>CM040400.1:25064224-25471724 GCA_022702515.1 Ilyophis sp. 1 JC-2022
GGCCTCCAGTACTTGGTTGACTGGGAGGGTACGGCCCCGAGGAGAGAAGTTGGATCCCACCAGTTTTATACTGGACAAGACTTTGATTAAGGACTTCCACAAGACTCATCCTGTGCCACCTGTTAAAGCACCAAGAGGTGCTTCTTAGGGGGGGGGGGTACTGTGATGTTCTGTAATTATGTATGTCTGTTATAGTATTGTTATCATTCATCATTGCATTCCCCTCTGTTCGTGGGTTGTCTGAGTCGCATTCGTGTGTTTGTTTACCCTGTCTCGCGTATGCACTGTTTAGGTGACTTCGGGATTTTTCAAGGGGTTCGTGTTCTGCTACTTCCTGGTTTTCCTTACGCGTATTGTATAGATTACTAACTCGTGCTAACAATCACTCGGGTGGTTTATTAGTTAAATGCACTTACTAAACCAATTAACATAAATGTATACTAACGACTAACTGTCTGTCTTATAGTTAGATACTAACAGATTAACCAGTTTTTCCGCGATCTCTGTAATTCGCCAGCTGTTTGTATTTAGACTTCACCTCTCGTGATTACTGAGCACACTCCGCTCCGCTTTGAGCCCGTTGTTTGTTATGCATGTTTCCGAATCCCTTCCATGTCTTTGTTATGTTTCCGTGATTGTTTCATTTCTACCTCATGTGTTAACCTCACGTAGTTTGTTACCCCTCCCTTTCCTATACGTATATATAGACCCACATATCCGTTTTGTTCCTTGTCAGAACGTACCCTTTATTTCCTGAGCCTGAGAATTTGAAAGCCAGTGACTTATTGCATACCTGAGACAACCTTTTCCTTACGACCCGAGATAGCCTACCGTTTTTGTACCTCTGCCTTTTGATTTCTAGTTTTTCGACCTTTGATTGTTTTTGACTTTGCCTTGCCTGCCGATTTTGTAACTCTGCCTCTGATTTCCGGTTTCCGACTTTAGCTTCCTCACTACTCTTTGCATTCCGTTTTTGTACTGTGCTATTTGATATCCTGGCTTTTTGACCTCACCCTTTTGAAATAAACCTCGTTCTTGCTCTATCCTTGTCTGCTATTGGGTCTGTGTCTGAGACGTAACAATAATAGCTGTTTAACAAAATAATCATTATTCAAGGTTCCATAAAAATTAACTATCTCTACTGCAGTTTGAAAGCAGTTGTTTTTATTTATATTTGTTGCATATAAATATTTCTGTTTCAGTACTGTAGCTATGCATGGTCAAAAAAGGAATATTTGAATTTTAACTCATTGAAGACAATACATGCGTATGTTGTCAATCTGCCCTTAATTAATATTATCAGAGGATACATTTGTGGGGACAAAGAATATTTTGGCTGAGAATGAGGCTTTAGTTTTCTTTAGTTCAGAACACACAGTTCAGTTCTGAATTTATTAGCTTACCTTTCTTGGCTCAGTCATCCAATGTTACTCTGCCGAGGTGCCACGTGATTGCCTATAACCTGCTGTGATATCGGCAGCTCATTTCTAGTGCACGCCCACAGACTTTCACATGCTGCCGGGTGATGTGTCCGAAAGTGACAAAAAGGTCAACTTTAACGCAAAGCCACACGTTGTTACATAACAGGTTTCGTACAAACATCCGATCAACATCTGATATGTGTTAAGTCACCTGTAACCCTGACCATTGGGCAGAAGACTACAGCTCCATTAATCATCAGTGAGGAGTGGAGATTCACTTGGGAGGTGTTTCCAGGTCCAGACCATGACAAAACCTCATTGGCACAAGGGTGATAATGTCATTGGCAACAAGGCAATTTCTATATTTCCATTCAGACACTTAGTCTAATACAGAGCCTCCTACCATGCTTTCATTTGTTGCATACTATCCATCTATACAGCAGGATCAGATCACGCACCTTGATCCAAGGGTGTAACAGCAGTGACTTACATGGGAATCGAACCGGCAACCTCTGAGATACTAGGCTAGTCCCCTGCTAATTAGAATCGGGTGTGCCAAATTAGGGTTGAAATAAAAACCTACAGGACGGTAGATCTCCAGGAACGGGGTTGGGGACCACTGTACTACACTGACACAAGGATAGAAATCCATACAGTATCCACCAGACATCAGTGAGTTTGTGCTGTTGACACGGGATGATATACGGTCATGGCCATCATAATTGAACTCTTTCTGGCTAACTTTTGGGATTTTGGGAACTGTACAATTTACCATGTAGCAATTTAGCAGATGCTTTTAGTTAAAAGCAACTTACAAAAGTGCATTTCACGATGTAAGCACACACCACAGGAGTGAGAGACACACAAAGTTACAATCATACCTTCAAGGTGCATGCATCAAGACCTACAAGATATGGGGAGAGAAGCGTTAGATTTTTCTTTTAACAGAAACATTGGTGTGTAGTCTGAAGAAATTAGTTTTTAAATGTTTGCAGCAGACAGCCAGCGAATCTTCTTTCGGTTGTTCTATCATTGGGGGAAGAGGGCGGAAAAGAGCTGGGACCACGAGGAGCAGTTGCCAGGTGTTTGAAGAGATGGAACAGCCAGGTGGCAGGAGGAACTTGAATGGAGAGATACGATTGGAGTGTAAGGTGCAATTATTTGAAGATAAGAAGAGGCAATACCATTTGGAGCTTGGTAAGCCAGGGTAAGAGATATAAACTGAAAGTGAGCAGCCACTGGAAGCTAGTGAAGGGTGTTCAAAAGTGGAGAAGTATGTGAATTTAGGAAGGTTGAAGAGCAGGCAGACAGCGGTTGCAGTTGCCTCATGGCCCAGATTGATATGCTGGCAAGCAAGGCATTACTCCAAACATAGCCTGTAGTGTGTATTGCTCCATAGTGGATAGTGCAAACAATTTTTCCTGCAACGTTTTAGAAGGTCAGAACTTAATCTCTGCTGTGTTTACTATAGTTTGTCGCTTGGAGCTGAGGACACCCAGTGGCCCTCCTATTGGCTGTTCCCATGCCGACTGACGACGTCGTCTCTCAGGGGTCTCCAAATGCTCAGATCCGCCACATAATTTGCACATCTTATATGCTTTTAGAGCAAACTCTGCCACCCTGAAGACCACCCACTCTGTCACTTATGATGAATTAGATATGCCATACCTGAATTGAAAAAAGGAAAAATTGAAAACCTTTGGGCCTTTATCGCCCCTGCCTCTTCAGAGAGAATACTCCTTTATGATGTCATCTTATCAACTTGTTCTCTTTGATACCCCCCCTCCCCCTTTATTTACCTTAAATGTTTAATGTGTAATCACTTATGTAAAAAATAATATACTGCAGTATATTGTAAATATATCACAATATATTTAAAATATACTGCAGTATATTACATTTCCATAACAAATTTTTCATGCATTGCGCAATTCTCATTTCTCATGTGTCAAAAAAACCAAAAACACAATGAATAATAATAAATAAAGAAAACATGTCCTTTAATAACTCCACTTTTGAAATCCAAAGTTTCTCCTGCTAAATCAAAGTCACAGACTGATGGTATGGGGTCTGCGGAAACAATAAACAACTGGAATAATATGCTCCCCCTCCCCCGCTTTTCCTTAAATATAAAAAAATAAACAGAACATCAACCACCAGGAGAAAAGTATGGTAGTCCATTTATTTTGTATGTAACAGATACAGCAGACAGTGACTAAAAAACAAACAGTTCAACCCCTCACCACCAGGTACAAAACTTGTGGTCAAAAATATTGTTATGTCCCAGACTCAGAGACCCAAATGCACAAACTTAGTTTATTTCCAGTCCAATGTCAAAAAAACAGGTAATCGAGAATTCCAAATTGAGATCCAAAAAACAAAATCAGAAAAACAAGCATAGGTCAAAACCGGAAAATCAAAGGGCTAAGGTACAAAAGGGCTAGGCTAATCAAAAGTCGGTAAACACAAAAGAAAGTAAAAATCAGAAAATCAAAGGCAAAGTTACAAGGAAGGGCTAGGCTAACTCGAAGTCAAAAACAAAGGGGCGTCTCAGGAATCGCAACAAATCTCTGGCTTTACAAAAACAGGCTCAGGAAAAGTGATCAACGTTCTGATGGGGAAGAAACAGAATTGTGGGTCTTATATACACATAGAAAAGGGAGGGGTAACAAATGACGTGAGGTTAACACATTAGGTAAACAATAATTAAATCACGAGAACATAACGAAAACATGGAAGGGACTCGGAAACATGCATAACAAACAACGGGCTCGAATAGGAGCGGAGTGTGCACAGTAATCAAGAGAGGCGAAGTCTAAGTACAAACAGCTGGAGCGAATTAGAGGTAGCTCAGGAGCAGTTAGAAATGCGAGAAACAAAGATAAAGCAGAGAAGCTGGTTAAATGTTAGTATCTAACTATAAGACAGACAGTTAGTTGTTAGTATACATTTATGTTAATTGGTTTAGTAAAGTGCACATAACTAATAAAGCACCCGAGTGATTGTTAGCGCCAGTTAGTAATATATACAATTATACACTGGAAGGAAATCAGGAAGTAGCAGAAAACGAAACTTCGGAAATACAGCGTTAACCCACGAAAACTCCCGAAGTCACCCAAATAGTGCATGCACGAGACTGGGTAAACAAACACACAGATGAGACTCGGACAACCCACGAACAGAGGGGAATGCAATGATGAAATGAAAAATAATAAATCCAAACAGATGTACAGAACATAACAAATATTACCAGAAACACATATGATAGTGACCTCCTGTCATAGCATCTATTTCAATGTTCTACACAATTTAAAATTATAGTATTTCTAACATAAAAGACAGTGCCCTACCTTGTTATTCTGCTGGAAACTTGGGAGACTGGAAAGTCAGCCGTTGTATATGGGCATGTGGCAATCCTGAGACAGGCATCAATGCGCCATGGTCCAATACAAGTCTATTCCGTGTTTAATAGCGTTATGACTGAAACCTCGCTCACAGCTGCAGGTGTCTGGGCTTTAATGTGAGCAGGAGTTTTGCAAGTTTGCTCAGTTCATTGTAGCCTACTCCTCACTGTTCTCAAACAGATGGCACCAGAATTAGACAATGTCACTGTTACATCTGTCAGATGTTAATAAAGTATTATGCTATCATCTTCGCAAAAGACGAGGTACTGCGACTGCAGTTCGTGAACAGACACGTTTTGCGAACCTTTGCGCGATGTTAGACATACCCGTCTCCGTTGGTTTGGGGTTCAGTGGATCAAGAAAGAGCATTTGTTTGACCAACTCACTCTCTCTTTGGGAATCTTGTCCGGAACGCACTTTGTAGCCTCTTTGCGTAGTTTTGCATCTGGGAATCTGAGAAATTCTGTTTTTGCATTCGTCAATGAATTCGCTCAAACTCGCGTTTGGGATTTTCAAATCTCTCGGGTTAACAAATAAGGTGTCGTCGTTTCTGTTCGGCAGGAATGGGCTCTGAATTACAGGCATTGTATTTCTGGATATCATTATAGGCAGAGTAGTCTAGGCTACTTCTTCTGCAGGGCCTCGCTCATTCTGGTCGACAAGGGTAACATCCAGTTACGAAAGGTGCAAGTACAGAATGAATTTGGGACTCTGCAGCATGTTAGCCAATGTGTCGCAACTTTTCGGTAGCGAACAGAACCCTCGTTTGCCATTTGCAATGCTCTCAAAAATACAAGGCTGACTCGAAGTTCCACAAACCGCTCTACACAGGCTGCAAGGCTCAGCCACCGATTTTTTGTTGTTGCAAGTGACCAGGTGGCTGTATTCTTCATCATTTAAAGCACAGATGGGCCACGAAAATGTGACAATGTAGCTTTTATAGTGACCTCTACAAAATCTGGTATTTCCTTTTCTGCATCTCTAGACATTAGTGCCGGTCTGTGTGTCATTCAATGTTGCACAAACACCTAACTCTCCACATTTGTGCTCAGTGGCGGACTTAGTCATTTTGGGACCCAAGGCAAACACAGGCATGGAGCCCTCACACATCCCTTGCTCTCCCCCCTTTTCAATCCTTATTTATCGAAGAAAGATCAGTTGTGATGCATGCATCATCATCATCATCATCATTGCTGCTGGAGCAATCTAGGTTGGCACTGCCAGCAGCAGCAATGGGTAACGTTTAGGGATGTTCCTAACGACTAATTTCCCTGAAATTTGAAACCGTGAATCACATTCTTCAATAACCAAATCGTATTTTAGATGCCGCTGAAATGTGTGGCACTTTGCGTCTTGCATTATGAACATTGCACATTATCCTACAAAACATGACAACTCACTAAATAAAAGTGAACAAATAACATTTATTGAAAACAATGTAACAAAACATTTTTAGGAAATGTGCCTGATTATTACAACGGCATTTTCATTGGGTGAACGCGATCGCATAGCAAATACAGTAAAAAATAATAATCGGTAATCAGAAAAGCTACTAATAATAGGAACACAAAAAAATAACAATTAGGCCGACTGATCGACGTGACATTAGATTCGTTTTATTGGGCTATTCAACAACGCGATAGGCCTACTTACTCTTTCCACCTCGCTGGTTTAACTTGCAGGGCGAACAGGCTAATGCGTTTTGTTTTTTTCCTTCGTTTTTAAAAATATTTTTTGAAATCCGGCGTTGTTAACATTAGTAACGGATTCTCGTTTTTTTATAAAGCAACATTTGACCAGGAAAACATGAAATTTCAGTGCAAATTATGTCAATATGTAATTTAAACGTGTACATTAATAAAATAGTAAGTGTAACCGACTAGTGTTTCTGGTGCCGACTAGCGAGGGTAGCAACATTTAATCGGCTAGTCGACTAAACGCGCACGTCCCGAGTAACGGTAGCTCCTCTTCGCTAGCATTAGCAATGCTAACAACACTAGTGCTAGTGCTAGCAGTCTCAGACTGACTCTGCTCTTCATTAGTGGCATCTGTACTACTACTAGCCGCCGTGAAAAATGTAGTTAGCTTTGGTAGTTTTGGCACAAACTTTTTACTTTCCTCCTGCTTCCTCATTTTCTCAGCACCGCTTGGGTAGCTTCGCTTCATTTTAACTTTTTAATAATCGCGCCGAGCGGAAACACGAATTGGCTACGCAGACGGCTCATCATGGAATAGTCCAATGTAGTGGGGGGGGGGGGGTGACTAAGACACTCATGAATTAGGCATTCTGATGCCATTTAGCGCATGAATTCAGGACGGACGTTCATGAGGAATTTAACGGGGCCCTTTGTAGTATGGGGTCAGCTTGGGGCCCCAGGCAATTGCCGACCTTTGCCTAATGGGTAAGACCGCCTCTGTTTGTGCTTTAATTTAGCTGCGAATAAATTAGCTTGCCCTCTCCCAGGTGGTTGCGTAGCGTCTGAGCATTAGGCTACAGTGGCACCATCCGACGTTAAAACTAGCTTTACGGTTGGGTAGCCGAGGCGTACTTCTCGCGATCAAAATAGTCAACGATTGCCTTAGAAATGTCAGCACGACATTTCTCCTTGATTTCGAGTAGTCAAAAACTCAGTCTTAATTTCCATGGCGTTTGTTTCCACAAATCTTTGGAAAATCAATAGCTGAGTCTTATCAGTAGCCTACAGTCAGTGCTTTGACCGCACATTACATGCACGAATCGGGCCTGCCCTACGCTGGTTAGGTTGGCAGCTGTTGTGGGGTCTGTTGAACACAGAAGATTTTGGGTCAATACATTTTCTTTTGCGATTTAAAAAAAAGTATCGCCTGCTGTAAACGGTAGTTTTGCTTTGGCAACTCCGAAAGCTCCTGCATTATTATATGAAAGTGTGTGGATATCGCTCATGTCATCCTGCAAAGAGGCTGTTGAAGGGGGCTTGGGAGTGGGGAGGCAGGAGGGGAAGGGGGGGTAAGGGTAGCTATGTGTCCCAATTGGGTAGCTGGGAGGGGGAGGTGGGGTTGGAGGATGTGGAGGTGGGGCCCCCAGTGTGCTGGCCGTGTGTCCCTCCGTGGATGTTGCCTGAGCCAAATGTAGATTTCTCAATTAAGGGGGCATTGCAGGCTGAGAAGGCGGACGGACCTGCATGGCTGGTGGATAGGTGCCTGCGGCAGAACTGGGGGTCTCACATTCACATCTTCACTGATGGGTCTAAGGATCCGGTCAGTGGGAGGGCGGGGTTCGCAGTACACATACCAGAGCTGCAGTTTACACAGGGCAGGCGGCTGTCAGACAGGGTGTCAGTTTTTACAACTGAGGTAGTGGCGCTCCTGTGGGCATTAGAGTGGTTGGGGGAGGTGGGAGTAGGCAAGGCGGTCCTGTGTTCGGACTCTGCCGCTGCGCTGATGGCCCTGCAGGGGGGAAAGAGGGGGGCGAGGCCGGACCTGGTGGCGGAGTTATTAGTGGCCTTGTATAGGGTGGTTCAGGGCGGGTGTGAAGTGGGTTTCATGTGGGTGCCGGCTCATGTGGGCGTGGGTGGGAATGAGGCCGCGGATGCAGCTGCTAAGGCAGCACTGAGGAGGGAGGGGGTTGATGTAGTGGTTTCCCTGGGGGTGTCGGAATGTAGGAGCATTATTAGGGAGGGGACCACTCAGATATGGCAGCGGGATTGGGACCAGGAAGGGAGGGGTAGGCATTTTTATAAAATCCAGAAATCGGTCAGTAAAAATACAGGCTGTGAATGGCCAGTGAGGAGGGATGGGGTCATTATGACCAGGCTGAGGATGGGACATTGTGGGCTGGCAGGAGGGTTAGTGAAGGTGGGGAAGCATTTGGATGGGCTGTGTGGCGAGTGTGGAGTGATAGAGGATGTCAAGCATGTTCTGATGGATTGTGTGAGGTTTAGAGAGGAACGGAGGGTGCTATATAGGGAATTGCAGGATGTTGGTGTAACCACTTACTCTGTGAGAGCTTTGTTAGGTCCAGAGACTAGTGCTAGAGAGGTGGGGAGGAGAGTATTAAAATGTATTTACACTACTGGCCTGCACATGAGGGTGTGAGGATCCAGGCCTGCGGAGGGCAGCAATACACCGGAAGGTGTCGAGTCTGCCGGAAATCCAAATGA
This sequence comes from Ilyophis sp. 1 JC-2022, assembly GCA_022702515.1. Lineage (NCBI taxonomy): Eukaryota > Metazoa > Chordata > Actinopteri > Anguilliformes > Synaphobranchidae > Ilyophis > Ilyophis sp. 1 JC-2022. Next base: position 25,073,189 of record CM040400.1, read on the forward strand.
AGAAGAAGAAGAACTCCGAAAGCTAATGTGCGGTCATTTTCATGTTCAACTTTCTCTCGACTGACGAAGCTAGTCATCAGCTTAACTTGTCCCATTCTGCCCTCTTTTGCTTTGCTAGCAAACAGCTCCTTCTCAACAGAGGACATACCTACCATCCGTTTTTGCTCTTTTCTTGCACCACTTCTCACTATCCCTCGCTCGGCTCGCTGCCGTTGACTTTAGTTGTTTCATTGTCTGACCACACCTCATACACTCCATTAACCCATCGTCTCTAAAAAAACAACAGTTTTGGTCAATAGGCTACTAGCTAGTTTAGCTTGACCTGCTGGACTCACTACAAGAGTGCGCGCAATCGTGTGCAATGAGTTTTACATATTTAATGCGCATGGCATTCCACGTTAATACATGATGGATAGGCTCTATGTAACCTAAGCCTACTGTCGCACAAGTGGCCACATGTATTTAACAGTCTCAGAAAGCATTAGATTGTGAATATTTAGACAAAAAAGGCATTTTAATGTACGTTATAATCTTTAAAAAAATGTATATACTTTTTTTCCCCTCAATCAAATTTTTTTTTTTTGCTACGGACACAGACAAGCCTTGTCAAGGACACGATTGTGTACAGACATGTTGTCGACCCCTGCTCATAACAGCTCCAGAGGCCGGATGGCTTTAACATTAATACTTGGCAAACCAAAAATGTTCGGAAACGTAAAATATTACAAAACACCTGCGCACCTACGAACCCTGATGCGATGGATCAGCCACAACAGCACTGTACATGACAATGACGCGCGTGTGAGTGTGTGTTTATGTCTGTACAAGGCAGGGCCGCTGGTCTCCCAAGAGCAAAGGTCATTTATAAACATTGGTAGGAAGGCCTGTCTTGAAGTTTCTTGAGACCTCTTTATGTGGTACACAGCGGCCTCTGGTGGTCGTGTGTAAGAACTGACAATGTACTACCACGTGCACATGCATCGTTACCTTTGTGCTAATCTGTAGTTGGAACTGTACATTGTGTCCGAAGAGTGAATGAGTGGCTTTTTAAACAGATATTTATATATTATTATTACTTTTATTTATATATTATTTGTTTCCATCTTCTGTCTCCCTGTTGCTACGTGCCCCAATTTAGCGGGGCCAAGAGGAAAATGAAATTGGAACATGGAATTCCCACAGCTTCTGGGAAAAAATGATCTACGCCATTACAGGTGTGTCAGTCTGTGCTTATTGGTGGACTTAATTAAGGTAAGGAAGCACAATTCTTTATCTAAACGTATGATGTGGGAACTTGTGTGCTCACAATGTCACAATGTCTTGCTACTGAAAACTTAGCATTTGAGTGTTGCATTGTGGGGAAAATGGGAATCGTTGCAAGGGGGCAGTGACTGAGGTGAACCTGCAGGGAGTGAGACTTCACAGTCACGCTAATAAGAGCAACCGGACCACCCCTTCAAAGCTTTCACAAGCTACATTCCTGCACATTACTGACAATTTTATAAGAAACATTGATCCTCACCAATGTACAGAAACAAAATAATTATTTCATATGATTGTGGTTAGTAACTGAAAATATGCATTTTATCCTGGTCTGACACACAAACGCACACACATACCACACACATGACCCTGAGTCTGTATGTAACAGCACTGACCCTGAGTCTGTGTGTAACAGCACTGGCCCTAAGTCTGTGTGAAAGGGCACTGACCCTGAGTCTGTGTGTAACTGCACTGACCGTGAGTTTATCTGTAACAGCACTGACCCCAAGTGTGTGTGTAACAGCACTGACCCTGAGTTAGCATGTAACAGCACTGACCCTGAGTCTGTGTGTAACAGCACTGACCCTGAGTCTGTGTGTAACAGCACTGACCATGAGTCCATGTGAAACAGCACTGACCCTGAGTATGTGTGTAACAGCACTGACCCTGAGTCCATGTGAAACAGTACTGACCCTGAGTCTCAGTGTAACAGCACTGACCATGAGTCCATGTGAAACAGCACTGACCCTGAGTCGGCGTGTAGTAACACAGCTATAACTTGTGGTTATGCCTCTCACCTTTTTGATGATTTGTCTCTTTGACGTGTCCACAAAATACTGCAGGTTGTCATTGGTGACGATGACTCCGCCTGTCTTCTCCGCTAGGTGGAGAAGGAACCTGGTAGCATGAGGAGGACAGGTAAGCTTACAGAGGCCTGAGGGAGATTATGAATGAGGCGGGCTAGTTTCGGGTGTGTGAGGGTGAGTTTGGGCGTAGTTTGGGGTGGAGCGATTTACGTGAAGTCCTGTTTTCCTGTTACTATTTTAAAAGCTGTTACTTTACCAAAACATTTTGAATGCATTGCTCTGAAGGCTGAAATAGGACTAAATATGTGGTTTTGGCAGGTATATATATATAGACCACCATCTGCAGTTAAGGGTTCAATTATTAAGATAGCTGAGCTTCTGTCTCCTGATGTTGAATATGAAGTGATCTTAATCTTAATTTAATACAGTTTATCACTGAACCGACTCGACCAAACCTAAAAAATATATCAAAATTTACTTTAATAGACATCATCTTATCAAATAAACCAGAGAAAATGATTGCAAGTGGTGTTTTTGATCTGGGGTATTAGTGACTCCCACTGTCCCATAGCCTGTGTTAAGAGTACAAAACTTAAGAGAGCTCAAACACATATAGTTACAAGAAGACATTTTTGAATCGTCAATGACTAAGCATATTTGCGTTACATCCATCATAGTGACCTTCATCATTCTGTAAACAGTCCAGATGTTGAGCTGGCCTTGAGTTTCTTCAGACATATTTTTAACTTACTAAACATGCTATAAACATGTTTAATAATAAACATGCTCTAATAAAAAAATAGAGAATTAAGGATAGATGCAGCCCTTGGTTCAACTCGGAGCTAACAACTTATTTCACTCTAGGAATAAAGCATGGGCTTTAGCTAGACACTCAGGAGACCCTGGTCATTGACTTATTTTAAGACAGTTAAGTAACAAATGCACTTCATCAGTGAGAAGAGCCAAGGCTGAATATTATATTAATTCACTTGCCAGTTCCTACGCCAACCCCAGGATGTTCTGGAAGACTGTAAAATCAACATAACATAATGCTGCCACATTATTGCTCATCCATGCCAATTCTGGCACTACTTTATTATCTGGTCAAAAGGAGATACACTATATGGGCAAATGTGGACTCCCCTTGGTCTGGGACTGTTTTTCATGGTTCAGGCAGGCTAGGCTCCTTAGTTCCAGTGAAGGGAAATCTTAACACTACAGCATACAATGACATTCTAGATGATTCTGGGTTTCCAACTTTGTGGCAAGTTTGTGGAAGACCCTTTCCTGTTTCAGAATGACAATGCCCCGTGCACAAAGAGAGGTCCATACAGAAATGGTTTGTCGAGATCGGTATGGAAGAACTTGACTGGCCTGCACAGAGCCCTGACCTCAACCCCATCAAACACCATTGGGATGAATTGGAAAGCCGACTGCGGGCCTAATAACCCCACATCAGTGCCCGACCTCACTAATGCTCTTCTGAATGAATGGAAACAAATCCACGCAGCAATGTTCCAACATGAGCACTTTTCCAGACTAAAGATAATGCCTGACAGTTGATTGGTTAAAAATATATACAATGTACTCTGTACATTATCTGGGGAGGACGATAAAACCGTGGCCTCCTGCTACATTTTCCCTTTGCACTAGAGGGCGCTGTTGACATTTTACCATTGGCAAAGGGGTTAGGTGTATTGTAGATGCTTAGAAACTGATATCAACGTGATTTTGTTGAAGTTGTTATTTTTCTAGAATTTTTCTAGATTCCCCCCACCCCCCCCAGCAAATTCTTGAGGGCGGTCCTCCCTGTTCCCTATGGATGGGCCTCCACTGGCATGCATACACACTCACCTCATGGTTGGAGATTTTATAAATATGCAGGGCATTAACAGATACCACAATAAAAATAATTACATTACAACCATTTATTTAACAAAATGTGCACTACAGAAGGATGTTCAAGATGAATGAATATTTTTTAATAAACCCAAGACTCACAGAACAGGCTTTTGGTTATTTAATAGGCTGAAAAAACCAAACTTGAATTTCAAGTGGTGAGAAGAACTGGCTTTCCCACCTCATTTTATTTCAGAAAACGGGAGTGGACATTTTTGGGAAATTCTAGGATTCCGGCTTCATCAACCCTAATGCAATACAATGTCTTGCTACTGAAAACTTAGCATTCGAGTGTTGCATTGTGGGGAAAAGGGGGATCGTTGCAATGGACAATGAAGTTCCCATGTGTAAACCGTGAACAGACGCACAGAGAGAAGGAATGGGGTCCAGTGCTTGAGGGGGGAAAAAGTCTCTAAAAACTCCCATGGAGTATGTGCTCCTCCTCTTCCTGACCTCCTTTAGTCCTTTCCCTCTTTCCAAGAGTCCTGTGTTTCAGGTTGCTGTGGTAGTGAGGATACCTCTCTCTGTGCAGTGAAGGATTTAATGTCATATGTACAAACACAAATCAAGTCTTAGTGATTCTATTATAACGGCTCCAAAATATAAAGGCTCCCTTTCCCAAATTAGCCGCCCGAACCTTCGGCTGTCTCTGAGCAGGGAAAACCACCATGGGTCTCGCAAAGTGAAGCAAGAAGCCTCTCCCGCATTAACAAACAGAAATATCCACCTGAATCTGCAGAAATAAATTATGAGAAAACATTTATAATTTTTATATACATCTGTGGGATCACCCACTTCCACCGATTCATTCCCCCTCCCCCTGATAATTCCACTAGAAAATCACTTTGATTGACATTACCCAGCATTACATTGGATTATGAGGCAAGTGCCCTAAAACAGACATCAGGAAGTGAGTGTGCTAGAGGAGGGCAGAAATGGAGGGGGGGGTGATTCCCTAGGACCTCCGACTAATTGTACCAGAGAGTAAAGTTGTCCCCTGCCAGGCAGACTCCATTTCCCCCCATAGTGTGGCGGGCCTTCCAGTCCCTTTCAATGATTAAGCTAAAAGAGCCCAGACTGTCGAACCCTGTTCTCAGAAGATACACCCCCCCCCCGCAGACTGACAGATGGTCGGACGGACGGATGGACGGACGCAGGCTCAGCCCAGCAGCAGGCCCGACAGGGCGTTGAGGTCCCTCATGTAGGGATTGTCGCCGAGGATGCGGTCGATGAGGGGCTTCTGGTTGGGGAAGATGTCGTACAGCTTCCTCTTCAGGTCCGCCGTCTCGCCGGGGGAGCGCTGGGGCGGGGGGGAGGGGGAAGGGGAGGGGTGGGGCGGGTGCCAGCCGGGGGGCCCCGTGTGGGGCCAGCGAGACGGGGGCCTGGTTTGGGGGGCGAGGGAGAGGCGCGGGGCCGACTGGAGGGCCTGGACGTAGACCGGGGTGGTCACCCGGAGCTCTGGTCTGGAGGGAGCGATGACTGGGGTGAACCTGCAGGGAGAGAGACTTCACAGTCACGCTAATGAGCAATGAGCAACAGGACCGCCCCTTCAAAGCTTTCACAAGCTACATTCATGAACATGATTGATCATTTTATAAGAAACATTCATCCTCACCAATGCTCAGAAACAAAAAATAGTCTCATGTGATTGTACTTAGTAATTGAAAATATGCATTTGATTGTGGTCTGACACAAACACGCATACACGCGCACGCGCACACACACACACACACACACCTGAAGTCCTTGCGCAAGAAATCCTGCAGATGGGGGCCGTGCCTGCCGAGGGGGTCGTCTGGGATCAGGAAAAGGTCTTCCACAAAGGTGAACTGCAACAGCCTGCAACAAAACTGACCCTGAGTCTGTGTGTAACAGCACTGACCCTGAGTCGGTGTGTAACAGCACTCACCCTGAGTCGGTGTGTAACAGCACTGATCCAGAGTATGTCTGTAACAGCACTGACCCCCCGAGTCTGTGTGTAACAGCACTGACCCCCCGAGTCTGTGTGTAACAGCACTGACCCCCCCCCCCCCCCCCCCACGAGTCTGTGTGTAACAGCACTGACCCCCCGAGTCTGTGTGTAACAGCACTGACCCCCCGAGTCTGTGTGTAACAGCACTGACCCCCCCGAGTCTGTCTGTAACAGCACTGACCATGAGTCATTGTGTAGTTACACAGCTATAACTTGTGGTTATGCCCCTCACCTCTCTTTGATGATTTGTCTCCATGCCTCTGATGTGTCCACAAAATCCCGCAGGTTGTCATTGGTGACTATGACTCCGCCTGTCTTCTCCGCTAGGTGGAGAAGGAACCTGGCAGCATGAGGGGGACAGGTAAGCTTACAGAGGCCTGAGGGAGATTATGAATGAGGCGGGATAGTTTGGGGTGTGAGAGGGTGTTGTGGGTTCAGTTTGGGGGGTGAGAGAGTTGGGTTCAGTTTGGGGTGTGAGAAAGAGAGTTGGGTTCAGTTTGGGGTGTAAGAGGGTGATGTGGGTTCAATTTGGGGTCTGAGAGGGTGATGTGGGTTCAGTTTGGGGTGTAAGAGGGTGATGTGGGTTCAGTTTGGGGTGTGAGCAGGTGATGTGGGTTCAGTTTGGGGTGTGAGAGGGTGTTGTGGGTTCAGTTTGGGGTGTGAGAGGGTGATGTGGGTTCAGTTTGGGGTGTGAGAGGGTGATGTTGGTTCAGTTTGGGGTGTGAGAGGGTGATGTGGGTTCAGTTTGGGGTGTGAGAGGGTAATGTGGGTTCAGTTTTGGGTGTGAGAGGGTGATGTGGGTTCAGTTTGGGGTGTGAGAGGGTGATGTGGGTTCAGTTTGGGGTGTAAGAAGGTAATGCGGGTTCAGTTTTGGGTGAGAGAGGGTGATGTGGGTTCAGTTTGGGGTGTGAGCAGGTGATGGGTTCAGTTTGGAATGTAAGAGGGTGTTGTGGGTTCAGTTTGGGGTGTGAGAGGGAGAGTTGGGTACAGTTTGGGGTGTGAGCGGGGGAGGGGTTCAGTTTGGGATGTAAGAGGGTGATGTGGGTTCAGTTTGGGGAGTGAGAGGGTGAGGTGGGTTCAGTTTGGGGTGTGAGAGGGTGATATGGGTTCAGTTTGGGGTGTGAGAGGGTGATGTGGGTTCAGATTGGGATGTAAGAGGGTGTTGTGGGTTCAGTTTGGGGTGTGAGAGGGTGAGGTGGGTTCAGTTTGGGGTGTGAGAGGGTGACGTGGGTTCAGTTTGGGGTGTGAGAGGGTGATGTGGGTTCAGTTTGGGGTGTAAGAGGTTGATGTGGGTTCAGTTTGGGGTATGAGAGGGTGATGAGGGTTCAATTTGGGGTATGTGCGGGTCTGGTGGGTTCAGTTTGGGGTGTGAGCGGGCAAGTTGGATGTAGCTTGGAGTGCATTAGGGCGAGGGGGGTGGAGTTTGACCTGGTGTGTGTGGGAGGGGTACCTGTCATCATGGGAGGAGATCCGCTGCCCACACACCTCCCGGGAGGGGGTGAAGGACAACAGCCGTAGGTCCTCCAGCTGGCTGAGGAAGTGCTGCTCTGTGGGGACAGGAAACACACACATTCACACACATTTATAATCTGGAAAAAACACAAACACTCACCTTTATACACTCAAAAAACACAAACACACACAGACGCATACCTTTATAGAAAATACGAATACACACACACACATACACACACACACACACCTTTATACACTGCATAAAAAACACACGCACACAATGTGATGGCAATTTTCTGTTTTACAATATGTGTGTATTAATTTAGAGACAATCACGTAATTAACACTAAATATTTATTCACGTTCTTTGATTATTATTTCGTTTTATTATAATGAATTAAGTAATTAAACATATTCTTTCTGCAAACACATGAGTGGATCTCAAGCAGGTTTTCTCTGTGTCTGTCTCTCATATCTGTAGGAGGCCAGCAGAGCGTGGGATGAATGTTTGTGTCTCTTGCTAGCTGAAACATTCCTCACTAAGGGGGGCCGCCAAGGCTAAGGGTTATCTATAGTCTAAACACTGGGAAGCTTACACCTCTATTTCTCACATATTTAGGAATCCGCCCCCTGTGGCAAATGGTGTAAAGATATGTATAAATGTCATGTGTGTTTTTCTGTGGCTCAGAAAGCTCTGGTAAGAACTCTCTCACAATGCAAATAAACAAATTATTTTATATTACAATACGGATTTGTTGTGGTTCTGTTTTGATCAGAATTGCTCACTGTGGGTAAAAGGGAAAATTTCCACGACCACACACACACACACACACACACACACATTTATAGAACTCACACACTCATTTCAGGGTTGGAGATTTTCTAAATATTCAGGGAATTAACAGATACCACAATAAAGATAATTACATTTAACCAAACGTGAAGGATGTTCAAGATAAAGAAGGATGTTCGAATTCATATCTTTTAATGAACTCAGTAAAACTCAAGACTCACAGAGCAGGCTTTTGGTTATTTATAGGCTCAAAAAACCAAACGTGTATTTCAAGTGGTGAGAAGAACTAGTTTCCCTAATCCATTTTATGTCAGAAAAGGGAGTGGACATTTTTGGGACATTCCAGTATTCCGGCTACATCAACCCTAATGCGCACATGCGCGCTCTCCCTCTCTCCTCTCTCTCCTCACACACACACACACACACACAATGGCTTAATTTGAAAGGCTTAACCACACCTGTGATGTTGGGGTCTCTCTTCTGTCTCCACTGCGGCACAAAAACAGTGATCTCACGGTGGCCTCGCTTCCAGAAGGTCTCCACAGCAATGGCGATCCCACGGCAGGAAAAGAACCGGTGCAGTCCGTGCCTGCAGGGGTCAGAGATCAAGGGTCACCCATGAGGCCAGTTTCTGGGAAATTACTGCGAGCAATAGGGGGGGTCAATAAACGATGATGCGTTGAGTGTGTCAGGAACCAGAGTGTAACGTTGAGTGCGTCTGCCTGTGTGTCAGGAACCAGAGTGTATCGTTGAGTGCGTCTGCCTGTGTGTTAGGAACCAGAGTGTAGCGTTGAGTGTGTCTGCCTGTGTGTCAAGAACCAGAGTGTAGCGTTGAGTGTGTCTGCCTGTGTGTCAAGAACCAGAGTGTAGCGCTGAGTGTGTCTGTCTGTGTGTCAGGAACCAGAGTGTAGGTAAAAACTGTCAAAGTTCCGATCAACCAATCAAACAGCACATTCAAGCCGTCAAATGACAATTCCAAAATAAAGACTTCCTTAGATACTCAAGGTGAGAAGCTTTACCACAGAGAGATTTTCTAAGAGCACCTTTGCACAGGCATAAAGAAGCCAGGGTTTGAGTATGGGGGTAGGGACCGGTCTCAAAACTGCAGGCTGTAGGATGGGAAGACAGGTTTAGTTTCAGTGTCTGAAGCCGATGTGAGATCGTACAGAACTTCCCATCTGGGAAGACTTGATTTCAGACAGGAAATGAGCTGAAACCCCACTGCAGCCTGCGCCGTCACAAAATTCTTCCCAAGAACCTGGGCTCGGGAAGATCAGCTGTTAAAACTCGCAGATCCCTATAATATCAAAAATTCACGGTAGTGCTAAACAACTAAAAGTTACTGTTAAAATCCCATTAAAATTCAGTCAGCGCAGTTGTACTCCGAGGATCGGGGTTCGCGCCCCGGTCCTGACATAGCCGAGCGTGGCCGGTGCCCTGTGGAAGCGACAATTGGCAGTCGCTTCCGGGTGGGGGGAGGGGCTCGGAGAGAACCGCTGCGCACGATAGGACCCAGGGCGTGTCACGGTCAGGAGCTGCGCCCTGTAGAGGACGTAGCGCCCTCCCTAAAGTACCGATTGACGGGGTGTGCAGCGGTGGTTCTCTAGCGGTTGCTACACGGGGGGAATTGAATTAGAATAGGGGTTTAATTGGCTACTAAATTGGGAGAAAAAGGGAAAAATCAGAAACAAATTTAAAAAAATAAAAAATAAAAAATCCCATTAAAAGCCAACCTGATCAAGTATGGAATTCTCCCGGCCAATCCAGAGGGCGAGGAAGAGGCCGTTTCCCAAAGTCCCGGTTTCAGCGGCTCAAAAGAGTTCATTCGGCTTTGAGAAATGGAATTGAGAAAGCTGGAATTCGAGGCATCTGCAAGCCGTGATGTGCTTGAATTAAAAACATTTGAATACCAGGCGAGAGAACTGGAGTTAAAAGAGAGGGAGAGACTTGCGGAGATCGAGGCCAAAGAGAGAGAAATGGCAGCTAGAGAAAAAACAGTCCATGAGATTGAACAAAAAAAAAGTTGGATCTGCAGACCCAAAAGAAAGAAACTGCGGCAAGGATCAAGTTAAAAAAAATGTAAATAAATAATTGGAGACTGTCAGTCCGCATCCTCCCCCATCCTCTCAGTCACAATTTCTAAGCTTGGACATTACCCACAATCTGCGTTTAATTCCACCTTTTAATAAGACATAAGATAAATTCTTTCTGCTCTCTGAACTGGCCAGATTCTACAAGAACTCTCATGTTGCAATTACATTACATTACATTACAGTCATTTAGCAGACGCTTTTATCCAAAGCGACGTACAGTACGCAATGCGCGTTCACGGGTAAAGCACAGGAGCTACAGGGGGTGGACAAAATATCGGAAACACCAGAAACGGTGTCATAAAACATAAAACAGCTGCTATATGTTTGCACCCATTTCTCTTAGCTATATTTTCTACACTCGTTTATGACTGGCATGCCATGTATACATTTTAGTTCCTGTCTCGTTTTTTTTATTATTAGCTTGATAATGTATCATAATTAGCCATTAATCATATTATTATCAAATAATACTAATTCGTTAATTAAATGCTGCTTTTGTGTCAGTAATAAGTGAGAACACGTTAGAGCTAATGTAGGAAAAAAACAGAGCATTTTGATCCATGACAACCGGAGATGTGCACCTCTGCACAGCTGTGGGGAGTGAGCACCTCTGCTCAAAGTGAATTTAACAGCTGAATAAAATAGAAGATCATTGAAACTGGTCTACAATCCAACACTTGCATGTAACATGAGTCACAAATATGGCCCAATTGTTAATTATTCCTTTTCAGTTTTTCACGAATCACATTCCACTGTACTACATAGAGGAGATCAACTCCAGTTGTTGGGGACCAAAATGTTTTCTGGTATCTTCTTATACATTTGTTGAAGTGTACTCACTTATTACGGACATGTAATTACAGTGACATGTGATTTATGATTTATTAGCATTTCATAAAAATATGACTAACAGGCTATTATGGTTGATTGGCATAATTATAAAGAAAAACAAGTCATCATATACAACGTACATGTGGCACAAGATTCACAAAACAGCATAAATAATTAGGTTAGGAACAGGTTGAGCTTTTGCATAGCAAACATGTGGCAGGTGTTTCCGATGTTTTTTGGAAAACTGGTGTTTCCGATGTTTTGTCCACCCCCTGTATATTCCTCCCTTTCACCCTATGAGTCTTTCGACTATGCTACTGGGAAAACTGCCATTTTGAAAGCATCCGAGTTACAGCCAGATGCTTATCTCCAAAAATTTTTAAACCAAAAAAATGTGAGAAGCCAACTTACGTTGAATTTGCTTGTGAGTCTGAGTACGTTTGATCGCTGGCGTGTTTCCGCTTTTGAGTAATTTCGCAATCTGGTGATTTTAGAGAATTTAAAAAACTCTGTGCCTGATCGAATAGCCACCAACAGTGAGCACCATAATTCATTGGGCAGTGACACATTTGACGTTATTTTCATCCATATCGGATGAACCGTTGAGAAATTATAGAACCTTTTGTACATAAACCCCCCCCATTTTTGCGCATCAAAAAATATTAGACAGTTTAACATAATGTAGAATAAAGTAATCATTTTAAATATTTGGTCGCATATTCTTTGCATGCCATGACTTCCTGTTGTCTGTGACCCAACAACATCAAAAGACTCTTGATATCTTATTTCCAGGGGGGGCTAGATTAAGCTGTAAATTACACAGGAATAGTATGAAACGCATGCTTGGCTAAATGTCTGTAAGTCATCAAGGGTCTGAGGTATCAAACTAGCCTCAAACCATTACTCTACTGCCAGATTGAGGCTCCTTTGATACCTCAGACCCTTGATGACTTACAGCAATTTAGCCAACCATGTGATCCATACTCTTCCAGGATAATTTACAGCTTAATCTAGCCCCCCCCCCCATTTCCATAGCGATCCATTAAAATGCAGAGAGGTTATAGTATCGCTTGTAAGAGCACCAGAGAATAAGATATCAAGAGTCATTTGATGTTGTTGGGTCACAGACATCAGAAAGTCATGGCATGCAAAGGATACGCGACCAAATATAAAAAACGATCGGTTCATCCGATATGGATGAAAATACCCTCAAATTAAAGCCGACAGTCTGCACTTCAACCTCATTGGCATTGTATCCTTTCAAACTAAAAGTGCAGAACCAAAATAACAAAAAATGTGTCACTGTCCAATGAATTATGGTGCTCACTGTATATTAATGAACAATAAGTAAGAACTCCAGCAGCCACTGCAGTTCTAGCTGACGAGCTCGTGCCAACTCACAGAGGTTTGGGGATCAAAGGTTCCGCAGTGGAAGAGATTTTTTCTGTCGTGTAATAAAACCCGCTCCTGTCAGTTCTGTCTCAGATGACTATGACAATGGCAAAAAGGCTGGCAGTAGTCCTGTCGGCAAGGTCATTGACCCTTGGTACTACAATTATTGCAAACAGTGTGGACATTTTATAACAAACTGTCCTGGGCGGCAGTGTAGCATAATGGTTAAGGAGCTGGACTTGTAACTGAAAGGTTGCAGGTTCGATTCCCAGGTAGGACACTGCCGTTGTACCCTTGAGCAAGGTACTTAACCTGAATTGCTTCAGTATATATCCAGCTGTATGAATGGATAAATGTAATAAGAAGTTGTGTAAGTCGCTCTGGATAAGAGCGTCTGCTAAATACCTATAATGTATAATGTAATGTAATGTCCTGTTCTGAAGGCTAAATCCACAGCTAAGACTGCCGCTTTAGCTGCTCCCTTGCATACACAAAGTTTCAGTAGGCCTATTGAATCTCGTAAGGGAAACTCAAGATCCCAGGGAAAGACTAATTTGTGTGACTATGCACCGTCTCTCACCGAAAGCTTTGTATCTGTGCCTGGTAAAGCGAAATTCCCCGTTTACATACTCTGAGACATGCGGCGCATTCATTCCTCCTTGAAGGGATTGTGCCCCTTTCAGAGGACTTTTACTGGCTGTAGTGTATTAGTTTTGGGCTTTCAAATGGGATTTATGGACATGCCTTTACACCAAATTGAAATTACCTCAGACCTGGTGTCTGGATGCATAATTGTTGGGATACCTTCCTCGTTGCCAATAGAGTGTCACCTTTGTGTTGGGAAACGATCTAGCTGTTGGTGCTGTCTGGAAAGGGATTGAGAGATCCCTAGAGTTAGTCTCCCTACACCACTTACACGCGGAGCCGGATTTGCCTGCGCAAAAGTTTTCCTGCCTGTTCCTGTGCCGTCACTCGGGCGATGAGTCGTAAGAAAAATCCAGTCTGTTTCCTTTTGCCTGATTCACCCAGCATCTTTGATCTCAGTGACACGTTTACGGTAAATCCTGAGAAGTGTGTTCCACCCTGCGATTTCCTGGCAGCTGAACTAGTCCATGGCACTGTCCCAAAGGAAATGAATTAGGGTGACTTAGGCACTTTGTCAGTGTCCTGAGAGGAACTGATCTCAGTTCAGAAGGCTGATCCTTCCGATGTATTTGAGAAGGTAATTCCCGATGGTGACTTGGGAATTCTGTGTTCATGGGTTATTTCATTACAGATGCTTTGTTAACGAGGAAACGGAGGCCTAATTTGAGCGGGCAGCAGCCGGTATGTTTTTGTGCTTCTCCTCTGCTCTGTCCGTTTTCCCTTCTTACCTTCCCCTTGAAGGTGTTTAACCAGGTTCGAGTGTTGCTGTGAAGTGCAGCGCAGTCTGGAACCCGGAGCCTTGGTTTTCCTCCGACGGCGTACCTGGCCGCCCGCGACTGGCCCGCTCTGGATTTGTGTTACGAGTGCCATTGTGTTCAGTTGCGATAATGTAAATAGTATAGTAATGTTGCAGAATATTTTGTTTATGTTCTTGCTCAATTATTGTGGGGACCGGTGTTCCCAGCTGACGGTGGAGGTGTTACGTCGCTCTGCCCCGGTCGGAAGGGGCGCTGGTAGCCTAGGGCCATATAGGCCAGTCTATGTTTTTTCAGGAAACTGCGCTCACCTGCGGGAGACCCATGTAAGAAGGTCGGGGGGGTGATGCTTTCCTATAAAAAAGCCTTTCATGAAGAGGTGTCAGCTCTCGCTCTCTCTAATTTTCCCTTTTTGCTTTGGCCTTCGTGAGGTCTTATAGTTGGATCACGCTTATGGTGTTTTTTCAGCTGTGCCCTTGAATTTTTCTTTGGTGTGAATAAAAAAAACTTTAACTTCTAGTACAAATCAGGTGTCAGCTTCTCTTAGGTTTACGGCGGCTTTGGTGCAGCCGTAACACTACTCAAAGCAAAAAAACAGCACACCATTCAGTAATTTCTTTGGTGGAGTTTCCCTGCAATGGAAAGAGGATATATGCTGTGTGAATATAGAACAGGGATATTAACCAACAGGGAAACAAACTGCCTAGTGATTCAGAGAAATGGGAGTTCTGGGATGACATCATATGACTGGTCACCTAAAGAAGAACATGAGAGCATGACAACTCACTGACACAAATCTCTCTCTCGCACACACACAGCAAAGAGCATGCATACACACACATTCACATAACACGTGCATAAGGGTATGCATTGGGCACATACATAAGGCCCCTTTTCAGAATAAGGCTACTTCCTGGAAGACGAACAAGAGAAAGAAAGAAAGGACAAAAGAAAAACAGACAGACGCTGAATGGAAGAGGAAGAGGCACTTTGAAATCAGACTAGAGGAAGTCTAATAAGAGAGACTGAGAGAGACTGAGAGTGACTCAGGGGCCGGACCACGCCTCCTCCAGCAAAGCTACAGCCCCGCCCACTCCCTGCACCTGCCATTTGGGCTGGCCCCCACACGTTCACATGCTTCCACTCAAAGGGTTACGGGAAGTATTATGCGTGTTTGTTTTATTTTTACTCTTAAAAGAGATCCGGGGCTGACTTGAGGTGACAAATACACCTCCCTCTGCCAAACACGTACTGTACATTCTCACATACACACACGCCTCTGTGTCACACACAATCAAATCTCGAACTCCCTCATTCTCAATTATACATGTTAAGGTAATTTTGTAAGGTCAAACGTCTCTCTAAAGGAAGCATTCAGGCAAGTGGGCTTTACTCTGTGGTTGCCCGGGCCACCTCTCTTAAATTTACACGCGGTTACGTGACGCCATTTCAGGGTTACACCCCTCTGCCGCAGCCGAATGCAAATGAGGCTGCGTGCTTCTCTGCACAGGCCGTGCAACTACAACGTTAAGTGCGTTCGCGAGACGTAGAACTTCGAGCGCATACTGCCGCGGTTCATCCCACCCCATGCTGGCTGTCAACATCATAACATGAATTTTCTGAAACCTCCTAACGCACACCACGTGCCTGGCAAGAGGACTGAAGTGCCCACTGCCACAAGCGCTATCCGCTACATCCAAACACAACTACGAAGTTGCTGAACATAACTTATAAGTGAAAATTTGTGGAAAGTCGGAAAGAGGAATTTCCTTGCCTGGACAGCTTGCTGGTCTGCACTGTGTGCAGGGAATTTCCGAGCCACGCTGACAAGTGAGTGATACATTTCAATCCCGCTAAATAATTAAATGCTAAGCGATTCTATTCCAGGGGAATCACATTTTTCAGATATTGAATCCAGCATATTCCACAAGCCCCGGCTGCCGGTCAGGCGATTACACTTTTCCAACGGTAGCCAAACCCCCACCAGTTTCCTTGTTTTACTGCAAAACTGCAAAAAAAAATGAAATCATTTCACGTTACTTTTTGATTGTTTATTTATGATAGATATCATCGAAACATCGTTTCTCAAAAAAAAACAAAAAAGAACATAACACATATTACACAAGTTAAATTTAAATTCTTCAATTTCTATTTTCTATAGCTCAGCTATAGCTCTATAGCGTTATACGCGTAAAAAGCAATTTAGTTCGTACGGGGGAGGGGAGGGAGGTTTTGGTTGGGGGGGGAGGAAGAAGAAGAGGAGGAAGAGGAAGAGGAATACAGGAGGAGGACAGCAGCAACAGACAGGAGAGTGGGATGGTGTGCACTTGGCAGGCGTGGGCATTTTATTCTCTTTTGATGAACAGAATTCACAAACCTCCTTTTCTTTCTTTCCTTTCATCTGCATATCATCAGTGGTGGGGCACGTTGTAGCACTGTGGGCCTAGGCCCGCCCACTGTTCTCATTGGCCCACAATAAGTTTTGAACTGAAGCAGTTGAAAACGTCTATCCATAATAACCAATTAAAAACTATGAGATATACACAATACACTTGGTGACCTATCAAGAACTGTAGCATCCACTGACTGAGCCAATCACAGCTGAACACAGAAGATCAGAAGCACCTGTTGCGTGCACTACTCAGTACAGTACAGTCCATTAGTCGCAGTGTGTCTAGCAAACCTGCATGTTGTAAATAACAAACCTATAGATAGCCATTTGTAACGATTATCTACATTTGCGTAGACTTCATGTATCCGAAAATGTCGACACAGTCCTCCCCTTTCCAGTTTTCAAAGAATGAGGAGAGAGCCACCGTCACCACCAGAAAAATACGGAAAAGCTATTTTAAGCGTGAATATTTCTGTTAAGTGCGAAGTCGGGCAAATGAAACGGTGGTAGTGTTATTGTGAATGGAAAAGCAATTAACAGTATAGTTACAGGCATGTGTCAATCGGACAAACGCAGCGATACAAAGCACTTTGATATAGCAAAAATAGTTAGCATGACCAGTTATGTTAAATTAAGTGTAAAAAATATATAATAATAAATAAATAAAAATTTGGACTGTTTAGGCTATCGATTGTTATTTTGTGATGCAATAAAGACTATAAGATTACATTTAAGTCACTGTAATGAATACAAAAAAGCAGGAAATGACAAACGCAAGTGTACTGAAGTGTTATGTGAATATTTGTGAGGTTATCAGAAAAAAACTGACTATAAATGCACTCTTTTGATAAAAAAAATGAGGCCAGAATGTCTGTATGAATTTATATTGACTGTTACTTTCTGTTGCAATAAAAGTGATGATATTGATTACATTTAGGTTTTTACGCTGGTCTGCACGGTTATACGTTTACGAGTTTGTGTTTCTTCCACAGGTCGTTCCAAGCATTTATTTGAAAAAATGAAGAAAATATGTCTGAGGACTCTGTATTATAACGTTATTACTTTACCAGCATATTGTTGAATGAATGAATGAATGAATGAATGCGACACTCTCAATCTTAAGTTATTTGGCCCACTCGCAAATTGCCTTGAACCCCCCCCCCCCGCCATGATTTAAACCCTGCCGCCGCTACGGCGTATCAGTCTGCACAAAGACTGCCTTAAATCTGTAACCCATGGACATGATCACCAGCTGTTGATGTCAGAACACTGCCTCTTCACATGCTTGATTTAAAAAAACATTTTTAGACAAGTCATTTTGTGTACTGTGAAACCTTTGTGTTGTGAAATAACACACACACACACACACACGTCCTATCAGTCCTGCAGATCATAGTCATTACGAAGTGTATGTGTGCAAGAGATACAGGTTGCTGAGTGTGAAGTGCACCATCACATTTACTGGAAGATCTTTGCCGCCTCCACAGTAACACCTACACCTATCCTCTCTGTACCTGAGGTCAGCCTGCTAGCACCGACATCTCATACAGAGGTGTGCTATACCTGTGTTCTCACGGTCTATACCAAATTATCACAATGGCAAAGTTGGTCACAACGCAAGAGGACGTAATCCACAGAGGGAATGTCCCTGAGATGCAGAGAATGAAAGGAGGGCTGGAACCGAAGGGGTAAGAGCTGAGGGCAGAAAAAAAGAAGTGGAAACGGAGGGTATGTTTTAGCTGAAAGCTGCAGATTTAAGAGCGTCCTCCAATGGGTTGGTGCCGTTTGCCCAATCATTATGCAATTCCCATCAACCAATCAAAGAGCAGAACCAAAACCATGAGGGCGAATAAGAGAAACATAAAGACATTCTAAGATAGGTGGTGTACCTGCGCTATTCTTCCCCAAGTGATCGCAAATGCATTCCCATAAGTAGCCAATGACCTTCCACGACTAAGATGAGATGGGAGTGAAGCTTCAAGAACCCCATAATGAGCCACCCTGTGCTATCAATCAGACTCATGAGAGCCAATCAAAATTATTTGTTCTCCTGGGTGCACAGGTATGATTGGGTGAAATTCACAAGCGGCTGGTGACACATGGCGTCTTCATAAAGCTTCACTCACCCCCTAAAACTCAGGATTGAGTGAAAGCATCAATGCAGCCCTTTAGGTTTCAATGACTGTGAAACCAAAACAGCAAATGTACACTCATTCTCAGCCAAGAACAGTGTCTTATTAATGAACTTATTATAGTGCTATTTGCACAAAATCCAACAAACATGAACTGAATTTGGCCTGAAAGCTATCAAACAATGTCAGCTATTTGTCTACACGAAAGGTCACCCAAAATTGATTTCTATTGTTTGGAAAGCATTCCAATTGGTCGAAAGGTCAATGTAGGGCTGCCGTTGCTGGGTGGGTGAGAACAGACGGAAAAGCACACTCACATCATGGCCACGTTGCTGCCGTCGATGATAATGTGACGAAGGCCCGGATTTCCAGGCTCGTTCTGCAGGGTGAGCCGGTAGGGCGTGCGCAGCGACTGCTGGAATCGTGACACGCCTGTAAGGGGCGCCGCCTTCGGGGGCTGAGGCTCGTAGCGGGCCGGCTGGGGAGTCGGGCTTGGGGCCGGGGCTGGGGTGGGGATTGAAGAAGGGGGAACCCGGGTGGGGCCCACAGTCTGGTAAGAGCACCCGGGGCGCTCCAGAGTCTGAGGGGGGCGCTGGGTGGTGCTGCGGAGGGGCGTGACGCTCTCCACCCGCTCAGGCCCCAGGGTCCTCGTGCTGCCCCGGGACAGGTAGTCCATCTTGGCCACGGCGGCAAAGTTGGGCCTGGTGGCCGGCCTGGCCTTGCTGGTCGCACCCGCTACCACAGTGTCGTTTTCGATGATGGAGATGACCTCGTGGTGGACCGGCGGTACGCCGGTCCTCCTCGGGGGGGCGGCAGGGTGGGCGGGCGCCACTACACTATGTGCCGGCAGGAACACTCCGTTACTGCCGGGCTGGATGTTCTCTTTGGACTTGATCTCTATGTGCGCCCTGCTGTGGGCTCGATCCTTCTCCCTACCCCTAGAGGAAGATGAGGAGGCAGAGGAGGAAGAGGGAGTGGCGGCGGGCTGGCTAGAGGGGCTGGGGGTCCTGGGCTCTCTCGTTCGCACCGCTGCCCCGGCCCCCGTCCCCGCCCGCTGACTCTCCTCCACGATACGCTCCAAAAGCAGGAAGGTATCCTCTCTCTGCCCCGCCTCCTTCACTACCCGCTCAACCACCTCCTGCTGGTAACCCATGGTCCTGAAGAAGTTCACCAGGCATTTGAAGTTAGTCTCTGGGCTCACGCCATCCGTGGCATCGTCCGAGAGCTCGCTGGAGTCCAGCACCACCACCTCATCATCATCATCATCATCAAGGACAACAGCGGTAGCGTTAGCGGGTGGCTTACCGCGGCGCTCGCTGCCTATGCAACACCAGTCCGTCTCCAGCTCTTCATCCCGCCTCTCCTGGGAGAACTGGCGCTTGGTGTCCCGCGCCTCACTCTCGGAGGACCGCCGTTTGTGGGAGGGACGGCCATTCAACACCACCTCCGCCTCACAGCCCCCCACTGCGTTGTCCTCAAAGGTGGCGTCTAGGATGCGGTTGGAAAGTTCAGTGACAGGCGTGCTGGTCCGGGAGCGATCCAGGGGGTCGGGAGGCGGAGCCTCAGGAGGTGGGTTTGGTGGGCGTGGTGGGGGCGGGGCTCCACAGGCCAGGCCCAGCAGCTCCTCCTTCAGCGCACTGGGAAGCAGCAGGAGCTCCATAGCGTACTTGTCGGCGTGCTCCTCCACAAAAGTCTTAAAGGCCCGCTTGACAGCGGGCTCCATATCACCGGGCAGGCTCTTGTTCTCCTGAAAGAGCGCCACAAACTGCTGCACGCGGCTCTGCGCCATGACGACGGCCTCGGCCCCGCCCAGGAGGCGGAGCCGACCCGGCTCCATGACTGCCACCTCCGCGCTGGTATCCCGCAGCAGCTCATCCAGGAACAGGCCCCGTGCGCCCACGAAAATGCAGTGCATGTCTGCCGGGTACACCTCCAACTGCTGGAGCTCTGGGTCACACAGTCCCTTCACGTACTCCTGCAACGACAGCACAGTGTCAGGAAGAACACAGAACCACATCTCCACACCATTCAAAATCTGGAAAAACCACATCCCTATGGATGAACTGAAATTCAATTAATGAATTGCAAAAGGGCCTAATAATACCCCCCAAATAAATTTTCCTGAATTGAGTGATTTTAAATCAAATAGGTGGGGGGCTCAAGAACAAATAAGAGATAAACAAACAGGGGAAATGGGTGTTCCATGAGACAGTTTTATAAAGCCAGCGCAGGGCCCCACGTTTCAGCAGAGCCTTTCCCAAGGGAGCGTGTCAGGTGACCATAACACCCCAGGTTACTGTCAGGACCTTGTTTTTCCATTAAACTGGCTGCACTGAAATAGAATCGACCCCAAAAACCTGTCAACCCCAGGTCGTAGGGACCTCCGCCTCACCTCAGAGGCAAAAAGGAAACGCAATCCCATGGGCACCTTTTGATTGGGTTGTAACCCAAGAGGAAAAAGTTACGCAGTTGTATTGAGCTCAACGCAGGCTGAGATTTCACCAGCTCGTCATCTCAGGGAGCAACGCAAAGTCTTGGCCTGAGAGTAACATGGATTGTCACATTTCCGAGGCCTTGAACATGGGTCACGCCCCAGACAACGTAGCTTTATAGACACAATACATGCATACAAAATAACACCTGTGAATGTCCCAGTGTTTCCATAATGCAGTGTCCTGCTCACCCAAGTGTGGGTAATCACCTTAAGCATGACTCCGGAGCACAGGGACAAGTACACACATTACCCAGGAGAGACACACCAGTGTGCGATAATTAGTTTGCTCCTATAAAGATTAAAAGGGACCACAGTACAGTCTAACAGAAACATTAGATACATCAGAACCAGCAACCTCTGAAAGAAGACTGCACTTCTGTCAGTGGCCCAGTGTCAAAATGGCAGGCAAGTCATCTCCATTGGAGAAGTTAGGCCTAAATACACAAATTGATCTAATATTTGTGATCCTCCAGGACCTCTTACCTGGATTTGCCAAACCCAGAGAACTGATTGGTTAAGTCAAACTGAAACTGCTACAGGACGACTGGCTGTCAAACAATCCTCTACTGCACACCCAACCAAATGACTCGCTGTGAAATGTCAACTGAAAGGTTACAGATAATTGGCCAGCAAGGATTACTTTTACTTCACTATGGCATGGCCTGGGGCCAACCTTTGAACTGGACCAAAAAGAAGCATTTACATTTCAATCTTAGAATGTGTGGCAAACATGTTTACAACCCAGTGATGATCCTTAGACACATAATGAGTCATGACTTGCCTGGATGATAGGAAAGGACATTTGGATTATGTTTAGTGCTTGAGTACCCAATGGACTTAATTTCGTCACAGTATTTGAGTACTCCTTTGGATTTGGAATGTTACGAGTAGGGATGTGCAGAGAAAACATTATCTGTGAAAGGGTGGAAATGTAGTCTATCTGTTCATCTTGTATTGTTATTTTAAAAAAAACACATTGCTCATTGTGCCAAGAAATGCATTAAAACTTTTCTTTTGGATGCATTGTAACAGTTCTCCTTCTCCCTCATATGTAATAATCCAAGCTTCACTTCTTAACATCATATTTATGTGTTTTTAATTAAGAATACTTGATTGAAAAAATAGCATTTTAAAATGCAATTTAAGTGACTTATTTACAGAGTCATTAAATTATCTGCATCCGTGCTCACCAAAAAGTATACCAGATGGGGGGAAAAAAATCAGTTGTCAGAGATGAAGTCGTTTTCATTCTCGTCAGCGTGGCAGAGTTGAAACTGGAATCGTTAGCTGTAGCTAGCTAGCTAGCTAGCTAAACAAACCAATATGCAAGAGGCCGCCTACACAAACTGTCACTGTCAGGGGAAATAATGCTGGCTATAGCCTAGGGCAGTGGTTCCCAACCCTGGTCCTGGAGTACCCCTGTGTATGCAGGTTTTCGTTCCAACCACAATTGCAATATCAGAATTTTAACAAGCTGTTAATTTTTCTTAATGAGATGTTTTTAATGTTTAGATAGATTATTTACCCTCTTAAGCCATATTTTGTTAGCAAAAGCTATGCATAGCATGAAGAATTAAAGTCCAATATTCACATTGTGCTGTATTGCAAACAATTAAAAATAGGTAAAACATTTTTTTAACTGATCAAATTAAAGACTGAGGTGAATCAATAGGCTCCTAATTGATGATATTGTGGACACATGGCCACTAAAACTAACCGTTTGTTAAATAATGAAGAATTCAAAGACAAAGCAAATGATAACGAGCCAAACCTGAATTGTGTTAAATTTAAGGAAACATTATGAAGGAACACTTGTTCAATGACGTAATTAAGAGCCCATTCACCTCAGTCTTTACCTCTTTTTTGTAATTGTTTGCAATATAACACAATAAGCATAATGTGAACCTGGAAAATGTATTATTCATGGCATGTATAGCCATGTCTTTTATAATGTGATTTTTAGAGGGTAAATAATCCCTCTAAACATGATAAATTAACATCTTAAAATATTGGGATTGCAATTGTGGTTGGAACGAAAACCTGCATACACAGGGGTACTCCAGGACCAGGGTTGGGAACCACTGGCCTAGGGTACTGACCACGGTGTCCTAGCCACATCCAAGAATGACAACTTACAAAAAAAAAAAATCAACTGAAACGCAGATCAAGATGCTGTTTAACAAGAGCAATTATGTTTAATTATAGATCCTATTCACGCTGCCACCATGTTGATTTGAATTCTGACACACAGCACCCTATCGCATGCATCAACAATGTTGAAAACGCCACCTCTTTAGGGCCTCAAACTGCTGCTTTAGGGCCACAATAATGACTTCTGACAGCTTGATGCTCCAGAATCTGTCGCAAATAACACGCATTTGCGTCAGAGAGCGCTCCGAGCGCTTGCGTTGTTTACAGCTTCTTACAAATGGCCCCATGACACCAACACTGACTCACAGCCTAGTTACCCACCGACGGCAAGAATTCAGAGAATCAAATAATAATAACATGGAAAGTACTTCAAAACCAAGTGACACCAACTGAGGATCGGGGGGGGGGGGGGTTCCATCTCTGGGACTGGGGTCGGTAAAGGGTGACTATGACCATGGAAAATGGTCCTTGCTGTATGACAAGTGGGGGGGGGTTGAGGTGTCTGTCCTGCATTGCTGTGGCCCTTCGCGTAACTTACGATAATTCTAGTGGAGAACGGTTTACCGACAGGTGACTGACTGCAGGGCCTGCTGGGAGTGGTGACTCACCTGCACCAGAGCGATTTGCATATAACCACTCTTTTGAATAATTTTACATTCAGACGTCCTATAGTAACAGATTAAACAATCCCACTTGCCTGTGTGTGCGCTTAGACACAGGTGTGCCGCCCATGTTCACAAACTGGGACTGACGGTGGGATGCTTGGGGTTTTCCCCCTCCCTCAATGCTGAACAAGCAAGGGAAGGGGGCGGTAATCTCAGCGAAAGACCTCACCGATTGTTTAGTATTAGTAAAAATACCTACCAACAAATTGGCTGCACATACCATAATGCCCTTCTCTAATGACACAGTTAGACCAAATGGTACCAGGTAGCACTAAATATCCAAGTATTATGAATATCCAAGTACTAAGTATTATGAACAACGCTGACTGCAACTAAAGTTTTTTGACAGCTTGGCCGACATAAGCTTTCTATGTATGAGGACTGTAGCTGAGCATAGTAGGGGATTTTGCTCAAACAGAGATGAATCAGCGAACGGGCTGGGACTTCCTGCAGGAAGGTCTTCTACAAGAGTAATGACACAATCTAAATTCGTCCCTCTATGTATTGCGCATGGTTTGGCGATTTCGCACAGATACCAAAAGTAGGAAATAAAGAGACAGGGCAATTGTGTCAGAGAGGGTTAGTGGGGTTTCCGTTTTTTTGTGTGTGTGTGTATTCTGAACGGGTCGAGCGGGGGCTACGAGTTTACTGGCACCAGTAATAGCGTTTTCCACGTTGACCTTAACAAAAGCAGCCGGTGCCAGTCTAAGGAGAACTCGACCGACCCTGGAGACCGTGAAGGCGGGGGCGTGGAGCTACGTTACGCGTAGAGGGAAAGAGCCAGGGCTGCCCGAAACTGTCAAAACTATACTAGATTCAAGACAGAGGGAAATAACATAAATTACCAAGGAACACGTGGAAGGAAACGTTCCATTCTAGCCGAACTCAGTCTTCTATGGTGCTTGTACGACTACTAACATTTATGAAAGATCACAACTTACATGTAACATACAAGTTTGTTGGCTATACTTTCAGAGGGGAAAACTGTTGTCAGTCACCCAACGTTATCAATGTGCGCTGTGTAGCAATAAGTCACAATGTAACCACTACCTTTCCGCTAGAACCACAATGCGTTGTGCTCTAGGTGTTAACCAGTGAAGTCAGAGGGAGATGTATAATGATTACACAACACAGTATTCATACTGGGACATTCCGCACAGCAAACCGAGATAAGGAAGGAGGAAATACCGCTAGTTAGCTCTTTGCTTGGTATTTTAATGGCGATCCTGCATTGCTTATCGTATTAGTAATGTTGGGCAAAGTAAGGTAAAGCTAAATCGCAAGTAAAAAAAGCAACCACACTAAACAGCACAACAGGGGTCCATCTTAACGCCGTAGAACCCAAATTCGATAAATCCAGCAATGTTCCATAATGTCACACTGCATGGCGATACCGACTGGCGAAATGTTTAGGTTGGATAGATTTAAGCATTTGAACAGCACAAGGAGCCATTCGTGGTGCATATTGGCAATCGTTTGAAAATACGCTTATACACACCGAATACCGCCATGTTAAGAGAATCAATAACACGTTAAACGTTACCTTAGCCTTTGAAACATCCTCCCTCTTTCCCTTAAGCTGGAGCCAAATTTGCCTGGACGCTCTGGTGCCGTGGGCTCCGGTTGGGTCTAACAGGCCGATAATGGTGAATGCCACCTCAAAAACCTGCTCAACCCGGGGCTTGACGCATGTCAGCTCCTCCTGCTTCGCCTCTGGAACTGTGAACTCGTCCACTGTCAGCGCCTCTTGTTGCTGGTTTCTGACCGGCGCAGGCACCCTGCCTCCCGGAGGCTCCGCGCAGGTTAACTCGGTGATTCGCTTCATCCCGAGGAGGGGCCGTGTTGTTGACATTCGGTACTCGGTGGTTATTTCAGTGTTTGTATTGCTTGTTAGTGGAGTGTTTACTCTTTAAAGCACTCAGTGACGAAGGAGTCGTTTTCACCCTTCATTATTTTCGCACGAATTTCTTCCTCGTTCCTGTCTTCTTCGTACCCTCTTTCGTTACCAAGTTTGCTACGCTAGCTGACAACCCTCGTAGCTACCCGGAAAGTCCCAATGACGTCATCAAAATACGACCGCGGTGAAGCGTTTTGCTGTGTTCCATTATGCATACTTGCGTTCTGATTACTTGCATACTAGGTAATACGTTCTTACAAGTTTTCTAGCTAGAACGTACTGCATAGTATGCAAGAGTACAAGTACGCTTCAACTTTGTTATTTTTGTTTATTAAATTTTTATTTATTTATTTATTTTATTTTATTTAGGCTACTTTTTAATTTTTAAAATATAATTTTGTTACATTTGGAACGCACTTGATGCCGTAGTAACTTTTACCTCAGGTCTGTTACAGTTACTGACAGCGCGTCCGAAGCAGTGGCGGAATCAGGCCGGGGCTGTGTCCAAATCAGCACCCTTCCATACTATTGAGTATGCTTGCAGTTAAGTAAGCAAAATTGTATACTACCTGTATTGGCCTGCCCTCTTCCACCCACCCTAGGGCAGCCATCCAGCTGTGAAAACTGTCAAGTAAGCCTTTTCCCCACTGCAACGTTAAAGTCTGGCATGTATATAGCAGCACCTGTCTTTCCACTCACTGGGTCCTTAGACCTGTCTGTAAAGATGCTCATATGTGCTCGAAACCGGGTACCTAAATTATTCCCCACCATCCCATTATAATCTATATTGTCTACCCTATCCATGCATCTCTCTAGTAGAGACAGGTCCACATCCACATTTTGCCCCGTAAACTCGCCTGGCACCCATAATCCATCAATCATCCCCCTGTACAACAACACAAGATAAGTATTTATCTGCTCTCCATGTGCAGCGAGAGATACCTCTCATTAGGTCCAGTATTTTATTGCACTTCTCAAACACTTTCCGGATATGCACTTTCCAGGTGAGTTTTTCATCCGTCCACATGCCCAAGAACTTAAAAACGTTGACCTTACATATGGTTGACTGTACAGGGTCAACACTGGGGGCCCTTTACACGCCTACGACGTATTATGTCTTGGACACCGACAATCAAAATCCCCATGACCGAGACCATTTTCCCACTCTCCCAGTGCCTCCTGTATCTTTGTCACACATTGCTGTACATTCCTCCCCCCTTTTCCCACTCCATCATCTGCATATAAAGAAAGGCCCCACCCCCGCTCCAACATTTCCAAACATGTCCTTAACCATGGCATTAAATAACATGGGACTAATCACACTCCCTTGGGGCGTACCATTGTCAATATTATATGTATTTGAGTACACACACCCCTACTTTAACCTGAATTGATCTATCAATCTATTAACCGATCTATTAATCCAGTGAAACAGTCTACCTCCAATAAACTATTTTAACAGTTTAATCAGGAACCTGTCTTTCCAAAGCATAGTGCATGTTCCTTGTTTGGAAATGCACTATGTACGTCGCTCTGGATAAGAGCGTCTGCTAAATGTCTATAATGTAATGTAATGTAATGTCATATGCTCTCTCGATATCAAAAACACAGCAACAACTTTATTCATGAATGCTTTTTCAATCTCATCCACCAACCTCATTACATTATTCAGCGTGGCTCGGCCTTTACGAAATCCACTTCGAAACGGCACACGCAGATTTCTACTCTCCAGGAAGTGAGACAGCCTGGCAGGAATCATTCTCTCCATCAGTTTGCATAACACTGATGTAAGGGCTGGGGGGTACGACACTGCGCTGGACAGATCCTTCCCCGGCTTACCTACCGGCACTACAACGGCATGTTTCCACTCGTCAGGCTTTCCCCCCAAATCACGTAAAAAAATAATTATAGCGCCGTTTCGAACACTGTATCATCCACATGATGAAACATTTCATAGCAAATGCCGTCTTTACCTGGTGCTGTGTGTCCTCCCTCCTGAATTGCCACTTTCAGTTCCTCAAAACTCAAGTAATAACTTGTGGGGTCATCACTATGTACACTCACCCCTAGGCAGCCCAGATTGGCCAGCAGCACAGATTCCCTGCTATTTAAAAGATCAGATTCCAAGTTAGCTGAGCTATAAACATGTACAAAGGTGTCAACAAGCATATTTGCCTTCTCCAAACTTGTCTGTGCCACGATGTCCCCCTTTATCAGCATTGGAAAGCTAGCAAACCTGCATAGTACCCATTCATCCCCTTGATCTTGGTCCACACCTCAGTTACAGACGTATCTTTCCCTATGGTCTCACAATATGATCGCCAGTAATTCCTCTTAACTGATTTAAGCACTCTTTTTGTAGTCCAACACATCAGAAAACAAAAAGTATTTTCTTATAAGCCTTATTTCTTTCTCTTACAGCCACATCACAATTTATATTCCACCATGGATCCATTCTCTTCATCACCCTTTCTTAGAAATCGCAGCATGCTTCATTATTAAATCTATCATATCACCGTATTATGAGACCAGTCTATATTTTCTGCCCCTCTTGAGCAGACCTCAGAGAACTTTTCCCATTTCGCCTTCCTAAAATCTCACCGCCCTGTCCTCTCACCTCTCTCAGTCATCACCTTCCCCAATCCTATAGCACGCAACACCGGGAAATAATCACTGCCTATACTGTTAGACTCCAAGACATCCCATCCACACTTGCCCGCAATATGTCCAAATCATTAAGTCCAAACACAATGTCTAATTATTGGCTACGTTAAATCTCGTGCCCCTGTCATCATTTGCACACACCAAATTATTCTTGTTCATAAACACTTCCACTGTATGGCCATTTCCATCCAAATCCACACTTCCCCATAAAGGGTTATGTGCATTCATGTCTCCACACCAGACAATTGGGTGCGCAATCTTTTCCATGACAGAATCTAATAAGTCTGATGGCGCAACAATGGTTAGAACAATTAATGAGACGTAGTGCGTGGAGGGTTGGACCCGAGAAGCACAACTCAGAACAACAGATGTAATAAATACCCGCAAGGGTTTTATTAAGGAAAGTCCAGTAATCGTTGTCTTAGCACAAGCAAAGGTCATACACAAAAAGATCCAGCCAATAAACAAAAGTACCGAGGGAGAAGGCAGTCTCGTCGTCGGTAAGCCAGGCAGTAGTTCGGAACCAGGAAGGCAATCAGCGTGGCAGAGGTACAAAAGGGAGAAGGCAAAAGAATAGTCGAAAAAACAAGCAGGGTCAGACCGGAGTCCTCGCCGCGTGGCAAAAGTACAAAATCAGCAAGCAGGAATCGTGGTCAGGACAGGCAGTGAAAACAAAAGGCTGGCAGTAAACAGTGGTCAAAAAACAGGCTTGGATCAAAACAGGAAATCAGAAAACGTAAACTTGACAAATGCTTAAGAGTGCTAGTGAGGCAACAATTTCGCAAGGACATGACATGAACACTGATCTTATATGCAGGTGTAGACAGGTGCAGACACTTAGCTTGAGAGCAGCAGGAAATTCACAACAGCTTGAGAAAATGAGACACGTAACGAGGCAATTAGTAAATCGTTAGTAGTTAACCTATCCTGACCTAGCGTTAGTAAATTAGTAATTAACATGTACGAGAAACGTAAGGTAAACATGAACACATGGTTAGATAGTTAGTATTACCCAATCCTGATCTAATGTTAGTATATTAGTAATTAGACAAGGGAGAATGAAACAATTAGGGAAGCGTGAGTGACAGCAAGAGAAGAAACAGCATGAACGCAAGGCTGCGGAAAAACATGGAAATATGTATGCAAACTAATAAACTATGACAGAACATGAATACAAATAAGGGCGTGACATAACAATAAACATAAAACATGGCGTGGAACGGTTAGAACCGTAACAGTACCCCCCTCTTAACGACCGACTCCTGGCGGTCCATGGTGCTTATCAGGGTGGTCTCGGTGAAAGTCCTTTATGAGGCTGCGGTCCAAGATAAGGCTGGGAGCGATCCAGGAACGCTCCTCTGGACCGTAGCCCTCCCAGTCGACCAGATACTGGAACCCCCGGCCTCGTTTACGAATGTCCAACAGCTTTTTCACAGTATAAGCAGGGTGGTTATCAATAATACGGGGGGGAGGGGGAGGGGGATCCGGGGGACACAGAGGGTGGGTGGACACAGGCTTAATACAAGAAACATGAAACGTGGGATGAATTTTAAGGGAAGCAGGGAGTGACAATCTAACAGCAGAGGGGTTGATGATGGAGTCAATCTTGAAGGGGCCAATGAATCGGGGTTGGAGCTTGCGTGACGTGCATTGAAGGGGAATGTCCTTTGTGGAAAGCCACACAGAGTCGCCAGGCTTGTAAGCGGGTGCAGGTGTGCAGTGGCGATCAGCGACACGCCGGTTGCGGTCAGCCGTGCGCAAAAGCGCGGCCCTGGTGTCCTTCCATAGCTTGAGGCACCGGCGCATGTGGGTGGCGAGGGAAGGGACAGCAATCTCAGCCTCTTGGTCCGGAAACAGAGGTGGGAGGTAGCCTAGGGAGATCTCGAATGGGGATTTCCCCGTGGAGGCACAGGGCAATGCGTTGTGCGCATATTCCACCCAGGTGAGCATCTTGCTCCAGACAGACGGGTTCTTGGCGGAGACACAGCGTAATGCAGCTCCGAGGTCTTGGTTAGCCCTCTCCGTCTGGCCATTAGACTGAGGGTGGTAGCCTGAGGTGAGGCTTACCGTAGCTCCGAGCGCTGAGCAGAATGCCTTCCAGACCTGGGAGATGAACTGGGGTCCTCGGTCGGAGACGATGTCTGCTGGGATGCCGTGGATCCGGAAGACCTCTTTGACCAGAACGTCAGCGGTCTCTTGGGCGGAGGGCAGTCCTGGCAGGGGAATGAAGTGTGCCGCCTTGCTGAAGCGGTCCACAACGGTGAGAATCGTGGTGTTACCCTCGGACGGTGGAAGTCCAGTAACAAAATCTACACCGATGTGGCTCCAAGGTCGGCCGGGCACAGGCAGCGGCTGAAGAAGTCCCGCCGGGGCTTGATGGGAAGCTTTACTCCTGGCGCAGGTGGTACAAGCCTTAACGAACATCCTGGTGTCGGAAGCCATGGAACTCCACCAGAACTTCCGCTTGAGCACTGCCATCGTGCGGGTGAAGCCAGGATGACAAGAGAGTGGAGAGGAGTGGGCCCACTGAAGCACCTGAGTCCGAGCAGTAGAGGGGACATACAGGCGATTCCCCGGGATGGCTCTGGGGTCGGGCTCGTTGCGTAGCGCCCTCTGTATGACTGCCTCGATCTTCCACGAGACAGAGGCGATGGTGCAGGAGGCGGGCAGAATGTTCTCAGGTCTCTCTTTCTCCAAATACGAGTCGAATTGCCTGGAAAGGGCGTCAGGCTTAATGTTTTTGGAGCCGGGGCGGTAGGTAAGAGAGAAATTAAATCTCCCAAAAAATAGGGACCACCTGGCCTGGCGAGAGTTGAGTCTCTTGGCAGTCTGGAGGTAGGCTAAGTTCTTGTGGTCCGTCCACACCACAAATGGTACTTCGGCCCCCTCCAGCCAGTGTCTCCACTCCTCCAATGCCATTTTGACGGCGAGAAGTTCCCGGTTGCCAACATCATAGTTTTTCTCCGCTGGTGAAAGTTTGCGGGAGAAAAACGCACAGGGGTGCAGCCAGTTGTCAGTGGCGGAGACCTGGGAGAGCACCGCTCCCACCCCAGTGTCAGAGGCATCTGCCTTGACCACGAACTGGCGAGTGGGATCAGGGTGAATGAGAATGGGGGCGGAAGCGAACAGTCTCTTAATCTTGCAAAAAGCCCCCTCCGCTTCGGGGCTCCAGCGGAATGGTAAGGCAGTGGACGTGAGCTTGGTGAGGGGTGCGACAACTTGGCTATAGCCCCTGATGAATCTTCTATAAAAGTTGGCGAATCCCAAGAAGCGCTGTAAATGTTTCCGCGTGGCAGGCGTGGGCCAGTCAGTGACCGCCTGAATCTTCTTGGGATCCGCCCTGATCTGTCCCCTCTCTAGAATAAACCCCAGGAACTCCACTGTGTCCGAATGAAAAACGCACTTCTCCGCCTTGACAAATAGTTTGTTCTCCAACAGTCTTTGGAGAACTTGTCTGACGTGGACTTCATGTTCCTGAGGGTTCTTGGAGTAAACCAGGATGTCGTCGAGGTAGACAAATACGTGTCGACCCAATAGGTCTCGTAGCACGTCATTGACCAGGGCTTGGAACACCGCAGGGGCGTTGGTGAGTCCGAAAGGCATGACCAGGTATTCAAAGTGTCCGAGAGAGGTGTTGAACGCCGTCTTCCACTCGTCCCCCTCTCGAATACGGACCAGGTGGTAAGCATTGCGTAGGTCGAGCTTGGTGAAGATGGTGGCGTCATGGAGAGGATGAAAAGCAGAGTCAATGAGGGGTAGAGGATACTTATTCTTTATCGTAATGTTATTGAGTTCTCTGTAGTCAATGCATGGGCGTAGGGAACCGTCCTTCTTCTGGATGAAGAAGAACCCCGCCCCCACGGGTGAAGAGGACGGACGAATCAGCCCATTGGTGAGGCAGTCCCGGATGTATCTCTCCATGGTCTCCCTCTCCGGTCTGGAGACCTTGTAGAGACGACTTGATGGTAGTGGTGTGCCGGGCAACAGCTCAATGGCGCAGTCATAGGGTCTGTGTGGGGGCAGAGTCTGAGCCTGCGTCTTGGAGAAGACTGTCTCCATGTCCAGGTAGACCGCAGGCACTGTCTCCAGTGAAGGCTTGGGGGCTTTGGGTGGAGTGGGTACGTCCTCTGCTGGAGCAGGAGCGGATCGCAGGCATTGTTGGTGGCAATCGCGAGTCCAAGCTTGGATCTAACCTGTCTTCCAGTCGATGATGGGGTTGTGTTTCCTGAGCCAGGGTAACCCCAAAATGAGCGGATCGTTGGGAGAGCGGATGACATGAAACTGGATTATTTCTTGGTGATTGCCGGAGATAATCAGTAGAATGGGTTCGGTGATGTGGGTCATTTGACAGAATGTCTTTCCATCAAGAGATCGAGCATTCAAGGGGTGGGGCAATGGAAGGGTGGGAATGTTCATGTCCTTGACCATCACCTCATCAATCAAATCAAGGTCCGCTCCGGAGTCCATCAGCGTTCTGACCTCGATCTCTCTCCCTGGCAACATGATCAAGGCCATGAGGGTCTGGCGAGAGTCATCTCCGCTGGTCTTCTCCGGGTAGGTCAGGGATCCAATCCGAACTGGGGCGTCGGCATCTGACTTCTTGGAGCGAAGTCTGCACTGCTGTTGAGTATGCCCAAGCTTGCCGCAGTAGAAGCATGACCCAGTCTCTTTACGGCGTTTCCGCTCCTCCGACGAGACTCTCACCCCAGTGCGTGAGAGATCCATGAGCTCGGCCTCCTCCACTGGTCCCTCTCTGGGTCGAGGACTTGACCATCGTCTGGGGTAGGGCTGGCCAGCCGGAACTTGCCTCTCGTGGTGGCGTTGTCTGGAGCGGTTGTCCAGGCGAATGGCGGCACGAACGAGTTCATCAAGTTGCGTGATGGGTTCTTGATGTGCCAGCTCGTCCTGCAGAGTCTCACTGAGACTGGCCCGGAACAGATCGGCAAGAGCCTCCTTGTTCCAGTGGGTAGCAGCGGCGATGGTGCGGAACTCAATCGAATGATCCGCGGCGCTGTTCTTGCCTTGGCGGAGGGTGATCAGGCGTTGAGAGGGTTCTTGATCGCTAGACGCGTGTTGGAACACTTTGCGAATCTCCTGGGAAAATGCCGCGTAGCGAGAGGGAAGTGACCCACTGGACCATACAGCTGTGGCCCAGTCCAGGGCTCTCCCCTTCAGCAATCCCATCACGTATCCAATCCGCCGCTCGTCGTCCTGGTAGGTCTGTGGTTGCTGCCGGAACACAGTCACACTGGACGAGGAACGATCTGCATCTCTCCGGTTCTCCGCCGAACCTCTCCGGGGGGGGTTGCTGTGGCTCCCGGAATTGCCAGGTTCCCGTGGCGTTGAACAGGGGTGATGCAGGCGTGCTGACAGGTTGTTCTGTGGGACGTGGCTGGACAGCAATGATGAGTCTCCTCATCTCCTGGCACAGCTCTCTCATCTCCCGGCGTAGAGAGGAGATCTCCTGGGTGTGCTCCTGCACGATGGCACCTTGTTCCACGAGTGCGTGGTGCATTGCGGATGAGTCGGCAGGGTCCATGTTGGCGAAATTGTTCTGAGACGTAGTGCGTGGAGGGTTGGACCCGAGAAGCACAACTCAGAACAACAGATGTAATAAATACCCGCAAGGGTTTTATTAAGGAAAGTCCAGTAATCGTTGTCTTAGCACAAGCAAAGGTCATACACAAAAAGATCCAGCCAATAAACAAAAGTACCGAGGGAGAAGGCAGTCTCGTCGTCGGTAAGCCAGGCAGTAGTTCGGAACCAGGAAGGCAATCAGCGTGGCAGAGGTACAAAAGGGAGAAGGCAAAAAAATAGTCGAAAAAACAAGCAGGGTCAGACCGGAGTCCTCGCCGCGTGGCAAAAGTACAAAATCAGCAAGCAGGAATCGTGGTCAGGACAGGCAGTGAAAACAAAAGGCTGGCAGTAAACAGTGGTCAAAAAACAGGCTTGGATCAAAACAGGAAATCAGAAAACGTAAACTTGACAAATGCTTAAGAGTGCTAGTGAGGCAACAATTTCGCAAGGACATGACATGAACACTGATCTTATATGCAGGTGTAGACAGGTGCAGACACTTAGCTTGAGAGCAGCAGGAAATTCACAACAGCTTGAGAAAATGAGACACGTAACGAGGCAATTAATAAATCGTTAGTAGTTAACCTATCCTGACCTAGCGTTAGTAAATTAGTAATTAACATGTACGAGAAACGTAAGGTAAACATGAACACATGGTTAGATAGTTAGTATTACCCAATCCTGATCTAATGTTAGTATATTAGTAATTAGACAAGGGAGAATGAAACAATTAGGGAAGCGTGAGTGACAGCAAGAGAAGAAACAGCATGAACGCAAGGCTGCGGAAAAACATGGAAATATGTATGCAAACTAATAAACTATGACAGAACGTGAATACAAATAAGGGCGTGACATAACAATAAACATAAAACATGGCGTGGAACGGTTAGAACCGTAACAATTAACCCGGGAAAACTTACCCGAACTACTCCACACTTCCAATACTATACATTCCAGTGCCGTATCCACCTGCACAACGCCATAATTACTATCACCATGTAGAAACACTGCAAATCCACGGTTTTCCTACTTTATCTTTCAGAACTACTTCATAGCCCTGGATCACAAAATGCAGCCACAGAATCAACCAAGTCTCTTGTATGCATATTATATCAGGCTTTGTACCGAAGTCCAAAATAAACGTTTTAAATTCTTGCCCATTCACTATTAAACTTCTAGCATTCCACTGCAGTAATAGAAAACCGGACATGTTTTCTAATCCCCATTTCCCACCACCTGTGAATAAGTAGGTTTCTCTAAGCTGTTAATAGTAAACACTAACTCTTCAATTGTAATCCCCTGAACATCTAAATATTTTATTGCAGCCGATAGAATTATTTCCGTTTTCTTAGTTCTCTTATATGTTTGTGCAATACAATTTATGACTTCCGTTATCCTCCAAAATCCTACCGGTCTCTTCCTCCTGAGCTTCCACACTCTCCCTGTGCTGACTCGGCCCCACCACCCTTTTCACATTAGCATTTTTCACTTGTTTAGCGGCTTCAGCGTAAGGAATGTTCCGTACAATCGCAGCCACTGTACCTCCCGAGCTCTTTTGTGATATTCACACCCCCCCAAATGTGGCACTACGTGCTCCTCCACAATAACAGCATTTAAATCGCACCTCTTCCCCCCCAGTTCCCTTCATGATCCCCACCACATCTTCTACATCTCTTCTTTCCCCTGCAAACTGCCGCTACACGTCCAAACCAGAGAAACTAAAATATCCCAGCCGCACTCTTTTGGGAAGAACTTCACCTGCAAATTCTATTAACACCGCCACAAAATCACTTTTCTGCCCTTGCCTAAAACTCTGAAAGGTCTTTGCATCAATAACTATACCCCCCCCCCCCCCCCCATGTGCTTTTTTAAGTCCACCATAGCGATGTCCAACACCATTTATCACCCCCTTCAGTACACACTTCTGTCCCTGGACAAAGCAATCAATCGAAAAAAGGCCCACGATTTTCAGCCTAAGCACCTTGGCCTGCTGGGCCGCTGATCTACAAAAAGATTTCCATTTTACAGCGTTTTTGCATACTGTACATCCCCAATGTCCTTTTGTAACAGAGACGAGAGCTTGATATGGTTCGGTTTGCTCCCCGCATCCCCTCCCTTCAAGAATTTTATTATTACTTTATTTTCAACCAATACCTCCCTCCTACGTTTTTTATGAACTGATAGATCATCCCTAGAGTCATCTGACATGCCCTGTGATGATGTTCTATGCATTTGTCTTTCTGGTTCTTTCAAGTATCGTCCAATTTCCTTTCCCTTCTTCCTTTACGTCTACACCTGCATCATCCATTTCCATTTGCCCTTTCTCCCGCCGTTTGCTAGCGCACGCGGCCGTGCTCCACCCTCCTCGTTCCGTCCGGTTGTTAAATTTACAGTATATGGTTAGCGCAATGATCTCTGGGAAATGAAAAATGCGCAAGTGTGCATCGATGCATTTTGAAATTCTGGGTCCTGTCAAGTATGGAAGTACACATCCAGGAATTTTAGTATGTACTTTATTTTTGCATACTTGCGGTCCGGAACGCACTAATGACATACAAAATGGCGACCATACTTGCTATGCGTACTAACTAGTATGCAAGTCTGCATAATGGAACACAGCCTCCAGATATAACTATATCAGCAGTACATCTTTTCGGTCTTGCTCAATAATATTGTGCACATTAACAGAAATAGCAATTGCAATAATGTACTTTCACAAAGTGAAGTGAAGTAATATCATATGTTAGTCATTATTCTGTACATTGTGTACTTCCTTTGTGTTTGTAAAAGAATAAAATGTAGCTAAGACATTACCACCAGCACTTTTGATGCATGTATAGGCCTACCACAACTATGTCTACCACTACAAACGCAACCCCTTCTAATGTCCAGTGTTGGGGAGTAGTTTAACTACATGCAGCCAAACTAGTAGGTGGTAATGTCTTAGCTGCAATTTATTCTAAACTACTGGTTAAACTATTTTTTGCAGTAGTTTGCTGGTAGTTAAACTACATTCAAAGTTGTGTCGTGGTTGTAGGCCTATGTCATTTTGAGGTGTAGTTTACAACAGAATCTACCAACTACTTTGGCCCTAAAATGTTTTTTTTTTCCTAACCCCTTTGACCAAATACCTCTCCCTTTCCCCTATAATCTTGATTGGTGAAAAGCATTCTGCTCCGACGGTCAAATGCCAATTGCCACACACTGCTGGGTGCTGGTTGTTCCCACTGAGCTGTGTAGTGGTTCTCCCTGCGTGCAAAAGGAAGGCATTGCTCACATGCACATCATGTCTGGGAAACATCCATGGCCCTATTCAGTTGCTCATGTCTAAATAAGAGATTCTGCTCTGACATGTAATCTCAGAATAAATGGTGCAAGATAAAATTATTTTTGTCAGCAAAAATGACTGACCCACAATATGGTTTGGTATTTAAAAAAATAAAACCTTCCCGAGTCACTTAATTTTGTATTGTTTTTATTTCAATAAAAATTTGTATTACATTTTGATATTTTTTTTTACAAAATAGTTTGAACTGCATTTTTTGAGTAATTGTAGTTTTGCAAGTTAGGGTAGCTTGGCTGTAGTTCAACTACTTTCAGTGTTTAGTAATTGTTCATTTGTACAACTACGCTTTCAGAGTAGTTTCACCAACACTGCTAATGTCAAAATAATGATAAATAAATAACAACAACAACAATAATAATAATAATAATAATAATAATAATAATAATACATATATTTTACATCTGATTTATTTAAAAACCAGATAGGCTACTCATATTCAAACTTCGTTTAACAAAAAACTGTATGCTACATGTAACCGTGCTATATCAAAAATGATCTTTCCAGTATTTTTAGATTATGCTCAGCCGCTGCAGAGTACATTGAGAGATGATAGGTATGCATCCTCTAAATTACGGCACCATACGTCCCGTACACTAAGAACAATCCGGATATAACATAGCAGCAGTGATGTAGCAACAGGAAATTAAATAATCTGATGTAGGCTACAACAAAAAGCAAAGCATCGCAAAACGTTCCCCAGAGAGCATGCAGGTGAAATCTAGCGCTTTAGACTGTGATACTTTACAAGTTATTTTATAAGCACTGCTCTAGTGATCATTTTTTTGATCAGTTTTCCTGCTTAATCAGCTACACTTCTGGACTGATAATGATGGAACCGAGGCAACGTTAATCTATGCTCACTAGTCTCATTAAATCATTAAATAAATTATTTTCTCGTCACATAGCAAGTTTCTTAAGCACCCAAAGAGAAAACAGCTCAAATACACATATAGAAATTAATATTTATTTAATGTCAATATTAAATTCTGACACATAGCCTACGGCATTTATTCAAACAATTGCGCTCCATAGAGGTAACCAGGCTCGGTTAAAAAAAGCCCCCCGTCACATTTGGCTTTATGATCGTTCCACCTTTGAAGACAGTGCCCTCTTATGGCCTTTTCAGGAATGACAAATAATACACTTTTTTCCTCAGCAAAGAATCGGATCTCGATGTGTAATAGGCTATACAGTAGTACACTACAAAAATTCTGTATAATTTAGCCTACATGAATGCCTTAGTTATTAATACATGAAAAAGATAATCATAAGAGTTCCATCGCCAAATCTGTATAAAAGAGTAATATCAGTTATTGTTTTTTTTATTTTGTATGTGCATATTTAATAGTGCCGAGGATACAGCTTGGAGCTGCACAGGCACACCAGCTTTACTTACCTGATTTTGTCATTTTGGAGTCAGGCCTGGTGCCTTAATTATTAAGCAAACAGAGAAGACAGAGGAGAGAGAGAGAGAGAGAGAGAATGAAAAACACAAGAAAAGAATGTAAAGAGAGAAAATAGGTGGGGCTGTGGGAAGGGTGTGTGTCAATGCCCGTGATTATAGAGGCACTGCATGTGTCCTTGTGTGGGTGAGGGACACGGGATGAATACGTGTTACAGGGAGAGGAAAGGGAACAACGGTGGGCCTATTGTCAGGCTTTAGGGCCTTGAGATGGAGGAGACAGTGTGGTACAGACACACAGCCCATTCAGAGTTACACTGAAAGCAATGGCACTGCTGTCACAGCTCAGCCACAGAAACAAAAAGGATGTTCAACACACACACACGCACGCACGCACGCACACACACACACACACACACACACACACACACACACACACACACACACACACACACACACACACACACACACACGTACACTAGAGTTACATGCACACAAAAACACATCCACCCACATACATAGCCTGCACACACACAAACACCCACCAACCCACATCTATGCACTCACCAAAAACATATAGCATTCACATACACCTATACATCTAATCTACATATGCATTTACAAACACACATATTGTATATGCACACATAAACAAACACACACAGATACAAAGAAAACAATTCAACAAACAAATTGTACAGCGAGCATTGAGGAAGAAACTGTGGCACGGATAAAAAAAAACTTAAACAATTTTATGAGGGTGATTAAGAACTGCTGTTTGTCTATCTTTCTATATTGCCATTCTCTGTTTAGGCTTTATGTGGTCTTTTAGTGGCTGGCTCTAGGTGGCGCTCTCATCCTCATAACCATCCACATCGCAGCTTGCAAACCTACACTCCCAGCTTGGGAGATTATCGACTAGAATGTAATGCTCAAATCGATATGTTTCATTATTTGGACCCCAGACCCACAGAATTGGGGCACATTTCCTTTATTAAAGTTCATTGAAGAGAAGTACTGTTGAACAAGAGGAGGCAGCACAGATCCTGTGGGGAGATGACTGTAATATCTGTCCATGAGTGCGTCCTTCCTCACCCCCCCCCCCCAACACCCCCTGCCCCCACACCCCACCCTCCCCTCTAGCTGGAAAGCAGCTGTGTGGGGTGGACCCCTAGTGGCTAGAGATAGAACAGCAGTGTATTTACAAATACCAACGCCTCCATATCAGTCTTGTCACATTCTGCTCGTCACGTTTAATGCCGACTGTCAATCTGCCCAATAGAGCTAGCTACCTGCCTATCATTCTGTCTCTCTCTTTCTCTCCCCCTCTCTCTGTCCTGTACTCCCTCACTCTTTCTATCAATCTATTGAGAATCATGCTACCCACCCTTCTATAAATCTACTCGTCTGTCTGTCTACCTGTCTGCCAACAAATCAATGTCCATTGTCCATCTCCCTAGCAACATACCAGTCCCTTTTATATCTCCTCTACATCTTTGATGTAGCTACCCACCAACGTACAGACGTCTATGTCAGACAATTTCCAGGGAAATCTCTCATTTGACCTGCCTGTATGTTTGTGTTTAACCCTTAATTCATGGCTCTTGATCCTGCCTGCGCAGGTCGATTGAGATGCGTTTTTCTTTCAGCAGTTTCCTGCCTTCGCTCTTTCACTTCGTTTCATTCCCTTATTGCTTCATCTCACCCTGTCTTTTCCAAATAAAACAACGGAACCTGCTTTCTTGCCTATAGCACTGAGAAAACGCGCTCAAAAAATTAAACAGCTCCCCCGCACATACATAAAAAATACTTCTGGCTTATCCTGTAAAAAAAAAAAAATCTTACAGTGAATTGGCGGACTTTTACACAAAACAAACTCGGTGGGTTCCAGCGTTTCGGAAATGCAACAGCGCGAGCCGGGTCTGAACCGAAAGAGCGCGCGGATTAGCGGTCTGCCTCGGCTGAAGACTGCACAGCTGCGGGGTTGGGATCCGAGCCGACCTGAGACACATGCTCCATTTTAGTTCCGCTCCGCCGGTCACTCACGGCCGCAGCTGCATGGGCCGGACGGCGGCGAACGGCAAGAGCGCCCGGCGGGCATTAAACACGGATAATAAGAGCCAGTTAACCTTCATATCAGTCACCTGAAAACGAGAGCAAGTGAACGGAGGGCAAAAGGCGGGCACCGCAGATCACCTGTCACAGGACACAGAGACAGTCTTCAACTCCAGTGTTCAGCCTCACACACACGCACGCACTCACACACCTGCCTGCTGCTCTGTGTAATGTAAAAAGGGGATAAGAAAGCCAGAGCATATGCAGTATCTTTAAGATCTCCGTCTATTGATTACCTCCCTGCGGCCTCCTGAGCCAAACCGCACACCACCCGCCTCATTGGCCCACCAAAACAACTCAGCCCTAGCAGGGAGCCCCGCAAAAACATGAAACAATCTGAGCTCCGGCAAAGAACAGATTGGTTTCTTTCTGCAAAATAAGGTAGACGACACACAGAAACCTACTGAAAATGTGAAATGACACAGAGATGAAGAGGGACTTGGGTGGTTGGTCAGATGGACGGCGATGGAGGACAGATCAGAATGGGGTAATGGGAGAGAGGGAGTAGGGTCTTGAGGGTAATGAGCTGCTCCCCTGCCTATAGCTTGCCACCACAGCTGCTGGTCCTTGGAAAAGCTGTATGCCGCAATATGATCCTCCCCCCTGCCAATCATCTCTCAATCTCAGCCCCTTAGATTATCTGAAGGTAAAGAACAGTAGCTCTCTTTGGTGTCGTAATAAACATTTATTTTTATGCTTCATAATCCTTTTTTCTCTCAATTTAGAATGTTCAATCATACGCATGCTCTTTGCTGCAACCTCCACTATCAATTCGGGAGAGTGCATAACATCAAGTTTTGGAGTGTTTCTCAAAAACATGTTATGTCACGCCATTGCTTCTTTTCATAACACACAGACCGCTCCACAAGTTGAGCAGAGGAAGACACTTCATGTGCAGCTTTAAGAAAGCAGAATGTAGGTGCTCAATTGACCAGCGGGGGTCACTGGTGAGCTATTACACATGGTCATCCCAGTTGACTAAATCTCTCCCTCCCTGGGCAATACTACTGCCAATTCCGCACTGTCCTGCAGGGCTGCTGGCCACAGACAGCACTGGCATGGTCCGGATTCAACACCAGACT
This sequence comes from Ilyophis sp. 1 JC-2022, assembly GCA_022702515.1. Classification (NCBI taxonomy): domain Eukaryota; kingdom Metazoa; phylum Chordata; class Actinopteri; order Anguilliformes; family Synaphobranchidae; genus Ilyophis; species Ilyophis sp. 1 JC-2022. The sequence goes on from CM040400.1 coordinate 25,115,010, forward strand.
CCGGGGCCCATCCACACAGCCCCCTTGCTAACTTTTTATGGGAAAACTTGTGTATCTACCACTATATAACATGCCTGTTATAACAGCCACCTGTAGTGAGCTAGCTAACAAAACAAAGGACGAAGGGTCAATGGAGGTTGAAGGTCAACTGGACACACTGGACAGTTGGAAGGAAACCAAATAACATGGGAGGGGATGCAGTAATTTTGGTGGGTTTAATCCTGTGGTGTTGGGGAAGGGGAGCAGGCTCTGATTGACAGGGGACAGTGAGGGAGGTGGAGAAACCCCACCCACCTCCAACACCATAACTATTGGTTGCATGTGGAGTGGAAAATAAATATATGAACACATAAAAGGCAGATCATGAATAATAAAACGGCCATAAATCCCATAATCTGGGGCAATGATTTATGAATTTACAGTGGCTGATGGGCCTGGCCACACTGTAAATATTCATGCGACAAGCGCTAAGCTTTATTTAATCGAGATTAATGGTAATGTGGCCAGGCTGCCTCATAACTGTCAAGCATTATTATAGGCAGCTGGTTGAATGCAAATGTTATTTTGTGTAAGATTAGGGAGACAAATGAGCGTTTCCGGGAGTCAGACACCGCCAGTCCCGCAGAACCCAATGCTTATTTTATTAGCGCTGCTTAGGGGAGAGAAGTGCCCAACTCACAACTCAGTGTGAGGTCCACTCAATGCCACACTGCAATTTCACCACTAAAACTTCTACTGTCGGTACCATTATTACCAGGAATACTGCTACTGTTACTATCATTATTACTGAGAATACTTCTACTGTTATTACTGTTACTATCATTATTACTGAGAATACTGCTACTGTTATTACTGTTACAATCATTATTACTGAGAATACTGCTACTGTTATTACTGTTACTATCATTATTACTGAGAATACTGCTACTGTTATTACTGTTACTAGCATTATTACTGGGAATACTGCTACTGTTATTACTGTTACTATCATTATTACTGGGAATATTGCAACTGTTATTACTGTTACTATCATTATTACTGGGAATACTGCTACTGTTATTACTGTTACTATCATTATTACTGGGAATACTGCTACTGTTATTACTGTTACTACCATTATTACTGAGAATACTGCTACTGTTATTACTGTTACTATCATTATTACTGGGAATATTGCAACTGTTATTACTGTTACTATCATTATTACTGGGAATACTGCTACTGTTATTACTGTTACTATCATTATTACTGAGAATACTGCTACTGTTATTACTGTTACTATCATTATTACTGAGAATACTGCTACTGTTATTACTGTTACTATCATTATTACTGGGAATATTGCAACTGTTATTACTGTTACTATCATTATTACTGGGAATATTGCAACTGTTATTACTGTTACTATCATTATTACTGGGAATACTGCTACTGTTATTACTGTTACTATCATTATTACTGAGAATACTGCTACTGTTATTACTGTTACTATCATTAGTACTGGGAATATTGCAACTGTTATTACTATCATTATTACTTGGAATACTGCTACTGTTATTACTGTTACTATCATTATTACTGGGAATACTGCTACTGTTATTCCTGTTACTATCATTACTAATGGGAATACTGCTACTGTTATTACTGTTACTATCATTATTACTGGGAATACTGCTACTGTTATTGCTGTTACTATCATTATTACTGGGAATATTGCAACTGTTTTTACTGTTACTATCATTATTACTGGGAATACTGCTACTGTTATTACTGTTACTATCATTATTACTGGGAATACTGCTACTGTTATTGCTGTTACTATCATTATTACTGGGAATATTGCAACTGTTTTTACTGTTACTATCATTATTACTGGGAATACTGCTACTGTTATTACTGTTACTATCATTATTACTGGGAATATTGCAACTGTTTTTACTGTTACTATCATTATTACTGGGAATACTGCTACTGTTATTACTGTTACTATCATTATTACTGGGAATACTGCTACTGTTATTGCTGTTACTATCATTATTACTGGGAATATTGCAACTGTTTTTACTGTTACTATCATTATTACTGGGAATACTGCTACTGTTATTACTGTTACTATCATTATTACTGGGAATATTGCAACTGTTTTTACTGTTACTATCATTATTACTGGGAATACTGCTACTGTTATTACTGTTACTATCATTATTACTGAGAATACTGCTACTGTTATTGCTGTTACTATCATTATTACTGGGAATATTGCAACTGTTATTACTGTTACAATTCTTGTTACCGCAAATGCTGCTAATGTTATTTCTGTTACTATCATTATTACTGAGAATACTGCTACTGTTATTACTGTTACTATCATTATTACTGGGAATACTGCTACTGTTATTACTGTTACTATCATTATTATTGGGAACATTGCAACTGTTATTACTGTTACTATCATTATTACTGAGAATACTGCTACTGTTATTACTGTTACTATCATTATTTCTGGGAATACTGCTACTGTTATTACTGTTACTATCATTATTACTGAGAATACTGCTACTGTTATTACTGTTACTATCATTATTACTGGGAATATTGCAACTGTTATTCCTGTTACTATCATTATTACTGAGAATACTGCTACTGTTATTACTGTTACTATCATTATTACTGAGAATACTGCTACTGTTATTACTGTTACTATCATTATTACTGGGAATACTGCTACTGTTATTACTGTTACTATCATTATTACTGAGAATACTGCTACTGTTATTACTGTTACTATCATTATTACTGAGAATACTGCTACTGTTATTACTGTTACTATCATTATTACTGGGAATACTGCTACTGTTATTACTGTTACTATCATTATTACTGAGAATACTGCTACTGTTATTACTGTTACTATCATTATTACTGAGAATACTGCTACTGTTATTACTGTTACTATCATTATTACTGGGAATATTGCAACTGTTATTTCTGTTACTATCATTATTACTGAGAATACTGCTACTGTTATTACTGTTACTATCATTACTACTGGGAATACTGCTACTGTTATTACTGTTACTATCATTATTACTGAGAATACTGCTACTGTTATTACTGTTACTATCATTATTACTGAGAATACTGCTACTGTTATTACTGTTACTATCATTATTACTGGGAATATTGCAACTGTTATTACTGTTACTATCATTATTACTGAGAATACTGCTACTGTTATTACTGTTACTATCATTATTACTGAGAATACTGCTACTGTTATTACTGTTACTATCATTATTACTGGGAATATTGCAACTGTTATTACTGTTACTATCATTATTAATGGGAATACTGCTACTGTTATTACTGTTACTATCATTATTACTGAGAATACTGCTACTGTTATTACTGTTACAATTCTTGTTACCGCAAATGCTGCTAATGTTATTTCTGTTACTATCATTATTACTGGGAATATTGCAACTGTTTTTACTGTTACTATCATTATTACTGGGAATCAGTGGCGGCCGGCCTATAGAGGGCGCTGGGGCGCCGCCCCCCCTCCCCCACATACAAATTTAAAAAAAAGTTTAAAAAAAATTATTATTTTTTATTATTATTTAATTTTTTTAGTAGCTTAAAATTATTATTTTTTATTATTATTTTTTATTATTATTTAATTTTTTAGTAGCTTAAACATGTTATATGTTGGCCTTGCATTGTCTAAAGTTTAATACATTACATATGCATGTTCCGGGGACTGCGGGGCGCCGGTAACGTTATGGTGAATCAGAGCACTCATTCATTTTCAGGCGAGCCCCCTGATACTGCTGCCTGATTCGCCGCCAAAAAAGGAAGTCCCCGGGCGCAAGCCTGTGCGCCCCGGACTATCCTACCCTTTTCTGATTAGTCCTCATGGTTTATGATATTATTTGATTGGATTTAAGGCATGTTTATCACGCCCAGCCGGCATCTAGCAGGATATCACTGCGAGTGCGCAAGTACTACGGATAGGTTCAGTCGGCTGCTACTCATTCATTCAAGTAGATCTAGGTCTAGACCAAGCGAGAGAGATCATTCGAAATGGCTTCTTCAAGTGGAACAGAAAGCAAAGAAAATTCGGTTATTTCTTTGCAAAAAGAACCTTTCTCAAGGCGTTCATTGGGAGAAACGGGTCGGGCTCGGTCACGGCGGCCGAACAACTAGCGAACATTTTACTTTTGAACTACAGTAAAACCTTGACATACGAGTGCACTAACTTACGAGTATTCCGAGCAATTTCTTGTTTCGCCTTACGAGCCTAGACCCGAGTTACGAGCCGAGCAAGCGGAGCATTGCGAATGCAATTTCGGAAATTGCATTCGCATTTCCGAAAAATTCTGAAGGGAAGGAAGAAACAAACCACCATGGATAGGTTTTTATCGAAACGCCCTGCAGATCAGTCAGAAAAGCGTGACGAAAAAGCCAAAAATCTATGAAAAAGATGCAAACGTCACTGATGAAGATTAAGTGTAAGTGAAGAATAATAATGTAGCAATTAAGTTTAGAACCAGTTTATTTCTTTATATTCTATTTTATTATCTTTGTATTATATTTTGTATTAATTATTTATAATTTATAAATACATTTCTCATTTTTATAACAACGTAACAAAGAAATTAGGGTGTTTTTTGGGGGGCTGGATCGGATTAATGGTATTTAAATTAATTTCAATGGGGAAAATTGATTTGATATACGAGTAAACCGAGTAACGAGCTCGGTCACGGAACAAATTAAACTTGTATGTCAAGGTATTACTGTACTAATTGGGATGGGTTAGCTTACTTCACATGGTGCTTCAAGTTGTTTTTGGTGAAAATATAGTGTGAAATAAATAAAAATGATACCGAATATTGTGTGTGTCTGTTATCTACCAATAAAACAATGCCTTTTGACGGTCATTTAGGTGCCCAGTGACCACTAAACAGAGAAGCTGTAACCATGGTAACAACAACTGCGTGACAGGGAAACACAATGTCAGCGCTTCAGTGCCTTAACTGCGTCGGGCTCGGGTCGGGTTCGGACATAAAAAGCAGAATTCCTGTCGGATTCGGGTCGGGCTCGGTTACTACTATCTCGGGCTCGGTCGGGTTCGGACAGAAATATGCGGCCCGATCCGCACTCTAGTTCAGTGATGTCTTACTTGAAAAACTGTCCTCCACTGTTGCCAATCAAACTGTCTTATGCAACTGAGACACACGGTAGCTTGTTTTTTCTGTTTAAAGTCAAAGTCAGATGTATTTTTTTTTTTTTAGAAATGCTAGCGCCCCAACCTATATTTAGATCACCAGCCGCCACTGCTGGGAATATTGCAACTGTTTTTACTGTTACTATCATTATTACTGGGAATATTGCAACTGTTATTACTGTTACTATCATTATTATTGGGAACATTGCAACTGTTATTACTGTTACTATCATTATTATTGGGAACATTGCAACTGTTATTACTGTTACTATCATTATTTCTGGGAATACTGCTACTGTTATTACTGTTACTATCATTATTACTGAGAATACTGCTACTGTTATTACTGTTACTATCATTATTACTGAGAATACTGCTACTGTTATTACTGTTACTATCATTATTACTGGGAATACTGCTACTGTTATTACTGTTACTATCATTATTACTGGGAATATTGCAACTGTTATTCCTGTTACTATCATTATTACTGAGAATACTGCTACTGTTATTACTGTTACTATCATTATTACTGGGAATATTGCAACTGTTATTTCTGTTACTATCATTATTACTGAGAATACTGCTACTGTTATTACTGTTACTATCATTAATACTGGGAATACTGCTACTGTTATTACTGTTACTATCATTATTACTGGGAATATTGCAACTGTTATTCCTGTTACTATCATTATTACTGGGAATACTGCTACTGTTATTACTGTTACTATCATTATTACTGAGAATACTGCTACTGTTATTACTGTTACTATCATTATTACTGAGAATACTGCTACTGTTATTACTGTTACTATCATTATTACTGAGAATACTGCTACTGTTATTACTGTTACTATCATTATTACTGGGAATACTGCTACTGTTATTACTGTTACTATCATTATTACTGGGAATACTGCTACTGTTATTGCTGTTACTATCATTATTACTGAGAATACTGCTACTGTTATTACTGTTACTATCATTATTACTGGGAATACTGCTACTGTTATTGCTGTTACTATCATTATTACTGGGAATACTGATACTGTTATTACTGTTACTGTTACAGTCTCACCCCCAAATTCCCATAGAGATCAGTTCAAATGCAGAGAGGTTATAGTATCACTTGTAACAGTACCTGAAAATAAGATATCGAGAGTCTTTTGATGTTGATTAGTCACAGACTTCAGGAAATAACAGCATGCAAAGGATATGCGACCAAATATTAAATATGATACTTTAAAAATATGTTAAAGCAAAATATTCTAATTTTCTGAGACACTGAATTTTGGGTTTCATTAGCTGTAAGCCATAATCATCAAAATTACAAGAAATAAAGGCTTGAAATATTTCACTCTATATGTAATGAATCTATATACCGTAATATATGAGTTTCACTTTCTGAAATGAGTGACAAAAAATATTGAACTTTTTCACGATATTCTAATTTTTTGAGCTGCACCTGTATATATGTATATATATACGTATATATATATATATGTATATATATATATATATATATATATATATATATATATATATATTTTTTTTTTTAAGAAGCACAAGAGTAAACATTTGCTTAGATTCAGCTTAAACACAGAAATCTTGCCAAAAGTATCCAAGGTCAGTAATATAGCTGGAATAAACTTTTTATTTACTGATACTACTATTGCTACAATTTCTACTACTGCTACTATAGTTGCTGCTGCTGCTATAAGTATTATTTGCGATTTGTGATAATACCATTGCTACTCCTCCTTTAACCGCTACTGATCTTATTACTACTATATGTACATGTACACAGTCCCCAACTACCTTCTCCCCATCTGCCCCTCATTCTGTATTTATAGACACCTTTATATCCTGAAATAATATTACTTACGCCATAATGTTTGGTTGGAGTATTTCTTTTTAATTTGTTTTTTGTTAATGGTTTCCTTGATTATGATGCAAGTCATGGAAAGGTAATTAGTCCAAATCCCGTCTCACCTGCTCATTAGGAAGGAAGCTGAAATTTTGTGGGCTGACCATGGGGGGAGGCAGAGGAGCAGGGCAGAGCGCGGCATCAATTAAACAAATATATGTATAAATAAATCTGAGACACATTAAGAGGCCTGCTAGCAAGTGTTCCTTTTTGTATCTCAGTCCTGGCCTCCTGCGGTCAATGCAGGCACTGGGCCAGGGGACAGATCATGTATATGTGATGTCACTCAATGTGTCATTTTATTCCCTGTAACTAACAGTTCATGAATAACAATACGTTGTTTGTGAGTGAGTGAGAGTGAGTGAGTGAGTGAGTGAGTGAGTGAGTGAGTGAGTGAGTGAGTGTGTTTAAATGTGTGTTTGTACCTGTAATTTTGTATGTCCATTTGTATTTATGCATGTACATGTACAGTATATGTATTTGTATGTATTTTCTTGTATGTATATTCTATGTATGTGTGTCTGTGATGTTTGCATGCTTGTGTGTGGGTGTTGGTATGCTTGTGTGTGTGTGTGATGTTTGTATGCTTGTACCGGTGTGTGTGTGGTTTGTAAGAGAGCGAAAGGGAGAGAGAGAGAGAGAGAGAGAGAGAAAGGGGAAGAGGGAGAGAGAGAGAGAGAGAGAGGGGGGGAGAGAGGGAGAGAGAGGGGGAAAGGGGGAGAGAGAGAGAGAGAGGGAGAGAGGGAGAGAGGGAGAGAGAGAGGAGAGAGAGAGGGAGAGAGGGAGAGAGGGAGAGAGCGTGTGCAATGTGTGGGCAGCTGAAAGGAGTTGCAGTCCTTTAGGATTTTTTTTTGAGGATATCAAGGTCTCTGTCTTTTATTCTCACTTCGTTGCCATGCAGATACAAGACCTCGCAAATCCTGCCTTCACACAAGAACCCTGCATCACCTTCAAAGAGACAGATCCACACCAAAACTCTACTCCCACTGACAGATTCACACCAAAATTCTACTCCCACAGACAGATCCACACCAAAACTCTACTCCCACTGACAGATTCACACTAAAACTTCACTCTCACAGACAGATTCACACCAAAACTCCTCTCTCACAGACATATTCACACCAAAACTCTACTCAAAACTCTAGTAGAATGTTCTGGGAAACAAAAATTGTTAACAGGGATAGCCCAGACTTTAACCAATGTTTACTGTGTGCTGTGTATTGTCCAGGTGAATATCATGGTGGTATTAATGTAGTTAGACCTCCCTCTCTTTAGGGGGAGTGAAAATGGCCAGTGCATGTCTTTTTAATAAACACAGCACTTTCCAAAACTGGCCCTACAGCAATGTGAACATCAAGGTAACTGATGTATGGCCTATGTACACACTTTCTTGTGCTGACATGTTCAATCATGTGACTTCTTATTGCTACGGTGATAAGAACAGCAATAACAAGAAGTAAATAAGAAGGAATGTCCTTGTTGTGTTAAAGAATAAAAAGATAGAAAAAAAGCCAGGAATTAACAGGGAATTAACTTCAGGAAATACTACTGAAGCACTCCCAGCAAAAAAAAAACAGGGAGCTGACAGCAGTGGATTGGAATTGGGGGCTAAACGCAACAACAACAAAACAAGAAAAAAAGAAAATTCCAATTTACCTTAAAGAAAACTATGTCAGGTCTCTCGCGACACTTGGAAACTAGAACGCTCTCGAGTTGCAGTTATGCATTCGCATCCACTATGCACTCCACACCATTCCTTGGGAACACTTCTTGTGATCCAGGTATGGCTACAGCACATGTGAAAACCTGCCATTTCACTTTCAGGATGTGGGGGGAAGGGTCAAAAGAGCTGCTCTATTTAATACGACATTCTGTATTAAAGTGATATGTGCTCCTGAAGCCAATGACGTCTCGCTTCTTTATCACTATTTCTCTCCTCGTCTTAAATATTCTCTCACTTCTTTCTCATCCTCCCGTTTCTGTTCCTTTTTTACGGATCCTCTTCTATTTTCGATCCTACCTTCCCTCACTCCTACACTGTGTCCATCCCTCAATTCTTCTCTCTCTCCTCTCCCTCTATCACTCTATTTATCTGTCTCTTTTTCTCACCCCTTTCTTAAAGAGTGCTGCCTGCCCGTTGAAGGACAGGGGTTTGAACCAAAGTTGGCAAGAAGGAGTGGTGTTGAGTAAGAATAGTCTAAATATTCAGACCCAGAACAGACCTGTGTTGTTATATCATGCACAAAGTACACATCATTCTTTATGTCACAGGTATGAAAACCTGACCCACCCAAAACCATCAGTCAGCAGCCCCCACCCCAACCACAGCAAACTGCCCTCCACCCAAAACCATCAGTCAGCAGCCCCCACCCCAACCACAGCAAACCGCCCTCCACCCAAAACCATCAGTCAGCAGCCCCCACCCCAACCACAGCAAACCGCCCTCCACCCAAAACCATCAGTCAGCAGCCCCCACACCAACAAACCCCCCTCCACCCAAAACCATCAGTCAGCAGCCCCCACCCCAACCACAGCAAACCGCCCTCCACCCAAAGCCATCAGTCATCAGCCCCCACACTAACAAACCCCCTTCCACCCAAAACCATCAGTCAGCAGCCCCCACCCCAAGAAACCGCCCTCCACCCAAAACCATCAGTCAGCAGCCCCCACCCCAACCACAGCAAACCGCCCTCCACCCAAAACCATCAGTCAGCAGCCCCCACACCAACAAACCCCCTTCCACCCAAAACCATCAGTCAGCAGCCCCCACCCCAACCACAGCAAACCGCCCTCCACCCAAAGCCATCAGTCAGCAGCCCCCACACTAACAAACCCCCTTCCACCCAAACCCATCAGTCAGCAGCCCCCACCCCACGAAACCGCCCTCCACCCAAAACCATCAGTCAGCAGCCCCCACCCCAACCACAGCAAACCGCCCTCCACCCAAAACCATCAGTCAGCAGCCCCCACACCAACAAACCCCCTCCACCCAAAACCATCAGTCAGCAGCCCCCACCCCAACAAACCGCCCTCCCCCCAAAACCATCAGTCAGCCGCCCCCACCCCAACCACAGCAAACCGCCCTCCACCCAAAACCATCAGTCAGCAGCTCCCACCCCAACAAACCGCCTTCCACCCAAAACCATCAGTCAGCAGCCCCCACCCCAACCACAGCAAACTGCCCTCCACCCAAAACCATCAGTCAGCAGCCCCAACCACAGCAAACCGCCCCCACCCAAAACCAAAAGTCAGCAGCCCCCACCCCAACCACAGCAAACCGCCCTCCACCCAAAACCATCAGTCAGCAGCCCCCACCCCAACCACAGCAAACCGCCCTCCACCCAAAACCATCAGTCAGCAGCCCCCACCCCAACCACAGCAAACCGCCCTCCACCCAAAACCATCAGTCAGCAGCTCCCACCCCAACCACAGCAAACCGCCCTCCACCCAAAGCCATCAGTCAGCAGCCCCCACACCAACACACCCCCCTCCACCCAAAACCATCAGTCAGCAGCTCCCACCCCAACCACAGCAAACCGCCCTCCACCCAAAACCATCAGTCAAAAGCCCCCACCCCAACCACAGCAAACCGCCCTCCACCCAAAACCATCAGTCAGCAGCCCCCACACCAACAAACCCCCCTCCACCCAAAACCATCAGTCAGCAGCCTCCACCCCAACCACAGCAAGCCGCCCTCCACCCAAAACCATCAGTCAGCAGCCCCCACCCCAACCCCAGAAAACCCCTCTCCACCCAAAACCATCAGTCAGCAGCCCCCAACCCCAACTCCAGCAAACCTCCCTCTACCCGAAACCATCAGTCAGCAGCCCCCGACCCCAACCCCAGCAAACCCCCTCCACCCAAAACCATCAGTCAGAAACCCCCAACCCCAGCAAACCCCCCTCCACCCAAAACCATCAGTCAGAAACCCCAGTGCACAAAGTAATTAACGTTGCTACTATTTATCCAGGAAGGAGAGGAAGAAAGTGCACCTGCACTGACAAAGCACGAGAGACACAGAGAGGAGCGGAGTGTCATTTTAAGCAAGGACAAGGGGTTTGGACTCTCCAATCGCCGTCCGCTAGCCAGAAGCTGGCTCACGGAATCTGGGAACACTATTTCAAACTGTTTTCAGAAGTGACATGATGAGGAGGACAATTAACTCTATTTACTTTGGCCCTCCAGAGGCAATTTCCACCTAGTTTCTACTAGTTTTATTGAAATGTCAATATCTCAAAAATATTCCCTGCACATCCATGGTTTAAAGTTCGAATTGAAGAAACTGTATCATTCAAAAATTTGCAACAGAATACATTTATTTCAGAATAGTCACATACAGTATATGCATAGTAACCATAACATAAGTCGCCTAATGTATTTAAATACGTCAAATTATTTTTTTTACAAAAGTGCGTGTGTATTTACACAAGAACAGCAACATATTTCAGCCCTAAGTGCGATAGGTGGTCGCTGTGGAAACGTCGACTGTACAAGACTTTGACGAAATGTAACAAGATAAACTTTTCAGGGTTAATCAGAAAACATCTGTAGCTGAATATACTGGTAAGTACTTGGTTTCTTAAACATATTTATATGAGAGATTTAGGAGAAAAAAATGAGGTGTCTTCTAAACCGAAAGTGCATCAGGTACTGTATATTATGAGGGATCTCTGTTAGAAACAGAGATGGGAATGTTGGAGATCCAAATGCAAGTAGTTGGGCAATCTTAAAGTGTTCTTAAGAACACCACTAGAAACGGACAATAATCCGTAGTGGAGAAACAACTAAAAATGAAAGAACAACAAACCTCGCAATATAAACGAGGAGCTCGCTAATCGAGCAAAACAAAGGAATAAGCAATAACGCTTATCTAACTCCCGTATGTGGAGTGAAACAACAAAAAACAGCGAACTGAAAAGACCCCAAAAACTTTGGGTGAGACACTCGTTGGTAGAGTAGAGAAACAAAAGAAAACGAAACCTCTGCTCTGAAATAAGAGTATAAACTAGAACTGCTTTCTTTCTAAGGTTGTACTGCTAACAAGTCCCGCGTTGCTAATCAAAGCGGTCGATAGCAATACAACTTCCTATACCTTTTTTTTACCGGCTCGAATGTCATGTGAAATAACATGGAAGCAACGAGAGAGGCCGGAAGCGGGGTATAAATAGTGAGCGGAAATAACTGCCAGGTGAACTCACTAATGACAAGGTGAAAGCAAAACCCGTGACGGAACACAGGAAAATCCGATAGATTACCGGTAAACGATAAAAACGAATAAAGCGACGTGGAGATAAGGGAAGAAAGGTCAGATCCATGACAGGACCCCCCCTCTAAGGAACGGCACCGGACGCTTCCACAACCTTATCTCTGTCTGATTAGTACGCTCTGTCTGGCCGTTAGTCTCCGGGTGAAACCCGGAAGATAAACTAACCGAAGCCCCCAGCAGAGAGCAAAACGCCCACCAAAACTTGGCGGCGAACTGAGGACCACGATCGGACACCACATCTGACGGAAGACCATGCGGGCGAAACACATGGTCAATCATAAGTTGCGCTGTCTCAGGTGCCGAGGGCAGCTTGGACAGCGCAATAAAATGGGCCGCTTTGGAAAAACGGTCGACCACCACTAAAATGGTAGTATTGCCTGAAGATAACGGCAACCCCGTGATGAAGTCCAGGGAAATATGACTCCAGGGACGGGTGGGAATAGGTAGAGGGCGAAGAAAACCCGAGGGAGGAAGGTGAGAGGCCTTGCTGCGAGTGCAAACCGGACAAGCCGCGACAAATGAGCGTACATCTCTCTCCAGACTAGGCCACCAGAAACGCCGGGATAAAAAGTCCCTAGTTCGATGAACCCCTGGGTGACCGGTGAGTTGGGAGGCGTGGCCCCATTGGAGGACCCGCGACCTAAGATGAGGAGGCACGAAAAGACAGTTGGCCGGTGCCCCACCTGGACCTGGGTCCGAGCGCAAGGCTCTCTGCACCGCTGCCTCAACCTCCCAAATAACCGGGGCAACAATGAGGTCAGTGGCGATAATAGGCTCGGGAACTGAGTCTGTCTCAGAACGGTCGTAAATCCGCGAGAGAGCGTCAGGTTTGACGTTTTTAGACCCGGGGCGATACGTGATAATAAAATTAAATCTTAGAAAGAACAGCGCCCACCTAGCTTGCCGTGAGTTACGCCTCTTAGCCAGCTGAACATACTCAAGATTCTTATGGTCTGTCCAGACCGTAAATGGATGTTCCGCTCCTTCAAGCCAATGGCGCCATTCCTCCAAAGCCAACTTGACCGCAAGCAATTCTCGATCCCCTACTTCATAATTCCTCTCTGCCGATGTTAGGGCGCGAGAGAAATAAGCGCAGGGGTGCATCTTGTGGTCAAGTGGCGAACATTGGGAAAGAATGGCTCCGGCGCCTAGCTCGGAGGCGTCCACCTCTACCACAAAGGGAAGGGAGGGGTTGGGTGTAACCAGGATGGGTTCGGAAGTGAACCTTCTCTTTAATTCAGAGAATGCTGACCCTGCCTTAGAATTCCATTGGAACTGGCTGCCGAGGTTTTTCTTAGTGAGCGCAATAATGGGCGCTGCTACCGCACTAAAATTCCGAATAAGTCGCCGATAAAAATTTGCAAAACCTAAAAAACGTTGTACCTGTTTTACGGAAGACGGCGTGGGCCAGTTCTTTACAGCGGAAACCTTTTCCGGATCCATCTGTACCTTACCCTCTTTAATAATGAAACCCAAAAATGAAACAGAGCCAGTGTGAAAAACGCACTTCTCTGCCTTTACAAATAATTGGGCTTTGAGAAGTGCAGCAAGAACCTGACGAACGTGACCGACATGTGTGGTAAAATCGGGCGGAAATATTAAAATATCGTCAAGATACACAAAGACGAATTTTTCCAGCATCTCCCTCAGCACATCGTTAATCAACGCCTGAAACACAGAGGGGGCGCTAGTGAGCCTGAACGGCATGACGCGATATTCGTAGTGACCGCTGTGCGTGTTAAAAGCGGTCTTCCATTCGTCGCCTTCGCGAATACGAACGAGGTTATAGGCGTTACGTAGGTCCAGTTTAGTAAAAACAGACGCCCCCTGAAGGCGCTCGAAAGCGGAGTTCATAAGAGGAAGGGGGTACCTGTTCTTCACCGTTATGTCATTTAAGGGCCTGTAATCAATACAGGGTCTGAGACCTCCGTCTTTCTTTTTAACAAAAAAAAAAACCCGCCCCTGCAGGCGAGGTGGAAGGTCTAATAAACCCATTAACCAGAGCCTCCTCAATATATTTATGCATGGCTGCGCTCTCAGGGATGGATAACGAATAAAGAGACCCTCTAGAGGGGGTAGTGCCTGGGTATAGCTCTATAGCGCAGTCATATGGTCTGTGAGGTGGTAGTGAAGTGGAACGTTGTTTGCTAAATGTCTCCGCCAGATCGGCGTACTGTTTAGGAACATTAGTGGGCAGCTGGAATTCGAGTGCCCCTCCCACTTCAACACCCTCAGTGTCCGAGACAGAGTGAATTTCCCAATCAATATCTGACTCGGACGTCAACTCCTGCCACACAGGAGGTCGTTCCGCAGAGTAATCCCAGTCTAAACTTTCCTCTCCAGAGAGGGGCACTCGAATTCCAGCTGCCCACTAATGTTCCTAAACAGTACGCCGATCTGGCGGAGACATTTAGCAAACAACGCATTGCAGGAAATCTGGCGGTCGTTCCAGCGCAAATACACGAACAGGAAGGTCCGAGGGTAATTTAAATCTAGTCCCGCTATGCGACTCGGTTCCACTAGCGGGACTAATCTTTTCCCACAAGTTTGGGACAGTGGTCCCTTAAATGGCCCCTCCTCTTACAATACCTACACCGCCATTCACGAGACTTAGCATCCCCTGTTTCGCGCATGGAGGAACTATCGACCTGCATGGACTCCTCCTGTTCAATGGGAGCTACAAAAGGACTGTGAGCCGGTGCTGGCGTGTGAGAGGAAGAGTAACGAGGTGGGTGCTGTTTAAAACCCTTATAAGCCCTCTCCTTCTCTCTCTCTCTAAACCGGTTATCCAACCGAATGGCCGTCGATACCAGAGCCCCGAATGTAGCGGGTGGTTCGATACCCGCAATGGCGTCCTTTATGTTTTCCGATAAGGCATTTAGGAACAGAGCACATAGAGGCTCATCGGACCACCCTGTCACTCCCGCAAGAGCACGAAAAGTAATAGCAAATGCGACCACGGTGTCAGTGCCCTGACGAAGACGGGTTAAACGCATGGCAGCCTCCTTGCCAGAAACGTCTTGATCGAACACTGACACCATCTCCGCCATAAGCCGCTCCATTGTTATTACTAACAATGGATGAATTAGCCCTAATAAGTGGGTCGGCCCATGCGAGAGCATTACCGGTCAAGAGAGAGAGAATGAAGGCTACTCTGGATTCTTGTGCCTGGAACCGCGAGGGCTGTATTTTTAAAAAAATCAAACATTGTGTCAAAAACCCCTGAAATTGACCAGCGTCTCCATTATACCGCAAGGGGAGTTGGAGTCTCGGTTCCCTATCGTCAGGTGTAAATGTTGGGGGGGTGGACTGTATAGGTGCTTGTGTAAAGCTTGCTGTGAGTGTTGCAAGGCACGAATACTCTCTCTCTGGTCCGCCAGGGCTGCCTCCTGAGTGGCAATGACCACTTTAAGATTGGCAACTACTGCTGGAAACGCCCCTGTGGCTTCCATGTTCTATGAGGGATCTCTGTTAGAAACAGAGATGGGAATGTTGGAGATCCAAATGCAAGTAGTTGGGCAATCTTAAAGTGTTCTTAAGAACACCACTAGAAACGGACAATAATCCGTAGTGGAGAAACAACTAAAAATGAAAGAACAACAAACCTCGCAATATAAACGAGGAGCTCGCTAATCGAGCAAAACAAAGGAATAAGCAATAACGCTTATCTAACTCCCGTATGTGGAGTGAAACAACAAAAAACAGCGAACTGAAAAGACCCCAAAAACTTTGGGTGAGACACTCGTTGGTAGAGTAGAGAAACAAAAGAAAACGAAACCTCTGCTCTGAAATAAGAGCGTATAAACTAGAACTGCTTTCTTTCTAAGGTTGTACTGCTAACAAGTCCCGCGTTGCTAATCAAAGCGGTGGATAGCAATACAACTTCCTATACCTTTTTTTTACCGGCTCGAATGTCATGTGAAATAACATGGAAGCAACGAGAGAGGCCGGAAGCGGGGTATAAATAGTGAGCGGAAATAACTGCCAGGTGAACTCACTAATGACAAGGTGAAAGCAAAACCCGTGACGGAACACAGGAAAATCCGATAGATTACCGGTAAACGATAAAAACGAATAAAGCGATGTGGAGATAAGGGAAGAAAGGTCAGATCCATGACAGTATATAGTACAGAAAGCAAGGGAAAACAGCGAATGCTCATTTGTACCATGTTTTAAAAAAATATTATTGTTTCTATACGTGAACATGATTTTCTTAACGTGTATAAACGGTGCATATTATGCATTTTACAGTCTGTGGCTGTGGCGAGAGGAAGGTCATAAGTGCTTTGGGCTATTAATAGCACCCTCCTATTTTATTGCACTGTGGTGTAACTGGAGAAGCTGAGGTTTTCGCAAGAAGCTACCCTTTTAAACAATACTGCGTCAAAATTTGTGCGGTTTTCTTAAAGCTGTAGTTTATAACAAACATTCAGACAAACATGAATACTGTAATTGAGACGGATACGTCTCAACCACTAGGGGTGAAGTTTATAGAGTTAAAGCTGAGGGAAAAAACAAGCACAGAGAAAAAGAACAAGAACGACAACATCCCAGCCGGGGGGAGGGGAGGGGCAGATGTGGGGGCCAGCCGGAAACCCTGCTGTGGTTCCTTTTGTACAAGATCGATGTCGGTTAGCAGGGATGGCAGGATTGACAGGGCGGCGGGCGAGAAGCTGCACGGGTAGGTGCGGGAGGCCCGGCGGTCCAGTGGGATGGAGGCCCGCTGTGCCGAGCCCGACTCGTACCGCGGGGAGGCCGCGGCGGCACAGCGCCGTCTCCCCTGTCCTCACGGGGCAGGCGAGACGCGCCCTGCGGGGGGCTGGCATCAGGCATGCCTCTCTGACACTGGTACGGATTAAGGCCCGGCTTCTGTCCCACTCGCATAATTGGCGGTGGTGGCGGGACAGGCACACAGAAAGACCGGGAGGCGGAGGCTGATGGAGGAGTGGGGGGTGGAGGGGGGGAGCGTGCGTGACTGCTTGTTTCTCCCGACAATTGTATGGATTTGGCCGAGTCCATCACTCGCCTGGAGTGAGGAGGGCGGATTCAGGGACAGGAAGGAGCCGTCCTGTGACCAACAATCAACTGCTGCCACTACTGACCATACCACACACACTCTCTCTCTCCCTATGACCCTCCCTCTTCTCTCTCTGCCTTTCTCTCACAAGCTCTTTTTCTCCTCACTATCGGTCTCTCCATCACCTTCCCTCTCCATATTTCTCTCTGCCTCTCTGTACCCTCTTGTTTGTTGTGTGCTCTCTCCCACTGTCCTTCTCTCACAGCTCCTTACCCCTTTTTCTCCCATTCTCCCTTTTTCTCTCTGGTTTTCCACCCCTCCTTTTCCCCCTGTGCCACTGTCCTTTTCTTTTTCTGTCTCTCCAGGCCACCCTGTCCACCAGTACTCAAGTGCTCATGGAGGAGGGGCTCATGGCTTCCTCTGTCTTTCTTTTTTTCCCTTTCTTTATTTACTTTTCTGTAAAGAATCACAGTTGGATTCAGTTTATTCCCAACACCCCCCCTAACCTTGCATTGGAAAAGGTGAAAAATACTTTTTTTGTAAAAAACAAAAAACAAAAAACAAACAAACAAACTAACAACAAAGAAAGCATATTGTTTTGGGGATTTTTTTATTATTCAAACACCAGAGCAGAATAAGGTGGAGATCACTCTTGCCAAAACCATCTCCAGACTACATACTGGAACACGAGGACCCCACCTGCCAGATAATCTTCACCAACCTCTTCTCTGCAAGCCCCTCTGAGCCCCCCCCCCCCCACACACACACAGCCTCAGTTTGCCCTGCTCTTAATCCACTACAAGAAGAATGTACAACCACTGAAGCCAATTAGCAGAAATGTTACAGAGCACTTACTTAAGAGCTGCTGGCCTCATTAAGCATTAAGAATTCATGACATTTAACTTCTGCACACAGTGAACAGAAGGAGGGGGGGGGGGTTCTTGACATTCCACAAAAAACAGCCTTATTTAACCCCCCGAAAGACTTCAGAACAACTCTGAAAGAGTACACATACATAGAGGGGCGTATCCTTATAATGCTATTACCTGAGAAGTAAGGTGTGGGATGAATTACCTAAGGGAAACGGCAAAATGCATTTACATAAGGGCACAGCAGTGGTACGTCTACCTGAAAGGACAGGTGTGGGTAAAGTACATTTACCTGAGGGGGCTGGTGTGTTGTATTACATTTAATTGAGAGGGCAGGTATGGTGTAATACAATTACCTGAGAGGGGAGGTGTGGGTGTGGTGCATTACATTTACCTGATGGGGCAGGTGTGGTATAGTGCATTTACCTGAGGGGGCTGTGGTGTGGGTGTGGTGTAGTACATTTACCTGAGGGGGCAGGTGTGGTGTATTACATTTACCTGAGGGGGCAGGTGTGGTATAGTACATTTACCTGAGGGGGCTGTGGTGTGGCTGTGGTGTAGTACATTTACCCGAGAGGACAGGTGTGGTGTAGTACATTTACCAGAGGGGGCAGGTGTGGTGTATTACATTTACCTGGGGGGCAGGTGTGGGTGTGGTACATTACATTTACCTGAGAGGGCAGGTGTGGTGTATTACCTTTACATAAAAGGGCAGGTGTGGGTGAGTTGTATTACAGATTTTATTTTAAATTATGTACCGTGCAACAAACCCACACACCGCAAATACAACTCAAATTCTGTTATACTGCCAGTAGACAATAACCTCAGAGTTACAACAGCTTACAGCAGCACCAAGAAGAATCAGTTAACAGTAAACAAAGAATAGTTCATGTAATTACTCAGTGCTACAACAGAAATGACAGAAAACATGACAATAAAAATGACACGTTTTGTTCATTTGAGCAATACTCACATACTGAACATGGACTTGACAGCACTTGACACCATTAAATGTGATTGTACTCAAATAAACTACTATCCAAAAGAGCTCATTGTCAGCACTCGCTGCTGCAACCTCGGCTATCGAGAGGGAGAGAGCACAGACAAGCGAGCACCCCTGAAAGCATCACTCTGTCACAGGCGCAGATCAAGTGCAGCTCAACTTGTGGGTGTCTGTTGGACCGGCAGGGGTTGCTAGGGAGCGATGAGATACCGTAATCCTGGCCACCTAAAACCCTCACATCCCTGGGTGATGCTAGAGCCAGTTGGGCGTCGCCCTGCGGGGCTGTGGACCACAGTCAGCACTGATACCGAACCGCGGGGCCCATCCATGCACTAGAACAATGCCATAACAGGATGCCACCCGGGAGACCCCAAAATATCATCGCCGATGTCACCCCACCTGTAAACACACAAGGTACCACGACAATTCTATATCAAGAGCCCACCCACGATTTATAAAATCAGTTGCAAGCAAAAACGACAGAGCATTAGGTTAGCGGACATAAATAATGGATGATATTTGCCGTTTGATTTTTGTATGGCTGAATCATGGCGACTTTTAAATAAATACAGCAGACGTTGTTCAATGCATCAGGAGGCACATGCTGGTATGGCGCACCGGGGACGTTTTTCTAAATTGTGCGGCTTGTATCTGACAGCAACCATTTACTTTCACCCTCACTCACAGCATGATGTTAGCGCACACGAATACGCATTAAGACAAGTCAATATAACACAAATAAACAAGGATTATTACAATACAACACCACCCAAACACTTGGGTAGAATTGAATGCACATTTATAAATGTTGTAACAGCGTCTCTATGCTTTGCACACGTTTGGCGATGAGGGGGCAGGTGTGGTATAGTACATTTACCTGAGGGGGCTGTGGTGTGGCTGTGGTGTAGTACATTTACCCGAGAGGACAGGTGTGGTGTAATACATTTACCAGAGGGGGCAGGTGTGGTGTATTACATTTACCTGGGGGGCAGGTGTGGGTGTGGTACATTACATTTACCTGAGAGGGCAGGTGTGGTGTATTACCTTTACAGCAAACGTCCTGCCCCACTCTACCTGGGGTGTTGGACACAGAGGTTGAGCAGGCTACGCAGGTATGTACCGGCCTGCTTACCTGCACAGATATCTTCTCCACTGAACACCTGCAGCACATGGGGGCAGGGTGTGTTGGGGTAGGGCGGGGCAGGGTGAGGTATAGGGAAGGAACGCTGTCCGCCACGGTCACCGCACAGCTCCTAATACAGAAAAGTCAGCGGTGTGATGTGCACTCTCCTTGAGGCAGTGCTTGCTGATTGTATCCAGCACCTTGTAGTGATGTCATCTTTAGCCAGGCAAAGCAAAGTACCCCCCCTCCCCCCTCCCCATTGGGAGAGAGGCTTTACACAGTAATTGCACGTCTAAGGGGGCAGCCCCCTGCTGGGGCACACCTGAACATAGGAATACATCAAACCCACAGCCGTCAGCCAAGCACTGGAGGAGGGAGGGAAGGGTTAGAAAGAGAATGAAGGGGAAAGTGGGAGGGAGGGAGGGAAAGAGAAAGACGGCGGAAAAAGAGATTTAAGTAAAGGTGTTAAAGAACGCGGGAACTGCCGATCGGGATACAAACGAAGGCAGGTCATTAGGAACACGAGGAGGGAAAGAAAGCGATGCATTGTGGGAAGGACAATCGTTCACTCTGCTAATTGCTAAACCATCTGTGGTGCTGCCAGTGGAATGGGGCGGGGGGTGCGCTATAAGGTTCCTCTCGCTTCATACACAGCTGGACAATCTTTACATGTCTGCTGCCTCTGCGGGGCACCGCCCCCCCCCTATACCCCCCCCCCCCTTCCTTGCCCCCCTCCGCCCCCGCCCCCCCCCCTCTCGGGAACGAAGACTTACCGCACTCTCAGTCCGTTTTAAGAGCAGCCTATTTTTATTGCTGCCGTTCAAATAGAAGACGAGTGCAGGTATCTGCAAACAGCGAAGACTGTTCTCTGTTCATTCCTGTGATCCATTTCCTGGCTGTTTTTTTTTTTTTTTTTTTACAGGAGAGCCAACCGAAAAAAAGGGTGTTTCACGCACTCTGACATGCCCCCGCTCTGCCTTAGCTACGGAAGGACAACAATGGCCTGAACGGTCGATGGTTCGTCACTAGGGGGAGCAGTATTTGGGGAAAAGTGAAGTAGAGAGGGCTAACGGTGTGGAGCGTCGGTTCGAGCACCTATAAACCCCATGAGCCGGAGGTAGCAGGTCCCCATCGCACAAATGGGCAGCAGAATATGTGCAAGATGGAATCTACGCTACTTGACCTTCACAAAGGGCATCTGGTTCAGTGAACTATTGAGAAATAAATAAATAAATACATTAAAATCTGAAAAAGCTGAAAAGAAGAAAACAAAAAGAGAAAACAGGCAGCCAAGCGACATTTAATATTAATCTACCAAAATGGCAACGCATTTTGAGAAAAAGATGAACACAGTGCCGTGCAGGCTTCTGATTTGATGGCTGGGGTGACCTTTGACCTCTTGGGTAGAGGGGGGGGGTGATAGGTGGAGGGTAGGAGGAGTATTCACAGTCCTCTCTTCCCAACCACTCGCTTTGTTACCCCCTCAAAGCGTTACGTTTCATCTCATTTCAGTTTTCTTCCGTCACTCCCTTTGATGTGCTCTCTTTCTCTCTTTCTCTCTCTCTCTCTCTCTCTCTCTCTCCTGTCTTTCATATCCACCCATCTCCCCATGTCTGTTATTACTCTCCCTGTTTGTTTCTGTTATTGTTTTATAGATATTTCTCCCCCCTTCTCTTTACCATCCCTCCCTCCCACTCACACCCTCCATTCTCCCTTTCTCTCTCTTCTTCACCCACTCGCTCTCTCTCTCTCTCTCTCTCTCTCTCTCTCTCTCAAATTTAAATTTCAAAGTCAAAGAGTGTGGCAAACAGAAGATCGACACTGGCAAATAATCTTACAGGCGTGCGCCGCAAATACAAAACGCAGGCAATATGAATATGATTGAGCTTTGTTTCCCTCTAGCCCTTCTTTCATATTCCAAACGCATTTTCAAAAGGGCTTTATTGGCATGCCAATAAATAAAACTGTACAGGCAAAGCATATTAAAACGTTACAAATTTTAACTGGTGAAACACATAGCAGTACATTATAAATAAATATACACAGATCATTTAATTATTCCCATTTATGATGATTTCTTAGTAAAATAATTTCCCCCTTTTTAATATAGTACAAATACAACTCCCCCCGCCCACCCTCACCTACCAGTCATGCTGACACAGGTGACCTGCAGGCCCTCAGCCTGGTTCAGGCTGGTACATACCTGGGAGTTCCTCTGCTGCCTGTAAGATGGATACTATGAAACAGATGGGAAGGAAGTTACATTTGAAACTAATGGTTTTCAGGCATTTGGAAATATGTAATCTCCCCCATTTAGTAATCTTTTTTTTTTACTCTGTAAGATCAAGTGCATCTGTTTTAATATTTCCTCTTATCTTCCCGCATTGTTAAATCTGTCCTTCTCCCTCTGTGACTCTCTCACTCTCTCTCTCTCTCTCCACCCCCCCTTCTCTCTCATTCTCTCTCTCTCAGTAGCCAGGTGTCTGTGGGAAAAAAGTTGTAACTGTCTGCGGAGAACAGGAACGCGGTGATTTTGGTCCAGGATGACTAATGGTCACGTGTCCGGGTAACTGCGCAGTATCAGGCAGCAGAACATCATACCATCCGAGTGCCTGCCACCTCTGACCTTTGATCCTGCCTGGCATGCACAGTCCCGTCAAGTCCTGCATTCTGGAATCAAACCAAATGCTGATTCCTACCATCAGACTGCCTTCTGTCTGCCGCCCCCAGGGGGCCCGTTTTTAGGTATTTAAGACGAGTCTTACTCACAAGGTCAGAGGTCAGTCTTATTTTGCTTGGATAACCACTCAAGCACAAGTTAATTCGTTTCTTAGTCTATGTCTTATTTTACCCATAATTCAGAAAACAAACATGGCTAAGTAAGGTAAGGTTAGCCCTGAGTAAGACGGCTTGATGACTATACAACTACCTGGTGAACTCCTCCCTGACCTCTGGCTGCTTCCCCTCATCCTTCAAGAGAGCCCACATCACCCCGATCCTTAAAAAACCTACGCTGGACCCCTTCAACATCCAAAACTACAGACCGGTATCTCTTCTTCCTTTTCTTTCCAAAACGATTGAACGTGCTGTTTCTAACCAACTGTCGTCTTTCCTTACCCAGAACAACCTGCTAGACCCCCACCAGTCCGGCTTCAAACCTGGCCACTCAACGGAGACCGCACTCCTCTCCGTCAGCGAGATGCTTCATGCAGCTCGTGCAGCCTCCCTCTCCTCTGTGCTAATACTTCTAGACCTCTCTACCGCCTTCGACACCGTAGATCACTCCATCCTCCTGTCGTCCCTGTCTGCAGCAGGGATCGGCGGCTCGGCCCTGGCCTGGATTAAGTCCTACCTCTCCGAAGGCTCCTCCCAGGTTGCCTGGGCTGGTAAAGTATCGGCACCCCGTCCCCTTATCACAGGAGTCCCCCAGGGCTCAGTTCTTGGTCCCCTCCTCTTCTCCACCTACACCAAATCCCTTGGCCCTGTTATCACTGCTCATGGTCTTTCTTACCACTGCTATGCTGACGATACTCAACTCTTTCTCTCCTTCTCACCCTCTGACACTCAGGTGTCAGCCCGCATCTCCGCTTGCCTGAGAGACATCCAGAGCTGGATGGACAACCACCATCTCAAGCTCAATCCAGGCAAGACTGAGCTCATCTACATTCCTGCTCTAACCTCTCCCCCTCTCAATCTTTCTATTTCCCTAGGAGACATTCCACTGACCCCAACGCCCTGTGCCAGGAACCTTGGAGTCGTGATGGACAACAGGCTGTCCCTCTCTGAGAACATCGCAGTGGTAACCCGGGCATGCAGGTTCTTCCTGTACAACATCAGGAGAATCCGCCCCTTCCTCACCACCCACTCAACCCAGCTCCTGGTCCAAGCGATGGTGCTGTCCCGCCTGGACTATTGCAACTCTCTCCTGGCTGGCTTGCCAGCATCGGCCATTAGACCCCTTCAGCTTATCCAGAACGCAGCAGCGCGCCTAGTCTTCAACCTCCCCCGACACTCCCATGTCACCCCCCTGCTCATTGACCTCCACTGGCTACCGGTGATGGCCCGCATCAAATTCAAAACATTGGTGCTCGCCTTCCAGGCAGTCCGAGGATCTGCCCCCCCATACCTCCAAAAGCTCATCAGACCCTACACACCTGCCAGATCTCTGCGTTCCGCCTCCTCAGGACGACTGGTACCCCCCCCTCTTCATACTAGCACCCGGTCTCGACGTCTGTCTGTCCTGGCCCCACGGTGGTGGAATGAGCTCCCCGTGGAGGTCAGAACAGCAGAAAGTCTGACCGCTTTCAAGCGCAGATTGAAGACTCACCTCTTCAAACTGCACCTCTCTCCACCCCTCCCTACCTCCTTGTGACTATTGTTATCAGAATTGTGTATTCCCCCCCCCCAAAAAAAATAAAAAAATAAAAAAAATAAAATAAATCCCCAATCATACTGACTGCGCCTAGTGCTTAGATTCGTGTTTGCCTTTTTAGGATTGTTTTAACGCACTTGTTACTAGTTCGGAAATGCACTATGTACGTCGCTCTGGATAAGAGCGTCTGCTAAATGTCTATAATGTAATGTAATGTAATGTAATGACTAACTTAAGTATGACTTACTGTTACACTTAGGCATAGACTTCAGGCTATGTTTATGCAACTGACCCCCAGGTGCTGGCTGCTTATTAGGCAACTTGGGAGCTCAGTGTTTGAGTTTGTCCCATTACTGCAATAAGATTTTTAAATCGATTGCGAGCTTCTTTCATTCTGACCATCGGTCAAAGAAAACTGTCATGTTCGCCAAGCCGTACACCCCCCACCTCACTCTTGCTATCGGGGTTGTCTTTGACATTTATTTTCTACTCACCACACAGAACGGGGGTGCTGAGAGCATCCATAAGGGATGATTCTTCAAGCTCACTTTAAGTGTGTTTTTTCCCCCCTGGATGGATGGCGAGCAATTAAAAGAATGTTCTCCCTTGTCTCCGTGGCACATACGAACCGATCGGCCCAGATTACCCCGGAGCAGGATCGATAGCGGAAAGGGGAGGAAGTTGTTTTTCCAAATACTCGGGCGGTTTAGCGCTATTGACTGTCCACGGTTAAAGGCAAGAGACTGGTATCCATGCCACACGCACATTGTCTTTATAAAGCTGTGCGTCATCTGAGAGAAAGAGGGAGAGAAAGAGCGAGAGACAGAGATAAAGAGAGAGAGAAAGAGGGAGAGAAAGAGCGAGAGACAGAGAGAGAGAGAGAGAGAAAGAGAGCGGGGGGCATAAAAACAGACAAAAATATTTGTTTTAGTTGAAATACTAGAGATACAGTATAGTACTGTCAGAATAATACTTCTTGAAGAATAAATACTAAGCATATAAAAACATTTAGTAATACCAGTACTGTTAGATAACAGCAGAAATATGTCTTAGACAGACAGTAGAAATACTTCCTTTTTTCAGTTATATATATATATACTTAATCTGTAGAAATGCTGATTTTTTTGCTGACTAAAACAGCTAATTTTGCACTCCCACTGGGGAGCTACCATACATATTAAGTTTTAGAAACAAACACAAAAAAAGCATAAACCCAAAACGTAGCCTTCTGTGATAGTTTACATTAAGGTGCCTGTAATTACGCATAGATTATTAAATAGATGTTGTATTTTTAAAATGAATACATTAAATACATTATTTATTTGAGTGCCTGTCCTAATGCGGACGTCATCCCCCCGTTGACGTATAGAGACTACAATTCTTTACAGTTTTACTTGCCGTTCATTGCATTCATGTTATTCATCTGTGTTTGCTTTAGCACTGGAAACACAAACATTAATAGCAGTAATAAATGTTAACAGGAAGGTATTTAAAACGCTTAATTAATCTCTCCTTAATAACATAAAATCGTGCCAAGCTACATTTTAATTACAATTGTTAGTAGGTTGCCATAATTAACATTGGGATGAATATAAACTCAAACACCCAGAGGGCCTTTCCCTCTTCTACATGACCTAGCAAGCTGCTCCATGCATTGAGAACTCGGCAAACATACACACACATGATTACTTTCTAATGCTTCAACCTCTCCATCCTTCACCATGTCATTTAATAAAAAGAGGCCATCGGCCAGGCTAGTGACCCCAGCACGGAGGCCAGGCTAGTGACCCCAGCACGGAGGGCAGGCTAGTGACCCCAGCACGGAGGCCAGGCTAGTGACCCCAGCACGGAGGCCAGGCTAGTGACCCCAGCACGGAGGCCAGGCTAGTGACCCCAGCACGGAGGCCAGGCTAGTGACCCCAGCACGGAGGCCAGGCTAGTGACCCCAGCACGGAGGCCAGGTTGTCTGTTGAGTCTGGATGGTACCAGTTCAGCAGGGGAAGCTAACCTTTCCCATGCAGATGAGTGGACTGTAATTAGCGCCATCGTTAAAGTGGAGATAAATAAACTCTACCAGATGAGTAATGGCAGGAGGAAGGTGGAGTCGACAGCCGATTAATAACAAGAAACAGGGAAGACACCGGGCCCTGCTGGCAAGCGCCAGCTTGCTTATTACTGCTTCCAGGTCAGAGGTAATCACAGTCTGACTCCTGTCAAAAAAATGAAATAATGCAAAACAAACGAAACAAGGCTCTGGACAGATGAGTAATTAATGAAGAAGATAATTCCAAAGCACAAAAAATGATGTACCAGCAGCACGCCATTCTGACATTGCTTAATTATGTGATCATTAATGACTTGTAGTGGACAAACTAATTAACCACAACATAGACAGTGGTTTTAATGGGAGGAGATTAGAAGAATAAGTATGGCCTTAGTCTCTCTCTCTTTCTCTCTCTGTTTTAAAAATATAATGCCAGTTTAAAAGAAAAAAGAACAGAGGAAAAAAAGGCTGCTCTAACCACTGTCTCCCTGCAGAGGGTTATGGGAGGTCAAGCTATTATTGGGTGTGATATTTCCGGCCACTGCATAAAACTACTGAAGGCAACCAATTTAACAGTGAGAAGGAGAGGGGGAGAGGGGCTGACAGCACAGAGTCGACGAGGGGAGGGGGCAGAGATGGGGGCGGGGGTGGGGGCCCCTGAGAGAAAGGAAATGATGCGGTGGCTGACACTCAGGAAGTGAAAGTTAAAGGAATCACAAATGGACAGACAGCAGGGAACTGAACAGACATGGAATGATGTGAGGCATAGTTAAAAAAACAACAACATGTCTTCCAAATTGGCCCTTAACAGAATCACAACAAAACAAAAGCCTATGTTAATGTTAATCAAGAAAACAAGAAATATATACCTTCAATCGGCAATCCACTGGTGTCAACAACCTGCATGAATCAGTTTAATGATACTTTTCATGAGAATGTTGAATTCATTCACTTATTTGTAAATATTTAAATGACCAATTGTTCTTTATTGGTAAATATTTCATGTAACGCATTGTTATCATGATTTGTATAATATGATATTTTCCAAAGGGAGCCAAGATGTGTGTTTTTATTTTATTTTAGCACATTTGCAGACGGGCACTGGTCATACTCGCCACTCTAGCGTGCCAACTGGCTGAACTCCCTCAGCGCCACGAGTCAAGCACCAACAGTGATGTTCTAATGCCAAGATGCCGTTGCAACTCTCATTTAGATCTGGTCCTAACGTGCATTGTAGGTGAACGTACAACCCTATCCAATTGAGATAATATCTTGTCACTGTTTTATCTCCGATGCCAACTGACTCTAAAATAACTAACAACACGGGTGAAGGAGGATTGGAGGTTTACCAGAAGTATGTTCTTTGCCGTTCGTAGAAGAATACTTTGGACTTGTGCAATCGGAAGCCATCGTGAAGAAATATTACAAATAACAATTTTGAAAAAGGAAATACATTCATTTTATATTCTGAGGGGCCACAAATAAAAGATCAGAGGGGATACGTGCCCCCGTAGATTGAGTGGACACAATGCCACTAAACGCAGCAGTGTTTCAGGAAATGGGGCAGGAATTTAAGTGGCGAAAGACCACATCTCATTGTAAATTGAACATTGTTAATGCAGCAGTTAACGTGGCATGTGTCTCAGTGTTAATAGAACAATGTTAATGGGGCCTAGAGTTTCTGTGTTAATGGCACATATCTCAGTGTAAATTGAGCAGTGATAATGGAGCAGGTATTTCACTGTTTAAGACCACATGTCTCAGTGTTAATATAGCAGGATTTTTCAGTGGTAAAAGGCCGTGCAAGTTGAACAGTGTTAATGCAGAGGCTAATGCGGCATGTGCCTCAGTGTTAATAGAACAGCGTTAAAGGAGCAGACGTTTCAGTGTTAACAGAAGGTGTTAACGCTCAGTGTTAATGCAGAGCGGGTTTCAGAATAGGCAGAAATAAAAGGCTGTTTGAAAGAGCAGAGCCAGGTCTGACACAGTGAAATGTGCAGAGCAGATAGAAATTAGCCTGGGCGGTTGAAGAAGTCCCCAGCTGTCTGACACACATAATTACACCGCTGCTCTCCAGCCAGATCTGCCCTCGAGTGGAAGAAATCACCAGAGACACGCCGAGCCAAAAATTACACCAGCGATGCTCACTCACTCATTCACCTGCCCTATCTTTTAAAAGCACATGTAGAGAGATACACACCTGCACACACACACACACACACACACACACACACACACACAAACACACACACACACATACTCAGATCTCAGATGCATGCACTTCCAGACACACAAACATGGACACACATGGGCAAACCCAAACCTACGCATCACATACATGCAGACGCACACCTGCACCTACACACACACGCGCGCACACCCACCCACAAACACACATATGCACGCACACACATGCATGCACACACACACACACACACTCACAGACTGCACAGGGTATCTATGTGTGTCCCTTCCACCTTAGGAGGGCAGAGAGTAGAGAGCTGGACTATGGCTGGGGACCTAATTAAATCAAGGATAAATATCACGTTTTGTGCAGAACTGCCTTGGTCAAAATAACTAATTACACAGGCATTATACGGCGGTCGAATTCAATGCAACAACCCTTATGCATCCCCTCTATATGCATAAAACACCTCCTATCTATGGTATGAATGCTGCACCTATTCACTGCACCAGCTGACAGGCTGTGCGCAGGTGTTACCTGTTCACTCGTATCCATTTACGGCAGGTCAGCTCCTCTGTACAAATCCAATTATCTATATATAACATTGATGCATCAGTCATCAGTCATCAGAATGTAATATCAGCCCAATCATTTGACGCAAAGATCAGCGGATATGTGCAGCAATTCTCTGGACTGATTCTCCTGGAGGAGCGCAGGCCATTTGTGGATATGACAGGCGCGGTTGTCCACCGAATTGACGGAAATCGTCTGGCAGCGTTTTTCCAATTTCTCGAGATATGAAAACCTGTCTGCAACAGGCTCCGAACGCAGACACTTCTGCTGATAGTTGACGGTCCTTCACAAAGGTCAGGCGTGCAGCGCAGCACAGCACACGTTCGCTCTCGTTTTCACTTTGCTCTGTTTGCACTTTCATGCGGCTTGTAGAAGGAAGTAGGCTAAAGACTGTTGTTTCTCATTTACACATTTTCCGTTTGATTTACAAGGCAGGTTCTGCAGAATATGTAACAGCGTGGGGCCATTTTACCTGAGACCATGCAGCAAATTACCCCTTGTGTTATGAAACTGTTCGTGAGCATATGTTTTTCTTTTCACAGGGCATTTACAAGTACGCTACTTACTGAAAGTAGCCTACGTGTGAGCAAAGGTACAAAATAGCCAATTTCTTTAATAATACTGCTAGTTCTTATGAAAGTTAATTTTCGCACATGTGGTGAGAATGTCAAATGACAGATATACCAACAAGAAATGGGTTAATTTATGAATTTCAGAACAGTGCACTCGTAAACTCGCACTGAAATCGCAGATTCAATCTGAAGAGAAGCTTCCGTGCTGTGTGAATTGTGTTTGTGATTGTGTGCTTCCAGTTAATTTTATATCTCTCCCATCCAGTATCTCTATTAACGGTGGCCTCCATAGTGCGTAAGTTTTGATGATGATTTCTTTTGATGATGATATTTTCGGAAAGAGACTTTCTACCCATTCGAATTTATAATTGCAGAGCCTGATGACGATGTCTTCATTTTGCAATATTATTTTTCAGTTTCCTTTAATGTTTGGTCAGTTTAACCTGTTTCTGTTATTGTCTTGGTTTGTTTAAACTGGCTAACTTTGTTTTAATTCTTTGTGTATTGTGTGAAGCACCCTGTGCTGTACTGCTCGAAAGGTGCTATACAAATAAAGATTTACTATTATTATTGTTATAGTAGCAATTTCAGCAGCCATGTGAATGCTGTTGTGCCTGGTTTTATGTTTCTTTTTAAGAGCTTGTTATGGATATAATCTGTGCATTCAGAATGAGTGTTTTGGTTCTTGGTTTAAAAAGTTAACATGCTTTAGTTCTGAAGTTATATCGTATTTATACTCTCTGGTCTGGGATTGTTGCTAGCCAGGTCTGCTCATATTAATCAGGTGAAAGCACTTATGTTTCCCTCTGCGTAAGAGTATCTACTAAGTGATGTAATATCTATTGTAATGTATCACATCCTTTTTTGGAGATGAATAACATTTTACAACCACAGCAATCGAGTTTTAGGCCAGGTCACAGCACATTAACAGCAGCAACTCTTCTGATAAATTATATTGTCAACTCTTTGGATAATAAACAGCATTGCGCTGCACTCTTTATAGACCTATCAAAGGCCTTTGATGCTGTTGATCATCGTATTTTATTGAATAAGTTATCCTCCATTGGATTGGATGAACTTTAGTTGAACTGGTTTTCTGCATGTCTTTTTGGGAGAACTCAGTCTATTGTTGCTGATGGTATTAAATCAAACTCTTGAAATTAGTAAAGGTGTTCCCACAAGGGTCTATTCTTGGTCCACTTCTATTCACACTTTATATAAATAACATTTATGTTATTTATATGGATAACTTTGGATATGGATATTTATTATGGATAACTTGAATGGTTTCTTCTCCTGACTTATTTTTCCATAGAGTTCAGTAAAAAATGTTTTCAGGAAAAACATCCCTTAAAGTGATCCATCCATATCTCCATACTGTTCCAATGTAATTTACAACTAAATCTAGTCCCACCCCCCAATTCCCATAGAGATCAATTCAAATACAGAGACATTTAGTATCGCTTGTAAGAGTACCAGAAAATAAGATATCAAGAGTCTTTTGATGTTGTTGGGTCACAGGCATCAGGAAGTCATGGCATGCAAAGGATATGTGACCAAATATAAAAAATATATACTTTATTCTATATATACATAAATGCAGGGGTGCCAATAATTGTGGCCAACATGGTTTTGTTAAAAATAATTATTTCTTGATGAGGGATTTTTTTTTCTCATAATAAATGAACGTCAATTAAAGGTTGGATTTTTCTACCTTTTTCAGTGTGAGATTAAGCTAATTCACAAAACAGTGATTTTTTTACAACCCCTTTTACTCATCTTTACCAGGGGTACCAACACATTTGAGCACGTCTGTATCCCTGTATGCTGTTTGACTGCTGAATGTTAACGTGTGACTGAATTGTATTTGTCTCTTTAAAGATTTATACATGTTTTGATTTTGTTCACAGGTCTCTCTTGTAAAAAAAAGATCTCAATGAGTACCTGTAGAAAATAAAGGAAATAACAAAATCCAAAGATGAGTCGTGCCCTCTCCCCTGGCGGTAAAAAACACATACAATTATCTTTCCTGAAATTGCAGCCAACCTTGATAAAATTGCATTATGTGCTTCATGAATGCATTATGCATTCATCTTTCCCACCGATTTTTGCAGTTTCACATTGGAGCTCCCAAAAATACAAATACATTAAGTCTAAATATCCAGTGGAGCCATCTTCTATCAAATTCCATTAACTATGCAGTAATCACATGTCCAATAAACATGGACAGGTGAGTTTTTGGTTTTTGTTTTCAAATACTTAGGAAGTTTGGCCCTGGGTATGATATTGTTATGTTTGCTAATTGAGCAGGCATATAACTGCACGGTAAAATATTTAGGCTATTCAAATCGAACAAGTTTGAATCCTGCAGGGATCGAATATACTCTATCAGAGTAAAATGTACATCATCGGAGAAGATTTCACACTGAACATTATGTGCGTGTATCGCAAAGTTGATGATGGCACGATGAAATAGAAGCTTGAATGAAGGCAGGTCGGGTGTGCTTCACCGATTCGGGTGGCGGTACTGAGCCTTGTAGAACTGAAGTCCACTATTAAGAATCCCCTGCGTCTTGGCTGTGAAATGAATAGAAAAAATATGGCACCCCGATATATGAACATGCTCAGGTGGATGGCAACCTCATTTTCACACCTTTTATTGGAACAAAATAGCCAGGGTTATATTTTGGAGCACTGAGCATTAGTTAGGGCATTAGGGCACAACAGAAGCATTGTATACTTGCTTCACATGAATAGAGGGGGCGGTGGAGCCATGAGAGGTAGTAGATGCAGGAGAGGGAGTGGGACAATGGGGTAGGGTAGTATAGACTGGAGAGGGGGCGGAGTAACAGCGTGGGATGATAATGACAGGAGAGAGAGTGGGGTAACAGCACGGGGCGAGTCAAGGCATGACAGAGCAGGGTCACGGTGTGGGACAGCGGACCCAATGCATTTCAGATGCACCCCCCCCCCCCCCCCCTCGGCATCATAGACCACAGTTTTAAAAACCCTACATTCATTAGAAACACAGGTACACTGGAAGCTGGGGCTACAGCTGCCTCTGCTGTTTTTCCCAAACTAGGGGAGGAGGAACAGGGGTGGCGTTTCTGTGAGGCGGGGCATGCCAAAGTTTACCACGTGCGCTACTGCAGTCACACAGGCAAATAAATGAATAGTGGATCAGCTCATTTCAACCTTATCCGTCTGTCAGCCAGAAAAGTGTGGCCCATCTGTCGGAGTTTCCCGCCTACAGAAACTGACACCTAATTCTCCTCATGCACTCATTTTGACTGTTTTACGTTTGTTTGCAGACAAAGCCGTCTGTGGCTCTGTGTGGCTGTTGCAAGTGATCGCAGTCGGCCCCCAGTATCTGTGCTTTTTTGTACCTGTTTTATCCTGTCACTGTGCCGGATCTCTGTGCATTGTCACTGTGCTCTTCATTTGTACAGTGCTTTGTACTCTGTGTCCATGTCTGCTCTGTGTTGTATCTTTGTGTGTATATGTTTGTGCCGTTCCTGTGCCTCTGTGTACTGTATCCATGTGTCTGTGCTGCCTATCTGTGCTGTATCCATGTGTCTGTGCATCTCTGTGCTTTATCCATGTGTCTGTGCTGCCTATCTGTGCTGTATCTATGTGTGTGTGCCTTTCTGTGCTGTATCCATGTGTCTGTGCTGCTTATCTGGGCTGTATCCATGTGTCTGTGCTGCTTATCTGTGCTGTATCCATGTGTCTGTGCTGCTTATCTGTGCTGTATCCATGTGTCTGTGCTGCTTATCTCTGCTGTATCCATGTGTCTGTGCTGCCTATCTCTGCTGTATCCATGTGTCTGTACTGCTTATCTCTGCTGTATCCATGCGTGTGTGCTGTCTCTGTGCTGTATCCATGCGTCGGTGCTGCTTGTCTGTGCTGGATGTTTGTGTACTCCAGCTCTATACTGTGCCTCAGTCTCTGTGTTTGTGCTAGATGTATGCTGTATTCACGTGCCTGTGCTGTAAGTCTGTACAGTGTGTCTGTGTTGTACGTCTGTGTTGTGCTTATGTTTCTGAACTTTGCTGTAGTCTGTCTCTTAGTGCAGGGATCAGATCAGGCAGGCTATGCTCACCACCCCCCCACTCCCTCCACCATTTACCATCCCATATCATTAATATTTATTTATTTTCTCTTTTTAGAACAATTACCCTCTCTTGCTGCGAGTGGAGCATCTGAATCCTCATTATTAGCTGCTAGAGAGACAGGCTGGCAGCGGGAAAATGTTCCCTTAAAAAATGGCAGCATCACTGACCCCTCTCCCCACCGCCATCCCTTCTCCCTCCCAACATCGTCGTAAATTGCCTATTATTTTTCTCGCTCTCCTTCAACGGCACTTGTGCTAATGGAGGCGGCGTGGAGAGGGAGCGGCGCGCGGACGCATTCCCGCCGCTCATTAGACGCGGGGAACAATCGGGGAAGCGTCAGGAGAACTTCACAAAGCCCTTACCTGTCAAAAAAAAAAAAAAAAAGGCTCGGAGTGTCCCGGGCCCCCCGTTTCCCCCTAACGCCAGTCCCGCCGCCATCCGCTGGGCGCCGACGCAGGCCTACACCCGCCCATGACCTTGTCAGCAGATTGGTCAGGGAGTAAACGTGACCTCTGACCCCCGGGGGCAAACGAGACGGCCAGTGTCAGTCAATGCTGTCAGGGCAGGAGGGTGACGATTGGCCGGAATGGGGATTTCAGACGTTGTTTGGGTCGCTGAGAAAGGAAGTGTGAGCTCTGCTCTCCTTTTACTGTGAAGGCAACTGTTCCTCTCAAGAGGACCTGTGGTTAGCACATAAGCTTGGCAAACAGCAAGAAAATTTCGAGTTCGAGATCAAATTTTGCCTGCAGGTTGAGTGATGGTATATTTTCTATTTGCCTGGCATAAACCCTAAGTGAAGGGAATTTACAGCGTCACACGCTCCTCAACCCCTTTTTACGGTTCCCACCCTGTTTCACAATTTAGTATATTGCTTCTGTGTAGTAATAACACTTCCCGTGTTTGCTGGAACAGTATGTTGGTTGCTGCCAGGGTATTTTGAGATGTGCTTAGCATGAAGCTGTGCGTTAAGTAATAGCATTTTCCTGTATTGCATAAGCAGAAGTACATAAAAAAGATGGGGTAGATTACATTTGTATGAAAAACTATGTGCATGAGTACGGTAGCATACTGTGTTGGCATGACGAGATACTGTATGCATGATATGTGTTGTTGGTAATGGGAGGTATGTTTGCTGTTACCGGTAGAATGAGTAAGCAGCCAAGCAGAGTAGTAATTATAATTTAAAATAATGAAAAACATGAAAAACGCAGACAGCACCGGCTCGGTAACTGAGGTGTGGGTGAAACATCCCACTCCATTTAACAGCGGGGGGAGGAAAATATATATTTAAAAAAAAAAAAGAACTCACTTTTGCTCAGATCACAAATCATTCTTAATTATTATTGTGCAGTATCAAAACAAAGGGAAATATTGTAATGAGTTGGCTTCCCGTTCCCGTGCCTCAAAAGGATGTGCAGTTCATTTTTCAGCCATATATTTGCATAAATTCTAATCTCATAAGTATGTGCTGCCAAAAGTGATCTAGCACAGGAGATATAGAAAGCAAGGAGAGTGGGAAAAGAATGAGGGAGGGTGAGAGGGAAGTGAAAGGAAGTTACTGAAAGAAGAAGGAGAGGTAAAAAGGAAGAGAGAGAGAAAGAGAGAGGGGTAAACAGAAGCGATAGCTGGTAGTGGTAAGTAGGATAAACGCAGGTGAATTTGATATTGGTCTCTGCACGTGCTCAGTAAGAAGAAGAAGGAGCAGACAGATTCTTGTCATTCAGGGTTTTACGGCAGCCGTGTCAGAAAATTGCGTGTGTGTGTATGGGGTCCTGGGGCGGGACCAGCGATGGTCGTGAAGTTTAACTGCCGTGATGATGGGCCGGGGAGAGGGGTGCGGCACGCTACAGCCACAAACCTGTCAGCCTCCCCGTGGTGTTTATCTTCTGCTGACCCCTCCAGCAGTCTGTATACCCCTCTGTTTCACACACACACACACACACACACACACACACACACACACACACACACACACATACAGTCTGTATACCCCTCTGTTTCACACACACACACACACACACACACACACACACACACACACACACACACACACACACACACACACACACACACACACACACACACACACACACACAGTCTGTATACCCCATCCTCTTTCCTGTTTCTCTCTCTCTCTCTCTCTCTCTCTCTCTCTCCCTCTCTCTCTCACACACACACACATACAGTCTGTATACCCCTCTGTCTCACACACACACACACACACACACACACACACACACACACAAGTTTGTATACCCCATCATTTCCCCCCTGTCTCTCTCTCTCTCACACACACACACACACACACACAGTCTGTATACCACATTCTGTTTACACACACATGCATAAGTATACAGTACATGCACACACACACACACACACTCACATGTACACGGACACACACACCACACACACATGTGCAAGTATAAAGTACATGCACACACACACACTCACATGCACACACACACACACATGTACAAGTATACAAAACATGCACACCTGCACACACACACACACACATGTGCATACACACACATATGCAAAAATATACAGTACATGCACAAAAACCACACACACACCCACACATGCATGCACACGCACCATTTGTGATGTGAAAAACAGGACTTTATAAAATAATACCTTGTTTTCCATTATTTTAAGCCTTTAGCTTCGAGTCACACAACAGTAACCGATTCCCATTTTACTGAGTTGTAACCTATGCAACGTGCACTGCAATACCATTGAGTGCTTCACAATAAACAATTTGAATATTTATCAAAAGAGATTTGGTTACGCTACATTATTTAGATCATACCAAAGAGACAGGAGAATGAGTCCGTTGTCAGATTATTACAATGAAAATGATTTCACATCAAGTGCAGAAAGGTTGAACTTTCACATTAGAAGCAATCAGGCGAACAGCAATGAGCTGGTAACTAGTCACCCTTGTATGAACTGGCCTGCATGTCAATGACTCAGAACAATCAAAAGCAGGTTTTGTAATCAAACACAGGTTGGTGCCCTGTATGGCTTGCTTGCAGCTAGGACATTCAAATACTCACATAATGCATACACACACACACACACACACACACACACACACACTCAGCATGGCAGTCTCTGAAGAAAGGATATTTCCCCCAGGCAGTGCAGATGCCTTGTTGCAGTGTAACACAGATTCATGACACACATAAAATATGAATGAATGGAAAAGCGGGAACCCAATGGCTTGTCTGCTCCTCTGCGCTGCAGTGCGCGAACAAAAATGTTTTCATTGGTTGTAAGGGCACTCGAGCAAAAGGGAATAGAAAACTGCCATGTGTGTATTTGTGTCAGTAGATGTGTGAGTATATGTGTGTTTATGGGTGTATGTGCGATGGTGTGTTTGTGCGCCTCTGCGTACATTTATGCTCGCATACCTAAACATGGCCAGGTGCTCGCATACTTAAACATGGCCAGGTGCTCGCTTACCTAAACATGGCCAGGTGCTCACATACTTAAACATGGCCAGGTGCTCGCATACCTAAACATGGCCAGGTGCTCGCATACCTAAACATGGCCAGGTGCGAGTGTGAGCACGCACGCACGTATGTGTGAATTAATGACAAGAACCATCACAGAGCCCTGCTCACCAAAACATGACCGCACAACTGTTGACCGCAATGCAGAACCAGTGCATTACCCACTGACACATTGCCTATAATTTATCATCTTACTAACCAGCTGCACCTTAAATAACCAGACCACAAAAAAAATAAAAACCTGTTCACTGGCTGAACTGAATGGGGGACAGCTTCCACAGCTCTTATCTGCAGCCCAAGGTGCTGAGGGTCCCATATGGTGAGGGTAACACGACGTCTGTTTCCACCGTCACCCATACCCTCACTGCACAGAGGGATGTGGTGCTTAAAACACACACACACACACACACACACACACACACACACACACACATAGACACACACACACACACACACACACACACACACACATAGACACACACACACACACACACACACACACACACAGACACACACACACACACACACACACACACACACACACACACACACATAGACACACACACACACACACACACACACACACACACACACATAGACACACACACACACACACACATAGACACACACACACACACACACACACACACACACACACACACACGGTGTGCAGCCACTTCCGGTGCTGGGTATCTTTCTGGTGTGTGTCTTTAAATCAGGGAGTCGCCAATGCCTGGGTGACCCGTGCTCACGAAAGAAGAGACACAGCAAGGGGCAATTTAAAATCAAATTCTCTTCATCAAACAGAGGGAGGAGAGGAAAGAGGTAGAGAGAGAAGGTCAGAGACAGAAGAGGAGGGGGGCAGGGCGTTCCGATTGCTTGATCCAGAAAGGAAAATAACAAAGACACGGAAAGGCAAGATGAACCCATCTCGGGCTCCCAGTCGCATTTCCAAGAAAAGAAAAAAAAGGAGTGTGTGTGTGTGTGTGTGTGTGTGTTGGTGTGAAAGTATCTGTGGGTATGTCCAAGTTTGTTTGGGTGTGTGTTCATCAATGTGTGGGCTTACTTGTGTGTGTGTGTATGTGCTAGAAAGAGAGAGAGATAGTGTGTGTGTGTGTGTGCGCGTGCATGCATGCGTTTGTGTGTGTGTGTGTATTTAACAGTGTGTGGGTAGGTGTTTGAACATGACTGAGAATGATCAGCGATGAATATTGCATCAGCTGGAAGTGTATCTACATAGTCCCTCTCACACTGCGCTGCCCCAGAGCATGCTGGGTTCAATGCCCTGCATGTCCCTGTCAGTCTATCACTCCTGCCCCAGTCACCCATGGTCACTCACAACACCCTCCACACCTCCATGCTGATCTCCATCCACACCTCCAGGCAGATGGAGAGAAGAGGGAGAGAGAAGAAGGAGGGGGAGGGTGTGAGAGAGAGAGAGAGAGAGAGGAGGAGGAGATGGAGAGAGAGAAAGGATGGGGGGCAGAGAAGAGAGAAGAGTGTGACAGTGGGGTGACACATCCTGAAAGAAAAACAGAGGCAGTCAAAGAAGGAGAGAAAAGGGATAAAAGCATGAAGAAAGAGAGAAAAAGACATCAGGAACAAATAAGTGAGAGAAAGAGAGAAAAAAACACAATGGCGAGAGAGAGAAAGAGAAAGAGAGAGAGAGAGAGAGAGAGAGAGAATAAGCTGTAAATAACAATAATTATCTCAGCCCCCCCCCCCCCCCCAACACCCTTGGGCCATCACCATTGGGGATACGAAGGACCTGAGAGTTCTTCAAGTGAGTCGCAAGGTGACAAAATCTGCGCTGATGAATGTTGACGCGCCGAATAAAATCGCCGTGCGGGGCGGCTCGCGCGGGTCAAGAGACGACATTGTTTTCCCCAGAGCCGTCCCTGACAGCCAGGTGACAGAGATTAATAGCCCCGGTATTGACTGAGTAACTTCCAGTTCCTTATCTTTGTCGGGACGAGGCTCCCGTCCGAGAGCTTTCGTGCCGTTATTAGAGGTATAATTGCGGAGACGTTTAAAGGGTTTTCCCCTCGGGGGGGCTCTGAAATCCAATAAAGCTTTCATAAAACTGCCGCTGCTGCCGGAGCGATTCTCGCTCGCGCTCTCTCTCTCTCTCCCTCGTGCTTACCGCCGTGCTCCCAGTCGCAGCGCGTACTGAGCAGCCTTGAAGCCACGGGCGCCGGAAAATTGAGTGATTTATGGAGGCGCTCTAATACAGATCAGTTGTTTTATTAAAAATATTTGAAGGGAACGCTTTAAATATGACAAGGCTAGCCCAACCTGGGCGCGGTACCCCATATGCTGAGCTTCTGTGCAAGTTTGGATGCATTCTTGGTTGTGTGTGTGTGTGTGTGTGTGTGTGCCCTCTCCTGTCAGTATGGATCAGTACAGAGTCTGGGGGATGCTGAATATGCACGGCTAATTTGGTCTGTAATTCGATTGCAAGGAAATTAAGTTTGCTCTCTGTGTGTGGGACAGCCAGGGGTCACGCGCCCAAAGTCAGCAAAAAAGGGTGGGGTGGGGGGGGTCACTGTTAACCCTCCACCTGCCAGATTTTGTCTTTGTTTCTGCCGGCCGTTGGAAGGGAGGATGAGTCACTCCTAAACAAATTTTAGTTTCTTTCTTACTGGTGTATGCACGTGGAGGGAAGTGTCGGCAAATAAAATAGGAAACAATAATTTATGACAGATATAGATATAGATAAAATACATGTAGCCAGCCATCAGCCACCAGCCATTCCACCATGCAATCTGCTCCTGCTGAATGGCCGAAGCTAAGCAGGTGTGGGCTTGGTTAGTACTTGGATGGGAGACCTGCGAAAACGAAGTTGCTGCTGGAAGTGGTGTTGGTGGGCCAGTAGGGGGCTGGCTTCCCTCTGGCCAAATAAAAACCCCAATGCCCCAGTGCAGTGATGGGTCACTGTGCTGTAGGAGATGTCGTCTTTCAGATGAAATGTTAAACTGAGGTCCTGACTCACTGTGGTCATTAAAGATCCAATGATACTTTTCGCAAAGAGTAGGGGTTTCCCCGGAGTCCTGGCCAAACTCCCAACCCAGGCTCTTTCAATATGCTACCTAATCATCTCCCAGTTTAATTGGCTAATAAAATTGGCCTTCTCTCCCTCGCCACCTCAGCTGATGTGTGGTGAGCATTCTGGTGCAAAATGGCTGCCGCTGCATCACCCAGACGGGTGCTACACATTGGTGGTGGTTGAGGTGAGTTTCCCCTCATCATTGTAAGTGCGTTGAGTATCGAGAAAGGTGCAATATAAATGCCAGGTATTATTATTATTATTATGTAGGCAGGTCAGGAGTCTCACACTCAACCCACGCAACCTAGCCATAGAGCTGCAACAGAGATTTTGAGACCAATGACCCCTGAATACATTATGAGTAAAACAACATAATTTGTATGACTATTAAGAACAATTAAGACCAAAGGCGGTACCAATGTGCTATTTTTATGCTTAACTTTTTTAATAGCCTTTGCTATTCTATTTTCAGTACACAGTCTCAAACAGTCTCAATTGTGCATACATTTAGACTTAACAGTCAACAGCCCTCTTTTCCATGTATTTCTTTAGCTATAACAGCACCCCGTAACAGTTGCAACAGCATGCATATGAGGTATGTACTGTAAGTTTAAGGACATGATGATTGTACTTGCGCCACCAAAAGCATTTAGACATGTCTGTCTGCCTCTTTTTTCTCTCTTCAATTTATGTAAACTTTCAGCCCCTCCCCCCCATTTTTTGTTTTCATCAACTTCTGCACTTTTCAATCTTCCAACATCTATCAAAAATTTTGGTTTCTTCATTCAATTAGCTTTTTTCCTTCTTTTTTCTGAAAACTCTGAAAAGCATTTGTAAACTGAGCAGGCCAAAAAATTTTGTCTACTTTTATCTAAATCAAAAACACCAGCTACATAAAATTCAGTAACAATAAAACCTATTTGCAATCACTCCAGGCTTATAAAAGTAAATTTCTCACGTTGGTAGCATGTAATAATATGATATCGCGTTAGGGCAATGTTTACTCAATAGCGGATAAAAATCTCAACATCTTAGAAACACATGAGATTTTTATTGATAAAAATAGCTAAAATAGCATTAGTAAAACTAGATTAGCAATTTCTAAATAAATTGTAGGTGTGGTTGCTTCACAGTGTTATCAATTGCTGGAAATGGCATAGAAAGAGGGTAATATGGTATAGTCTGAGGTGGAAAATAAAAGGTGGAAATGGTATGAACTGGTAATGCGGTATAAAGGGATCTAGTGAAGGTGAAAGTGTTAAAATATGGTGATGTAGCCTATTTTGTGGTAAGTAGTCTAAAGAACCTGGAAGTGATTCAAATAAGTAATTAACTAATTCAAATAAGTGATGAAAGCACAAAAAGGTAATGTCAAATCATCTGGGATAGTATTGTTGGGTCATAACAGTGTTGTAGAGGAAGGCATTGTGAATGCCCAATTTACTGCGTCCTGTGTACGAGCATACTGCTTACTGTAGGCTATACTGCAGTATGCAAAATATCCTCCATATAAACCTGGACATAAGTAGGCTATATCAGTTGCTTTTACACTCTTTGCCTATATCATCTGGGGATATTGAGAACACTCAATTTGGCCGCGCAGGTAAGGCTAGCCTAATTTAACAGCTTTTCAAAAAAGGTATACTCAACTGCCATACTCAAATAGTAGGTAAGTGTGCCGATTCGGACTATTCGGACACAGTCGTAGACTGTAGAACAATAATGGTTAATAAAAATTTTTCCTAGGTTTTAACCAAATGCTCATCTACCGATTTCTCCACTTTATTAAACGAACTATGATTCCGATTACAGATCTCACCATTTTGTGAAGTCCCAAACCACATTTTGTGTGCTGAATTCAAAGTTCTATTCATCTAGCCTACTCAGCATGCAGCTATCGTAAAGCAATAATTAAACATCGTTTGGCTAACTAAGTTTAACTTTGTTGACTCACATAAACTTGAGATTATAACCAAATCATGTGTAGCGGATAGTTTATTTGCTGTAGCTATGTCATAATCGATTGCATTTAGATTTGCTAAAGTACTCGTAGGCAGGCACCTGTCACCTTGGCATTTTCACGCAGACTGAAAGGTTTGTTTTTCCTGGTAGCTTAACCACATAATTTGTTGAATAATGTTGAATGGAGTGATAGTAGGCTAGATGAGCATTTAGCTAAAACAAAGGCAAAAACCTAGCTAACATTAATCTGCATGGTTAGCTAACGTTAGTGTTGTTGTTGTTGTATTAGTAGTTGATAACTAGTTGCTTTCTAACCCTAGCTTAGTATGAGTAGTGCTAATCTTATGATAACATTAACAGTTGTTGATAACTTGAATTGATAGATTGCAGTAACGTTAACAGCTATATATGTATAATATATAATTACAAGGCAGAGACCGAATAAATATTGTTTCAGCACGGTAACGTAGGCTAAGTAGGCTACCGGGAGAGCCCAATCGCTATGGACAACTGATAGTCTGTCGATACGGGTATCCAAACTGCCCTGCACCAAGCTGCTATAATTCTTAAAGAAATTGTAGGTGTATTTGCTTCGCAGTGGTATCAATTGCTGGGAATGGTAAAGAAGATGGTACTATGGTAGCCTATAGTGTGAGGTGGAAATGCGGTATAATGGGATCAAAATAAGGCGAAAGTGTTAAAATATGGTGATGTATGTTGTGGTAAGTAACGTTAGTCTAAAGAACTTGGATACAAAGAAGTAGCCGAATGAATTGTGATGAGTTGCCCAGCGCTCACATAGAGCAGAACTTCAAAAATCCGTTCAGTGCTCACAA
Organism: Ilyophis sp. 1 JC-2022; assembly: GCA_022702515.1. Lineage (NCBI taxonomy): Eukaryota > Metazoa > Chordata > Actinopteri > Anguilliformes > Synaphobranchidae > Ilyophis > Ilyophis sp. 1 JC-2022. The sequence goes on from CM040400.1 coordinate 25,158,674, forward strand.
CGTGAGCTAGCTTCCTGCACGTGCCCATTGACTCCCATTCATTTTTTGGCGAAAAAAAAAAAGTGTATATGGTATAAAGATAAAAAGTAATAGCAACCTGAAGAGTGCATGAAGGTATAATATGAGGTATGAATGGTGTCGATGGTGTGAATGGTGTAGGAGGAGAATCAACGGAATCATAATAACGGTAAGTCTGAGCAATAACAATAGGTGTGGTTTATAAATAGCAGAAGCAGATCTTTGACTAATGTTAGCAGCAACATCCATGTAACAGTTTTAGTTTCAAATATAGCGTTATTTGACAAAGCTTTTGAAAAAGTGAGATTTGGGTTTTCAGACTATGTATTCAATCTTAGACTTTTTAGTGAGACTAACGCTACAGCTAGGAAGTGATTCCGTGCCGGCATCATCTGACTAACATACTGTTTGAAGTAGCTGTGGTGGTTTTGAAAATATCAGTACTTTTCGGGGCTTTTTTTTTTTCCTACTGAAAAGCCTTTCTTTTTTTTTTGTCTTTCCCTGTTAGCTACACCTTTACTTTTTTTCTCCATCGTGATAACGCTTGCTACTGTACAGTCAGTGTCTGCCTATCCACTACTGCTAGTAAGCACTGAACCAAAACATACACACCCACATTATCCCTGTCAACTACTTGTCAGTGTCCCTGAATTGCGTCAGTCACAATCGGCTGCAGGCCAAATCAGTCACCAGACAGGCCAGGTCATCGGGAATTGACTGGAATCTCCCGATGGCCAGTCCGGGCCTGCACGTAGGTATAGCTACATATAAAAATAGATTTGAAATGGATTTGAATTTGCTTTATTGCGGGCACATGATCAATGCACATGGCAGCTGTCATTTTGCCTGTGATGCACGAACGTATGCACTCACACGCATGTCAGACTCGCACCTCTGGGATCAAAGTTTCCACCCTCCATTCGTCGGACCTGGCAATTACATGAGAAAAGCCTACCGCTGCATTCTCTCTCCACCCTTGAAGGGCAGACTGAAATCAGAGGCCTGGTGTGTCACCTTGGCCACGCCCCCAAGCTATGCCCTAATAGCGGCAGAGCTTCCGTTATAGGGGATCTCCAGTCAAAAAATCTTTATTTAATATGTCGGTCCTCACTGTGAGTGTCACCTTCTCATTTCTAATGTAACTCTTTAGCCAACAGTAAAGAAAATGCACAGAGCCTCATCCCAAACAACGGGGTATACCACCTCCTGGGTGAGGGTTTGGTGGAGGTGCTATAGGATGGGACTCATAGGTGCTTTTGATTGGGTGTAAATTCAGTGCCTGTAGAGGCAGATATTATTGATCTGGCTATGGGACCCACCGGCAGGCCTGGCTATTACACGTTCTGTATCACTTCTCATATACAGTCTCTGCATGTCTTTCTACACACACACTCTCTCTCTCTATCTCACACACACACACACACACACACACACACACACACACACACACACACACACACACGCACACACACGCACACACACACAAACACACAAATGCTCCTATTCCTGCCCAAACTCCACAGATTGTCATGTATCTGTTTGATTCTCATTGCAGCCCTTGTCAGATCCCATCACAGCTAAGTTGACTGAAAATAGAGGCGGAGGGGTGCATATTGGGTTGGACGGGGATGTAGCTTTGGGGTGGCTTTCAATCCTTATTAAATGTTGACATTTGTGAATCCACAGAATTACCCTCAATCCACCCCCGCTCCCTTGCACCTCCCAGCACACCGCTCTCCCTAGTTGTGGGATCGATGTGACGAAATAGCCAGCATAATGCTCACATAACATTACTGCAACGTTTTAGAAAAGCCACAGAGCATCAGAGTATTTGCCCACCTGTCCTGCTTATCCAGAAGAAAGCCACAGCATGATCTTCTGCAATATGCGCAAAGGGGTGAGAGGTGGGAATACGTAGCCTCCAACGCTACAGGAACATGGGGCAACAGAAATTGTCAGGCTGGGGAAACAGCTGGCTCTTCTGAGGGAGGAGGGGGGCGCTCAATAAGACATTTCGTTGCAGTCGATCCCGTGTCGTGCCAGCCTTCAGACAGGACGTGAGAGGAATTCAGCTCCCCCTTAATACCGAGAGACAGTAGGCACTGGGACAGGACCAGACGGAAAACCCTATAGGGGACACTAAGCTGCCCCCTCAGGAGGATGCATTCCAAGTGAGATATTGCATTATCGTATTTTTTATTTTTTTTACCCTCCAGCTTACTTAGCACACCCTATCGTACATAACTTTAGAGAAAAACTGGATCTGCATGAACAGATAATATATATTCCAGCAACATGATCAATGCAATGGGAGAAAACTTGATTAAACTTGACTCATCTGCATATATGCATTTCTATTGCTTTCTCTTTCCCTCTTATCCTCTCCACAGATTCTCTTGGACTAAACCTCTCGGAGTAAACTTATATACATTCCAAAATTCTCATACACCCTCACTCATGTACTCATTTACTTAGCGGCAACACCACTCTCAGGAACAATGTGGCCTAATGCACAAAGAATTTATTTGCAGGTGAATAAAATAATTACGAGGTGAACGTTTTTGGCCTTCGTTGTCTTTGGTGTGTGTGTTTTACTTTTTATTAAAAACACTGAGTGAATGAAGGATTATGGGTAAAAAATAAAACGGCACATGATCTGTAAAGTACAGGGTGTCGCGCAAGCTGTATTGACTTCTACATTCTGCCACCGCAAATGTTCGGCAAGAGTTACCCTCCCCTCAGCTCCAAGAAAGACTTCACAGCCTGGAAATAGAGATGAGAAAACCGGCGGTCATCAACACCTTCCATGAAGTGGTTCGCTGAGAGTTGCTAATGAACAGATACACAGAGTGTTTGGGATCCTGTTGCCCACCGTCTGAGGACTACGGAAAGACAGGAGGTACAAAACTTATCTTCAGGGTTGAATTTGAGCCCATATGATTCTGGGAAAAAATCTCTTGTCTTGGTTGATCAATCAACCAATCAATATATGGAAATTGGATTTTCAGACCCACACGCACTACACCAAAAATAAACGGTAAAATTCAGTGTGATATCGCCATCTTGCTGTGTGACAATCCCTACTGTTCCCATTACATCCCTCCCAGCTGTGGCAAACTCATCCCAGCATGCAGAGGGAGAAAGCCAGGGAGTGAGGAACATCAGGTTTGACCTGCAAAATAACAATGGCCATCAAAGTAGGCAGGCTGTCAAGGCGCTGACCAGACAATGGCAATGAAATGCTTAATCTACGAGCTATAATATAGAGGTAATAATACAAAAATTAAATAAATGTAAATATAATTAACTAAAAATGAACTATAAAATAAAAACAAAACAGACATTCAAAGCACCCAGCAGACAGACCCGCCCTAACAGCATTCTTCAGCCCCCCCCCCTCCCCACAAACTCCCCAAAAGAAACAGGGAGTCATGACAGTCAGACATACAGGTTATCTATTAACCCCTTTGCTCAGGCCCTCTAGTGGTGTAGACTTTGGGGTCTACATCAGAAACATCCTACTGTACCAGATCAGAAAGCATGGTATCATGAAATTTTTTTTTGCAAAAGTTGGAAATTCTCAAATGATTTTTGAACACCAAGTTAGACGCTTTCAAATTGGCTCCTCGGACTTGAGCAGTAATACATATAATTTTCATATTTTGTACACATATTGCCAAGAGGTTTGTGAACAAGAAAATGTTACGTTTTACCTAATTCATTGACTCTCAGGGGTTCACTGTAAACTAGAGTGGTGAAACTTCATTTTTCACCGGGGGTTGTGTATACACTGCCAATAATTTATATATGAATTATGAAAATAAATACATTTATGGCATGGTAATAAATTGTAATAAGGTCATCTTTATTTCAAACAATTACTGGCGTTGGTGTAATGTTGACATCTGGAGTTATAAAGCTTTAAACAGAACGGTACAAAGCAAGCGGGCAAAATGAAAATGGGCAAAATTAAATCTCTGCACGAAGGGGTTAAAACTGTGAGGGACAGATGGGCTGACCTGGGCTGGGTGATCCCCAGGTGGTGACCGGAGAGGAAAGGACATGGTCCTTGCCCTCCCACCTAACAACCCCCCCCCGCCCCCTCCTTGAACAGATGAGTTCCATCCCCAATCTAATTATCCCGCTACTGCTGCTGCACACTCATCCATAACCTCCAAATATGTCTCTAATTAATGGTAATAAATGACACAATAGACAGCCAGGAGGGGCAACAGCACTGTAACAGAGAGAGAGAGAGAGAGAGAGAGAGAGGAAGAGGAGGGTGGTAGGAGGGGAAGGTAAAAGGAAAAGGGAGAAATAGAAGAGAAAAATAGAAGATGGTCTGGGGGCATGTAGTGAGAGTGGGTGGATATTAGGGTTGTCCGTTTTTTGTTTGAGAATCAAATTTTTTTGAGTCTCAGGGACATTGAAAACTTTGGATATGTAATTAAGGGTTCAAATTTGTAATCCCGTTGCCTAGACGAAATAAGGAGCCCAGCTGCGCTATTTTATTTTGCTTAATAAAACTTCAAGATACTGTTGTCATTATTTCTTAGTTATAGCCTAGCTCGTTTAAACAATTAGCTACACGTTTAATGGGACATTAAATTATTCATTAAGTGGGCCATAATAATTATACATTTAGGCAACGTTTTAAATTTTGATCGTCGAACATTAAAACAAATTTGAAACATAGATAGATTAGTTAAAACTCAAATTTTGGAAAGTGACAGCCCTAAAGACAGATGAAAAGACAATAGATGGTTATAAGCAGAATTATAGACCATCTCCATGTAAATCCTAATGTGGAAATCTGTATGAACTCTAAATTAACTTTTTATCCAGGAACAGATCGAAGATAAGACCTTAGACAGACCTAAAACAGACAAACTGACCTATACACTGGTATATAAGCACAAGGAGAGAAGTTTAGACCCATATAGAACTTGAGTAGAAGTAGAACTAGATACAAAAACAGACCGGAACAAGCACATGGACACAGAGAGAGACAAACAGGCTGACAGACGCAGAGAGTGAAACGAACAAAGACATAAACTAGAGACAGAAAGACAGATACAATGCAGGCTGAGAGACACACAGACAGTCAGACCCACAGACACAAGAACCGAGACAGACATACTGTCAGGCGGGCAGACAAACAGAAAATGACTGGAGATAAACATACACACAGATGAATCAACAGCAAAAGGTTGACAGACAGACATACAGATTAGCAAACAATCAGACACAAGAACAGAGACAAACACAAAAAACACAGATGGCATAGAACACAGACAGACAGATCTCTGAACCTGCCCCCATCCTGTAACCAGCCGCAGAGGACTCAATCCAACGGAAAGCTCCGCGGGTGTAACGGCCGTCGTCACGGCGACTGATTAAACAGGCAAGCACTTAGCCGGAGTTAATGGAGTTTAATTATGAATGAAGAACCTGAACTGCCGATCGATTGGCTGACTGACGGCCACTAATCAGACAGAGAACGCCTCGCGTAATCCTCACTTCACGGTGACAAATCACCGGCAGTGCCTACGAGCCCTATCCTCCCCTTTCCATCCCCGTCCCACTAAGAAGCCCTGTATTATTGGAGAGGGGGAGGGGTGGTGACCTTTTTGGATTGCCGGATCTCATCGATGGGTAACGATGGGGGTTGGGGGTGGGTTTGAGAGGGGTAGCCAGTCTCTACAGCAGACCCAGACACAATCAGACTGAAATAGGAAAATATTATGACAAGCCTCTAGGGGGTGCCACTAATCCAACCCTCCCCCTACCCACCCCCCTCTCCCCCCTTCTGGCACTTGTTAAACCAGCCTATGAAAGACCTGTCAGTCACTGGCATACAGAAGTTGAAGAAAATGGTTTTAAACTGAAGCAGAAGTCACTGTTATTTTTAGTTTTCTGAAGTATGGTGTCGTTTAGCATTTTGTAAAATGGCACAAAACCATTTCTGAAAAAAGGAAGGCATTAAATAGAACACTGATTTCATAAGTTTTAGTCGTAAAACAAAAAAATAGACGTACCTTTTCAACAGTTTTAGCTATTTCTGACATAATGCGGTCTAAGAGGGTAAATAAACCCTCTAAACATGCAAAGCACCTAATTAAGAAAAATTAACAGCTTGCTAAAATACAGGGATTGCAGTTGTGGTTGGAACGAAAACCAGCATACACTGTGGGACCCAGGACCGAACTTGAGAACCATTGGGTTAGAGCATAATAAAACATTTCCGACAGGGACATAATTTCACAGTGCAACATTAGTTAAAAAAATACCGTTAACTTTGTACTACGCTGGCAGGTAGCAGTAATGGCGAGAAAACTGGGCTTGTAACTCAGATGTTGCAGTTTCAATTCACAGGTGTGGCGCTGCCTTTGCATCCTTCAACAAGTTTGATTTGCTGTAGTAAATAGCGAATGAATATGAATGGCTTTAAAAAAAGATTTGTAAATCTCACTGGATTAGTACTGTCCCACTGAACATTTTTATGGTGAAAAGTCTGTGAAACACCGTCTAGGCGTTCAGATGAAAACCCGGCTACACTTAGTTGAAAAGTGAAAGTTTTCTAGCCGATTAGGATGTAGCCAGGCTATATCCAGGTAAAACCTGAGTTATATTGGGGTTTATGTTAGGTCTGAAGGTAATGGTATAATTAAACCGACTAAAAAACAGGGACCAGCGGGCTTGGCGGGAGGACAGGCGCTTCGCAAACTGAATATACTCAAGATTTTTGTGGTCAGTCCAAACGACAAAGAAAAGCTTTGCCCCCACCAGCCAGTGTCTGCACTCCTCGAGGGCAAGCTTGACCGCTAGGAGCTTGCAGTTACCCACATCGTAATTACGCTCAGCCGGGGACAGCCAGCGGGAGAAGTAGGCACGGGGATGTATTCTTTGATCCTTACCCGAGCGTTGAGACAGAATAGCTCCCACTCCGGAATCAGAGGCGTTCACCTCTACCACAAACTGGCGGCTGAGGTCAGGATGGGACAGGACAGGAGCAGAGGTAAACCTGGTTTTAAGGGTGAGGAAGGCAGTTAGCTTCAGTAGACCAGTCAAAGGGAACAAAGGGAGAGGTGAGATTGGTGAGGGGTGTGGCGACCTGGCTGTAGCCACGGATGAACCTCCTGTAGAAGTTTGCAAACCCAAAGAATGGATGGAGGTTTTAGCGAGAAGTCGAATGGGGCCACTCATGCCTAGATTTTGGCAGAGTCAGGTTTAATGCTTTAATGATAAAGCCCAGGAAAGACACGGACAGTATGTGGAACTCACATTTCTCAGCTTTGACATAGAGTTTGTTCTCCAGCAGCCATTGTAGGACCTGCTGCCTGGACAACGTGCCAGGGGTTGAACATGTTTGATGAAAATCAGGGGTATGATCAAAATGTAGATATTACACTGACCGGTTAAGGAGGTCCTGGAGGGCCTGGAACACTGCCGGAGCGTTAGTAAGCCCGAATGGGACAACCAGGTATTTGAAATTCCCCAGGGGTGTGTTGAATGTCGTCTTCCACTCATCCCCCTCCCGGATCTGGACAAGGTGGTAGGCGTTCCAGAGGTCTAATTTCGAGAACACAGTGGTGCCCTGGAGCGGCTCAAAAGCAGAGTTAATTAGTGGTAGATGGCATTTGTTCTGAACAGTGATGGAGTTAAGCCCACGGTAGTCAATACAGGGGTGAAGGGCACCGTCTTTCTTGGACACGAAGAAGAATCCTGCTCCCACCGGAGATGAGAAAGAGCGAATGATGCCTGCTAGTCATAGATATACGTCTCCATGGACCGCCTCTTGAGAATGGAGAGGCTGAAGAGACGGCAGGATGGCAGGGTAGCCCCAGGGAGCAAATTTATCTTGCAGTTGTATGGTCTTTGAGGGGGCAAGGACAGAGCAAGAAATTTACTGAATACCTCAGCGAGGTCATGATACTGGTCAGGAACACGAAACAGGTCAGGTGGTGGAGCGCTAGGAACCGGCTTAGTGCCTCCAGACATGGGCAGAGCAGAACGGAGACAGGTGGAGTGGCACTTAAGGCTCCAACTTTAGACTAGAGAGGTTTTCCAGTTGAGGTGAGGGTTGTGAAGTTTTAGCCAGGGCTGGCCGAGGACTATAGGCAACTGAGATGAGTGGAGGAAGAAGAATTTAATGGTTTCTCTAGGATTACTGGACAGGACGAGCTGGAGTGGAACAGTGGAGTGGGTGACTCAAGCTAAAGGTTTGCCATCGAGTGAGTAAGCTTTGAATGGGTCGGAGAGTGGTTCAATAGGAATTACAGACTGGGCGATGAAGGTGGCGTCTAGAAAATTGGATTCGGCACTGGAGTCGATGAGGGTAGACAGCGAAACAGACTGGTGACTCCAGCAGAGAGTCACTCTTAACAGGAATCAGGACTGCATCCAATAGGGGCGGCAGTGTAGTATAATGCTTAAGGAACTGGCCTTGTAACCCAAAGGTTGCAGGTTCGATTCCCAGGTAGGACACTGCCGTTGTACCCTTGAGCAAGGTACTTAACCTGAATCGCTTCAGTATATATCCAGCTGTATAAATTGATAATATGTAAAAAAAAATTATGCTAAAAAGTTGTGTAAGTCGCTCTGGATAAGAGCATCTGCTAAATGCCTGTAATGTAATGGGACTGGGCGAGTGTGGGGGCAGCGATAGGGCTCGCCAGTTCTACTGTTCTACTGACGAGCTGGCATTTCTGGGCGAACAGGACAGAAAAACAGTCAGTGGCCAGGTTTGCCACAGTAGAGGCAGGAGCCAGTGCGGAATCTTCGGCATCACTCCTCTGGAGTGAACAGGGTTCTGCCTAACTGCATGGGTTCATCTGCCGGCGGGTCAAGAACCGTCAAAGTGGAAAGGCTGAAGGTTTGAGGCTTAGAATCAAATTATGAACGAAGAAACTGAGTGGAGGAGGCTTGGCGACCTGACTTCTCGCTAGCCCAAGCCTGCAAGTGATTGTCCAGCGAGATGGCGAGCATGATGAAGGCGTCCAGTGATTGGGATCCTCCCGGACTGCAAACTCATCCTTGAGCTCCTCACTCAGCCCATTCAGAAAGACTCCCTGGAGGGCGGCGTCGTTCCATCCGCACTTTGCTGCCAGAGTGCGAAACTCCACGGCGTGTTCCGCCATGTTTTGAGACCCCTGACAGAGGTGGAGCAGGCACTGAGTAGCATCGCGGCCGCTTCTGCATCTCATCTGAAAAGGTTTGGAAATGGGAGCTGGCGGGCAAGCTGCCCGTCCTATATGGCAGTAGCCCACTCCTGTGCGCTGCCTTCCAGACAGGCCATTAAGAATGCGATCTTGCTCTCATCGGACAAGTAGGAACCAGGCTGCAGACAAAACACAGGATCGCATTGCATGAGGAAGCCCTGGCATTTCCCCAAATCACCCAGGTAGCGCTCAGAATGGGGAACTTCAGGGGCCTGGGGTGGTTGACTGGCGGAGAGTCTTGGGAGCAGCAGCTGGACGGAGAGCTGGTTCATCATGGTCGCCATCTGACCCACTTGGTCAGATATATTTTTCAGGATCTCCTGAACGTCTGTTAGCCTGAGACCATGCTGATAGATGGTCGCCCCTTAGCAGACGAGGGCATGGTGGAGCTTTTTGTGGTGAAAAGTCGGTGAAACGCGACTGAAACGCGACTGATGAAAACTCGGCTACTTTTGGTTGAAAAGTGAAAGTTTTCTAACTGATTAGGACGTAGCCAGGCTATATCCAGGTAAAACCTGAGTTATATTGGGGTTAATGTTACGGTTCCCAAAACTGGAATGGACCCAAATGCAGAACTCGGAGACAGATTCAGGCAAAACTCAGGTGGACAGGAACAGGGAAGCAGGCTGGACGGACGAAATTGAAAACAGACTAGACAGGTTAACAAAATACAACAAGAGCCGAGTAAATACGTCAAACAAACAAGCAAGACGGAACGAACTGGCGACGAGACAAACGGAGAAGGGGATATAAATAGGGAGAGGAGCAGGCAAATGAGGGATCAGTAATGAACGAGGCATGAGGAATGTATGCAAGAGTGAATCAGGTAATGAGTGGGAGTGGGGAATGCGAGCCGGGAAGGCCAGTGATTGGCTGAGGGACAACTAGGGAGAAAATGAGGAAACGAGCAGGGAAACCATGCCCAGCCTGCACAACACGGAGAGACAGACAAGGTAAAAGAAAAAACATGACATGAAACAAGAGGAATGGGGAAAACAAGGAAAACGAAAGGAAGAAGCACTGGAAGGGAAATGACGGATGTGACAGTGAACCTATAGTTTACATCAAAACATCTCTCAACCTAGATTTTCACCCCTCTAGATGTTCCAGCTTTTGCTCAGTGGGGTGTTTTCTAAATGTATGCATTTCAATAGGTGACAGAGGATGATGCAATACAAGCATGCTTTTTTCCCAATCAATACTCAAAGTGCAAAGTTCCAGGTTGGCATTGAAGAGTTTGAGAGCGCTTTTCCCGTTCGTTCTCTCTCCAGTGACATTCGATGCCGACGACAGGACCCCGTCAATAGGGAAATCACCTCAGACAGGATTGTCTGACTTGCTACAGGCGGATTGGCTCCCCTGAAGAGGAAACGCAGCTATACTTCTTACAATAATCAGCGTGCGCTCCGGAATACATACCTGTCACCGCCCATGAACCCCTTTACTCTGAGTGTAAACAAATTCGGCCTGGCAGACGCAACTCTGCACGCGCTCAGAATCACAGCATACCTGTTAGATTAATCTCACAGGCAGGGAGCCGCAGGGGAGTGAGGCCTGGGACAGCAGGGTGGGGGGTGTATGGCGGTCATCTTAAGTTTGGCCCATTTGTATTTTTTGCTGTAGTTGCTTTGTTTCATTTGTTTTTTGGTCAGAGTTTAATAGCTGTGCAACTGTTGCATTTATCACACAGAGGGAATGTGGTGTGAGTGTGGAGAAAGGTGGGGATGAGGGGGGGGGGGGGGGGGTTGGTTAGGTATTTTTGTTGTTGGTATTTGCATATATGTATTTAGCAATAAATTGTAATAGTTTTTTTTCTTTAATTATTTTCTCATATACACGTTGATTTGTGTGTTGGTGTGTGTGGAATGCAGCCATTTCTACCTATAGTCTTGAAACATTACACACACTGTGTGTAGGTATGCACATTAATGTATGCAAGTGTGCTTCATACAAGTCTGCTCGGGCAGATAATGTACATATACGCTGAACTTAACTGAGCCCACAGCCTATCATGGTGTTAAATAAACACGCATAAACCTGCACTTTTATTTAAAATCCTCTGAGGGCGTGATGGAGTCTGTAAATCAGAGCCATGTCGTCACGCCTTTGTGGAGCAGACACGTGGCAGATGTAATATTTAAGAGGAGATCATGGCGAAGCGCCGCGTGTGATTCCTTCTGAGGGAATTGATCTGTAGCATTCTTCTCGTTTCCTTGACAACGAGTCGTTGCAAGGCCTGGCCACGCCTCCTCCCCCCTCCGTGCACACATGCCCACACACCTGCTTTTCCATGACCACCCCCCGCCCCACCTACTGAACCTGCCTGCCCCCACCCCCTCCCCCCCTTTTTTTGTGGTGGGGCCTCCAGAAGAGAAGAAGAAAACTGTGTTTAATGTTCTTCCTTTGAACTTCACAAGTCTGTCAACTACAATATACTCACAGTGATGTATGATCCATTTAAAAAAAACAACCTTCCCACCTGTTGTTTGTTTGTCTTATGTAACAGCGTGAAGCTTCATTTTTTAAAACTCAGAATTCCCTTTTTCTTGCTGCCTAAATGCCACCTCTCTCTCTCTCTCTCTCTCTCTCTCTCTCTCTCTCTCTCTCTCTCTCTCTCTCTCTCTCTCTCTCTCTCTCTCTCTCTCTCTCTCTCTCTCTCTCTCTCTCTCTCTCTCTCTCTCTCTCTCTCTCTCTCTCTCTCTCTCTCTCTCTCTCTCTCTCTCTCTCTCTCTCTCCTCTCTTAATTTCAAGTCAAAATTTTTAATTTCCATAGCCTTTCACAGTGCTGCCAAAGCAAAGGTGCAACAACAATACATAAAATAATAAATTCTAGAATTTTTAACTGAACAATATCTAATATAACATATAATAATCAATTCTTCTTCTTCTTATATCTCTCTTTCTCAGTCTCCTAATACTGTGACTAACAATGCATGCTGGGACTGGCCTGAGCACTTTACTTCCACACCTGGCCATCTGGCTCTCCCACCTGTTCCATTGCTGTTTTAACCCCCTAACCTGGGGGACTGATGCTGGATTGGTTCTCTTCGATCTCTCTTATTCAACCCAGGATTAAAGCCCAGAAAAAGCTTCTCCTCTATGGGTGAAAAGTTGCTACCACCAGGCTTTTAACAGATCACCTCTCAGTGTCTCTGTGCCCAAAACACAATATGTAGCTTACACATGCATTCACCACACACACACACTCACACACACACACACACACACACACCCACACACACACACACGCGCACACACACACTCATAGACACGCAGTCAGTTCTCAGACAGAATTCTAACCAATGAGATGGCACATTTTCAAGGTGTCCGACCAATGTGCTGCTAGCCCTTGAGAGTTGCCGGTGTTTGTGGGGCACGGGACTGGACTGGTGTCAGGGGACCACAGTCTCGCTGACAGTTCACTCACCCCACCTGGCACACTCCTAAACCTGAACACATGCTGATTCAATTACCTCCCTGCCCCACTCTGCTGAGGGCTGCAAGCAGACTGCTGAGCCAGAGATTCTGGGCACTTGGGGGGTGTGGGGATTTAAGGGGGGGCGGGGGGGGGGTTGGAAAAACACACTGGGCCCAGGACAGAAATGGGTTGAAGAATGGTATGGCAGTAGATCTAGATATAGAGAGAGAGAGAGAGAGAGAGAGAAAATTGAGAAGTCTGTAAAGAGTGAGTCAGAATGAATCAGTCAAGAGAGAGTGGCAGGTGTCATTTTACCTGAATGAGCAATACATTAATTAGTGAGGAACGTGTTTGTTTGTGTGCGTGTGTCTGTGTGTGTGTATCTGTGTGTACCAGTCGGAGACAACGTGACGATGTTGCCATGTGTCACCGAGTCCTACCGTGCAGAGGAGAGAAAAGTTGGTGTGTGAGTATGAATGTGTGTGAGAGTGCGTATGTGTGTGTGTGTATGTATGTATGTGAGCATGTTTAGCAGACTTTGTGGGGACTTAATGTCCCCACAAGAATAGAAAAGCCTGTAAAAAGCTCCATCGTGGGGACTCGGGAATGGTCCCCATGAGGGAAAGGTTAATTTTAGGATTAGGGTTAAGGTTTAGGGCTAGGGTTACAATTATGGTTAGGGTTAGGATTGGGGGTCAAAGGTTATGTTTAGGGTTTAGCGTTAGGTTTAGTTTTTTTTAGGGCTAGAGTTAGATTTAGGAAGTCCCCACAATGATAGGAATACAAGAGTTAGAGTTAAAGCTAGGGTTATGTTTAGGAAGTCCCCACAAAGATAGGAATACAAACTTGTGTGTGTGTGTGTGCGTGTGTGTGTGTGTACAGTATCTGTGTTAGAGTGTGTATGTGTGTTAGTGTGTAAGTGTGTGTATGTATGTGTGTGTGTGTATGCACATGTGTTAGTGTGCATATGTATGTGTGTTAGTGTGTATGTGTGTGTATGTACTGTATGTGTTTTAGTGTGTAACTGTGTGTATGTATGTCTGTATGCGAGTGTGTGTGTGTGTGTGTGTGTGTGTGTGTCAGTGGAGTGTCCAGACCAATTTTAAAAGGGGGGGCCAAGCTTGGCACAGAATTTCACAGGGGGGACATCTATGAATAACCAAATTTGACTTTTGCTTGGCTATCACAACATTTCTTTCCAGTACTGCGAGATGTTCATTTTTTTAAATGATCTTATAACAATCTCTTGACAGATAAAATTACATTGCAGACTACTAATAAAACCAATTAAAATAGGAATATCACACAATGAGAGATGGATAGAAGATAGAGAGACACTACATACAGATAGGAAGTGATAGATGATGTATAGAAAGAAAGGAGAGAGAGTATAAGTATATAGAGAACAGAGGTTAGAGAGAGGATAGAGGTCAGGATACACAGAAGTTAGACAGAGGGTAAATAGGCTAGAGGTGATTGATAGAGGAAATACAGGAGAGAGAAAAAATATAGAATTCAGAAGGAAAAGGAAGCAGAGATACAGAGAGAGCGGGAGGAACAAATAGAGGGAGAGAGAGGGAGGGAGAAAAGGGACCGGGAGGGACAAATAGAGAGGGGAGATGGAGGGAGAAATAGAGGGATGAGGGAGAAAGAGGGAGGGGGACAAATAGAGAGGGGAGATAGAGGGAAGAAAAATATACAGAGACAGACAGACTGATCATATAGCAATCACACTAAATAAAATATGTATATTGCAGAACCAAATCAAATCAAATCAAATCAATATTTATTTATATAGCGTATTTCACAACAAGTTGTCACAATGCGCTTCACAAAAAAAAAAGCTAAACCCCCCCCCACAAGATGCAGAGGAGGCAAAGCAAGGCAAAAAAAAACTGGTGTAGGAAGAAAGAAAAAAACTTGGGAACCAGACTCAAGGGGGGGAAACATTCTCCTCAGGTCGGCTCAGGGGGTCTCTTAATGACCAGCTGCCTTCAAACTGACTGGCATAATCCATGATAGTGGAAATTGCAGCAGAGCTAGGCAGCAGTCCAGATGCGGGCATGATGATGGGAAAAAACGGGGATGGCGGCGACAGGATGGGTTAGCGGTGGTGGTGGGGGGGGGGGGGGGCAAGGGGCGATGCGAGAAGGACAGGGAATGTCGGGAGGGGCATGGCGGGGGGAGAGAGAGAGAAGGAGAGAACAGGGGGGGGGGGGGGGGGGGGGGGGGGGGGGGGGGAGGGGGGGGGGGGGGGGGGAGACAAGGATTGGGAGGAGTTGGAAGATGGAGCAGGAATGAGAGAGACAGAGCAGAGAGTCCAATCATCCACCCACAGGAGGAGGTCAGGAGCCCAAGGGGATGTCACCAGCCCAGACAGGAAGGGGCGAGGGGAGGTCACTCCAACAGTACATTAAGGATGTCACTCCACTCCGCATTACTCTCTGGACTACAATCTCCTAGTCCTCTCTCCATAAAAAAAACTCTTTAATAATAGAGATAATATTAAGGTTTTGAGCTGATTTTCTTATGAGTTTTGGAGGTGTTTCCACGTAGTGGTGGAATGTGTAGGAGATAGTGGAGAAAGCACAGGAAGTTTTTTAGTTTTTATACCTTTTAGGGAGTACTAAGTAGGGACTACTAAGGAACTAGGTGGGATCTTTAAAAAAAAGATTTTATATATACATGTAAATGGCAAAAACGCATATATTAAAAAGTCAGTAATAGTAAAGCTTTAAAAGTCAGAATATTATTAATGCTAAGTCAATAATGATTAGTGTTATCTTATGTATTATTGATGCTATTTTTGTTGGGAAAAAAATTGCGGCTTTTTGCATGCATTCTGCACTGCTTGAGCGCTATTAATTTTGCAGCTGAAGATTCATTAGCGCTTATTACAGAGCCAGCAGCAGAGCATTACAGTAATCTAGCCTTTCTCTAACAAAAGCATAGATAGGAAAATGCATAATTTTAAATTTTTTCCCTTAACTGAAAGAAAGCAACTATTAATATTAATTATATTTTATTCTAAAATAATTTTAAATTTATGTTATAGTAATTTAAAGGTCTTCTAACAACCTATAAACTGCAACCACTAAGCACACAACAACTAAGCAACCAATAACACTACTTTTCCTAAAATTTATTTACACAGTTTTTTCTTTTTTTTTTTTTCCCTTTTTTTAAGATTTTAAATCTTTTTTAAATTTCAGTTCTTTGATTTTTTTGCAATGTTCCAAGCTTTAATAGTAGCTAGTAGTTCTAAAGTTAATAAAGTAATGTAGTCCTTTTTCAATCAAATGTATATCTGAGCCGGTATACCCCATTGTAGCAATATTAATCTTGTGAAAACCCCAATATAACGAAACCAAGTGACTGATATAATAAAAAGTTGGGGGACCTACACTAATCATTATTGAGATTGGATTTAACATTTCATTTAAATTTAATACATCATCATCATTTAACAAATTGTATTTGAACCATTAAATTATATAATTTTGTGAGCAAAGTGTCTGATGGACCATTGAGTCCAACAACATCATGCTGCCTGTAGTAAGAATCTGAAAGTCTGTCGTTCAAAATCACAAACAACTACACATCAAAGTTAACAGACACACAGTTTTGGTCGGTCGATAACAGTAAAAACAGTCGGCTGAAAACAGTATTAACAAAATAACTTACCTATGGTATGAAATCCTGATGGGTTTGAGGGAGGAATATGGTAATAATTTTTATTTGAACTGCAAGTTGCTTCGCAAGTCTTTTTGCTTATAATTTTTGGATTTTGGATTTTTTTTTTTTTTTTTTTTGTTTGGTTTTGTATTTTTCGTTTTTTTTTTTTTAATTTTTTTTAGTTTTTTTGGTTTTTTTTTTTTTTTTTTTATGTTAATATCTTGTTAATAATTTTTAATTAATAATTTTTAAACAATTTTTAAATTTAGTTGGGCCAATTATGTGGATTTAGTTCTAATAGAAAGTTTAGTCGGTTTGATTCGTTAGACAGTTCACAGTAGAGAGGGTTTAAGGTTCCTGTTTGGCCAAAATTCCTGCGGTAGTTAAAACCATTCTTCGTTTGAATAGCTTAATTGGCTGTGTGTTTTTTCTGGTCTATATGAGTGATGATCTTGGGAATAGGCAAATCAAGAAATATATAAAAAATTGGTCTCAATAAATTTCATACAAAAAATTTGAAAAAAAAAACAAAACAAAAATGCTACAAATTTAAAAAGGTTTTGAAAAAAAACACGGAATATTTTTTTGTCAATTTCAAACATCCCCTCCACAATCTCCCTACGGCTCTCAAATAATTTTCAAACTTCAGTTGCAGTCATTTAGCAGAGCAGTCAATGCAGTCTAGTTACAGGAGTAGGCATTGCACTGCTACAAAAGATCAATAATTTGTGTTGGGTTTGATATATACAAATGTAGGTTGGCTTGTACAAATATGACTGTGGCAGTCCCTATGTTGGTCAACTAACCTTTTGAAACATTAACAGAAAATACCATGTAGCTCACTCAAGTATGACAAAATAGTCTTTATGGATTGTGTAAAACTAAGGATTTTCAGGTGGTGATGGACACATCCTGTTTAAAAATATTTCTTCAAACAGCAGTGAAGTTACTGAGTTGAAGTCAGATTTTATTGAAATAACATTGAGGGTATGAATACCGATTACATTTTAAAAGAGACAACCAAAATCAAACACAATGGATTACCTACAAAAGTCAAAATCAATAATCACCAGTGGCGAGAATGAAAAATTAATTACTCTCAATTTAATAAGACTATGCTGCATTTCGACGCAATTTGAATCTGTAACATGTAAACTTAATGTTTAAGTATATCCATTTTTTTTGGATATAGATTAGGTTCATGGTATAGCTAGTCATAATATTGTAATATAACGATTAGGTTCATGTAAAATTTACTTACATTTGATATAATTTGCAAACCGTGGGTAAAGTAACATTTGCTTTGATAGCTACCTTTTCCCTCAGGATCAGGTTTATTGAATTTGGTGAACATTCTTGACCGAAAACGTGACATAGCCTATAGATAATCCATTTGCCGTAATCTGACCCAGTGCGCAAAATGCCACAAAATGTTGTTCGTTGAAAAGGCATCCAAGACGCGTTTCCAACGCAATTTAGCCGTCCATGGACGACTGTTGTTCACTGGGAACGAAAAAGAAAATGTAAAATCATATAGGCCTATGCATTTTTATAAGAATCTGGTTCATATAGGTTAATACTTACTAAACAATAATGTTCGCGCCTTCTCACATTGAGAGTGAACGTCTGACAGAGAGAGGGACTTTGTTTCAGTTGAGCTACAAAATATTCTTGCGACTGTAACAGCTTGTGAGACCCACAGTCAGTATGACACTGTTACTGTTCAGTCAACTTCAGTTCAACTGCAGCGTGCAGACAGACTCTGGTGAGGTGGTATAGAGTGACTGGCTGTCAGTCTTTCTGTTGTATGTGATACGACTTGGGGTACAAGAAAAAATAAGTAGTTATCCTAAAGTTATTTACTGGCCTACGCTTTGAGGTAAATGAAGATTTATGAGTTAATGTGCGGTTTTATCTAGCGATCTAGTAAAATGTCCGTCCACTAAACCTATAAATCAATGATTTCAAATAGTAGCATATTTTGTCATCAGTATTAAATTTTCCATGGTGGCACCCGTGGTGGTCAATCAAATTGTGTGGCCCCTGGTGTGTGTTAGTGTGTATGTATGTGTTAGTGTGTATGTGTGTGTATCAGTGTAGACAGATCCAAAGCATTTTAAAGAGTATAAAGAAGGACTCCTCAAGGGCAGTGCCTGTGTAAGACCCTTTGTTCATAGTTGTCAGCAAAAAACATGCTGTAACCAAAGGCACAAATGAACAAACATGCGCAGTCGTCACATAAATGACAGGGCAGAAATCAGAGCCACTGCCCACCAGGGTAGAAATTTCACGGCGGCCACAACGGCCATGGCGGCCAACATGGCATTTGTGCCCTGCTACTGTCAAAATCTCATCAGACAGTGATCTCGTATAACTGCAGTAGTTCTTGCAGCTTGAATTGGTTGCGCGCATTCGCGCAAGCGTCACATAGCATCAAAACCGCTAGCAAGAAAACCACAGTACTAGAAGCCTGCGTCCCAATATTCTTCACTCCCCACCTCCCTTCCTCCACTCCCCCACTACCACTCCTCTCTTACCCGGAAGTATGCAAAACTGTGAACGTTTGGAGCACAAGTATTTGCATGTACAGTATACAATGTACCTGACATTGCGGTTTGCGTCGAGACATTAATTAATATGTAACCATTAATACGTAATTAAAATGTAACCAGTGGCATTAGATTAAAACACAAAGATCCGTTTCC
The DNA here is from genome assembly GCA_022702515.1 of Ilyophis sp. 1 JC-2022. Classification (NCBI taxonomy): domain Eukaryota; kingdom Metazoa; phylum Chordata; class Actinopteri; order Anguilliformes; family Synaphobranchidae; genus Ilyophis; species Ilyophis sp. 1 JC-2022. The sequence goes on from CM040400.1 coordinate 25,177,711, forward strand.
GGGGCACGAAGTAGAGGAGTGGTAGTAGAGGAGGAAAAGTTGCATTTTTCGACTATTGGGACACACCCCAAGTATATAGTTCTGTGAATAAAACGCAGGGAGTGAAACTTAAAACAGATGGAAAACTTTAAAAAGAAAGAAAAAAAACAGACGGTAAGCAAACTAGCTAGTTATCAATAGAGATAGCTGACTTATTTAGTGCTTAACTGAATCAATCCTCTCTGTTTTTAATACCACTAACATTAACGTAAGTTCAAGTTGACAGCTATTTACTAGCTTGCTAGTTAGAATCCGATTAGCACTTGTCTGGTTTGTACTTATTACCTAAGCTAAATAGCTTGTTTTATTATCTGGCTTTCTAACACTGCACTATTGCCTTTCCAGAACAATGCCATAATTTAAGATAATTCAGAAAATAAATGAAAAACGTGCGAGATTTGGCAGCAAAGTGCATGCGACTGGATGACTTTGTCAAACGGTGGGTTCTAAAGTTGCATTTTTCAGCTACCATTAAACTGCTACCTATTTTATCTGCTGAACAGCAACGTTGGAACATGGCATATTCTATATATTCTAGGTTGCAAATAGCTTGCAGATAGCATAGCTCAGTGGCTTCCAAATTCGGTCCTGGGGCCTCCCTGTGTATGCTGGTTTTCTTTCCAACCTCAATCGCAATCCCAGAACTTTAACAAGCTGTTAATTTTTCTTAATTGGGTGCTTTTCATGTTCAGAGGGAATATTTACCCTCTTAAACTTTAGGTTACTGTCGTAACCCCGGTTCTCTGAAACATCGAGTGGAGAGATCCACCTATGGGAATGACGTCCGGTCATGACCACCACAGAAGCATCCAATTGCACCAAGTCTGGCCCTGACAGACAGTAGCGTGTCAAATGCGAAGGAGGCTCCGCCCTCCTTGTACGAGCATATATGACACTGTAACGCTACTACTCCTCAGTGAACATATTCGCTTCTCGCGCACAGCAAGCAGGGCAATGTTGGTGGATCTCTCCACTCGATGTTTCAGAGAACCGGGGTTACGACAGTAACCTAAAGTTCTCTTTCATCATCTCGTTTCGAGATCCACCTATGGGAGATTTGGCCAACTCCCGGATTGCCATATGCTCACAGCTGAGACGCTGTCAAGCCAGCAAGGGAGGTCTCCCTCCCTAGCGGGAGGGTGGTGCCTAGCGCATCCCCTGTAGGCAAGTACAAAACACAATCCACTGTCCAGTGTAGTAACTGGGGTCCGGGAACAGTGTGAAGTACTACACCCATAGTGAGATGTGTGTGGCTCACACAGAGCTCACCCCCAATACTGAGTGGGCTACCGGTGTCCTGGTAACATCCAGATGGTAAAACCTCACAAAAGTATGTGGAGAAGCCCAGCCTGTGGCTGAACAAATTTCCTGCATTGAGACCCCACGAAATAGGGCCCATGATGCAGCCACGCCCCTCGTAGAACGAGCCCTCAGACCCGAGGGAGGCGATACCCCCTTTGAACCATATGCCATAACAATAGCTTCCACAAGCCAATGGGACAGCCGCTGCTTAGAGATGGCTTTCCCTTTGCAGGCGGGGGCCCAGGCCACAAAGAGCTGGTTGCTCTTTCTGAAAGCCCTAGTCCTTGTTATATACGTGTGGAGAACACACACAGGACACAGCATATGTAGCCTTTGCTCTTCCTCAGAAGAGAACGGCGGTGGGTGAAAAGCGGAAAGCTCCAACACCTCACATGTGAAAGCTGGGAAGCTTTTAGGCATAAAGGCAGGATTAGGTTTGAGGAAAACCTTATCCATATTAGGGGAGAATATTGTGCATGAGGGATGCACTGAGAGCGCATGGAGATTGCTGACCCGCTTAGCAGAAGCTAATGCGAGCAGCAGTACTGTCTTCAGAGACAGTCATTTTAACTCTATTCCGTGTATAGGCTCGAATGGCCGTTGGGACAGAGCCTCCAGCACCAGTGATAAATCCCATGAGGGAATGAGCTTTTTAACAACAGGCAGAGAACGGCGAGCCCCCTTCATGAACCTGCGCACGAGGGGATGCTGCCCCACTGTATTGTCATTGAAACCCATATGACAAGCAGTGATAGCTGCCAGGTAAACCTTAATGGTAGAAAAGGATTTCCCTTCATACATCAGGTTTTGTAAAAAACTCAGCACGTCAGAAACAGAGCACTGATAGGGCACTGACTGACGGGAGGCACACCACTTTTCAAATACCTGCCACTTATTGTCATAAAGTGATCTGGTAGAAGACGCTCTCGCGCTCTGGATGGTTGCCACCACGCGAGGGGGGAGCCCTAAAGCGTCGAGGTTGTGCCTTTCATGGGCCAAGCCCAAAGAGCTATTCGCTCTGGGCAGGGGTGATATATTTCCCCGTTCACCTGAGACAGCAGGTCCGTGCGTAACGGGAGCGCGCACGGCTGTGCATAAAGGAGAGAAATTATCTCCGCCAGCCACGGCGATTTCGCCCACCTGGGCGCTATTAGGATCAGTGTCAAACTCTGCTCTCTCACTCTGGCTAGAGTGGGAGAGATGAGAGCGAGGGGGGGAAACGCATATAGAAGCACATTGGGCCAAGGGTGGGCTAGTGCGTCTACGCCTAGAGGCGCGTTCTTGTCCCTTAGCGAGAAGAACATACGACAATGGGCGTTTTCGTGCGAGGCGAAGAGATCGACGGCTGCGTGGCCAAATCTCTGCCACAGCATTTCCACAGTCTGGGGATGCAGTCGCCATTCCCTGTACAGTGGGTTTCCCCTTGACAGCAGATCTGCGCCCGTGTTCAGAATGCCTGGAACATGGGTCGCACGTAACGACAGAAAGTGATGGCTGCCCCATACCAGCAGTCTGTGGGCTAGACTGTGGAGATGGAGAGAGCGCATGCCCCCCTGGCGATTGACGTATGCTACAGCAGTCGTATTGTCGCAACGTACTAGCACATGCCGTCGCCTTAAGCGGGGTAGAAAATATCTGAGAGCTATCCATATAGTCAGGAGCTCCAGATAATTGATGTGAGCTGAGCGCAGCTGGATTGGCCACATCCCATTCACTACACGCCCTTCCTGAGTGGCCTCCCACCCAGAGAGGGATGCATCTGTCGTTACGACTTTTCTCATGAGAACGATCCCGAGAGGGGTTCCCTGAGTATAAAAGTCTGTGTTCTCCCAATGACGTAGAGCTGCCGCGCACTCGTGCGTCACTGTGAGACGGCGATGGAGATCGCGTACGGGGCTGAGGTGTAGTGATGAAACCCACCTCATAAAGCCCCTCATCCTCAGTAACCCCAGCGGTAAAACCTGCGAGGCTGAGGCCATCAGCCCTTGCAGTCTGAGGCATGTGCGGTACTGTACTCTTAAGCCCGGTTTGAACAGAGAGAGACAGTCCCGCAGGGATACAATGCGGTCCGCTGACAGGCGGGCTAGCATCGAAACAGAGTTTAGCACCAGCCCCAAGAACGTTACACTCTGTGAAGGAGAGAAATTGCTCTTGGGGAGGTTTACCCTGAACCCGAGCGCAGCTAGTTGTGCCAAAACTAACTGCGTGTCTTTCACGACTCTGACTCTCGAATTGGCAATGATTAGCCAATCGTCCATATAAGTCAGTATTCTGACCCCCGTTAGTCTTAACGGGGCCAGGCCCGCCTCCACACAGACACACGGTAGAACTGTGTATTCGTAGCAAACACCGCGGTGGGCGAAGCGAAGGAATTTCGTGTGGGGAGGATAGATGCCTATGTGGAAGAAAGCATCTTTCAGATCGATTGATGTGAACCAATCGCTCTGACGTATTGAACGTGAAAGAGTATTGTAAGTTAGCATTTTGACGTTGTACCGCCTCAAATGCTTGTTCAACACTCTGAGATCCAAGATCGGACGGAGGGAACCGTCCTTCTTTGGGACCAGGAAATAGCGAGAATAAAAGCCGTGTTGGGCTTGATCTCTGGGAACCACACGTATCGCCCCCTTTTGTAATAGAGAGGAAATTTCCTCCTCTAAAACATGGGCCGCACTCCTCTCGGTTTGAGAGTAAATGACTCCGTTGAAACATGGGGGTTTCCCTGCAAACTGGAGTCTGTAGCCCTTGGCTATTGTGCGTAGTACCCACTCGGGGGCAAACGTAGCCTGCCAGGCTTGTATGTGGCTCGTGAGCGCCCCTGCTGGTGCGGAGGACCGCAGGGGGGAACGGCCGAGTGCGGCCGTGCTGAATGGGGCTGGCGCTCCACCTAGTGGTGAAACCAGGGGAGGCCTTATGTGATAAGAAGGGGTTTTCCTTAACACATTTTTTGTTTTTTGGCCTTTCAGGGCGGGAGCCCTTATTAGGAATGGCCTGGTGTTTGCTTGTTCACTGAATGTGGGTAACACAGCAGCGAACAGAGGAGGGCTGTCCTCCTGAATTGGGAGTCTCCTTCTCTTCATGGGGGGGGAAGAGAGGAGATGAGCCTGTGTCCAAGGGGCTGACTGCCCCAGAACATGGACTTAGCCCCCCAATAGCGGTAGTGTCAGGCTGGCCGCTTCCGCTTCTGGTCGGCGGGGGTGGGAGAGGGTTTCTTTGCCGCGGCTGCGGCAAAGGACATATTCCCCCAAGGCTTAGCAGAGGGGTTGCCCTGCTGGCCTGGGGCTCTGCCCTGGGGCTTGCCCCTGCCCTGTCCTGGCTGGACACGGCGGTTCACCGCTGGGGGCTGTGGAGGCCGCATGGGTGGCGGCAAGTGAGGCGTCACTCTGCGGGGGAGGCAGAGTTTGAAAGCTTCATCCTCCTTCCTTTTGTCGTCGCACCGCTGCTGCATGAGGCTCAGCGCGGGGCCGAAAAGAGCCTGGCCTGGCTCAACAGGGGCGCCGGCTATGCGCCTTCTCTCACTGTCAGGCAGACCAGAGAGATTAAGCCAGAGCGCCCACTCGCCGGCTATGGAGAGAGCCATGGAGCGGCCGCAGGCTTGAACACACTGGCGAGAGTTGCGCAGGACCAAGTCGTTCACAGTGACAATCTCTTGCCACAGTATAGGGGAAGGGGTCCCCTCTTGTAATTGTTTCCCCATCTCCTCTGTGAGCTCAGCTTGGTAAGCTGAGAGGAGGGAGGAAACATTGAGGGCTCTAACCGCGAGGGCTGAGGCCCTGTAGGAAGCCTGGTGGATGGAGGCTGTGAAGCGTTCCATCTTGGTAGGGAGGGTAGGCCTGGGCGGCGCCAGGAGACCTCCCTGCGTGGGGTTAAGGTGTCGAGCTATGGAGGGCTCAACAGCTGGGGGTTCCCCCATGGCGTGGGCGGCCATGTCCTTAACCTCCAGACCGGAGAAACCATGCTTGAAATCAAGCAGGTCCTTCCAGTGGTGTTTCAAGTGTTTAGCGCAGGCGGGGAGAACTGGGAAAAACTGTTTTCTGGGGCCTGGGGGGGGGCCCAGGAATTTCCCGTCATAAACATCCCTCTCCTCGTCGGCCGGGTTCTGTAGGGCTGGCCATTCGATATTGAGACGGGCTGCGGCCCGCTCACATACCTCCAGAAGCACGGCATGGGGTTGGGCGTTAGCTGTACCCATAGCCGGTGCTAACTGGGCCGGTGGAATGGCGTCCTCCTCACCCGAATAATCAGACGCAACCGCCATGTCGTCGTTATCCGCTGTCTCTCCTTCCAGTATGGGGGTACCGGAGAGCGAGAGGGGGAACGCCGACATGTCTGGGTCGGAGCGGTCAGCCCAACTCAGAGAAGGAAGGTCTTGAGGCGGCCGAGAGGCCGTAGTGCTATCATCCTCTTTGTCAGAGTCCTCGGGACACAGGTCGTTGCCGTGGGTAGCAGCAACTCTCTGCCTCCGTCGCCTGAGCTTTTTGGGCAGCGCGAGGCAGTGGCTGCAGCTCTCTGGGGAGTCGATGGCCTCCTGGGCATGTTTTAAGCCCAAGCACATGACACAGAGAGGGTGAGTGTCCCTGGCCGCGATGAGGGCACCGCATGCGGCCGGGCAGGCATGCGAGCGTAGCTCCTCAGACGGGCCGAGAGGAACGGGCTTAGAAAGAGCCATTAGCGGGGAGCTAGGCAGCTAAGCAGAGAAACAGGCAGCGTGGGCGGCTGGCTAGAGAGCAAAGAGACAAACTAGCGTGTGTGGCTAGTTGTGAGACAGCACTGTCCTGTTCCGCGTTAGCAGATGCAGGAAAAAATCGTGTCTTGGGCGGGTAGCCTGCACGATACAAGGGCTAGCGCGCGGGGTAGCAGGCTAACACCGAGTGGAGCTACTCAGCACTGACGCGCGTTCCCGAACCTTTCACGCCCGGCGGAGGCTGATCCGGAGATATATCCTCCTGCGGACAGTTAAGTGACAAGGCTCGTGTGGGATACAGAACCACATTTCAAGACTGAACTTCAACGGCTAGCCCTACTCCTCTTGTCTCCCCATCTCCATCCTCAAGGGAGGATGAGTCAGATTAAAGACTCTCTCCCACACACAGAGTATTGCATAACATTAAGGAGGCATACAATATGACAAGACAACTTCAAATGTTTGTGTTTTTAATTGATATTAAAAAAAGTGAATAATTTATGTTTTTTGGAAAGTCAAGTTATTTATTTGCAGGCTCCAAATTCAATTGCGTTTGTGCCCTGGTATGTGGCCTTTGTACCCTACAATATTTTGTGACACTGAAGGCCAAATGGCTTTGTCCCTAAAATGACGAAATTACAAGCCTGTTGCCCATGCTACTGGGGTGGGGGTGGGGGAAGATAGATGAAATGAGTGAGAGCTATGTGGTAAAACTTTGCACCATGAAAGCAAAGTTGATCTTCTATCACCCCCTACAATAGACGGAGGGTTTATATAAAATCTTGCCAGGTCTAATGTGATACGTCACAAAAAATGTGAGAAAATACCAGCCTAATCATCAGTGATACCTTACAAGTAAAATCAGCTTGGTGTTTCATGTTTAGACGAGCTGAATTTGTCCCTCTGCAGACAATATGAATCATGTGGACCTGAAGGCAAACTTGTGTTCCCCTGTTCAAATTTCAGACTTTGATAACAGTTTCACATCCGCCTTACAGAGACTGAAGCCTGTTAATGTTAATTCATAATTCCATATTTAGTTATATGTGATGTGACAAATCACATGTAATTGAAAAATGAAGGCAAGTCACTGTCTAGATACATGTTTGCTGGTTGATATAAATATGCTGGTTGATATACATAACACTAATAATTGGAATTAAAATATATGCATTAAACTGGTGCATTAAAATATATTGCCTAAAAGATTTTTGGCAATTTTTTTATTTGTCTCATTCAATAAAGCATATACATTTTATCAAATATAAGCTGAAATAATGTGATCGCTTTTGTATTAAATGTTATCATTAAAAAAACCGACAATGTTTGTGTCAGGGTAGCATATGAGTCGAAGAACCAAGCACGACAGTGGGATTCTGAAAGTACTCCCGAAAGAACACCACTAGAGCGGGAGGAAGCCCGCAATAGGGGATAATAAAACAACGAGAAAACAGGACCTCCTTCTCTCACAGCGAGGAGAAGAAGACTGCAAACAAAAAACCTGCACTAAAGCAGGCGAACTCAGAACACCGAGAAAATAATAAAAACCGTTACCTTTGAAAAAGAGACCCGGATCGGGCGAAAGGTTCTGAAGCTAGAGCTTAGTAAAAATAAAAAGAGAAAGACAGACTTCTCGCTCTCACGTATGAGAGCCGGAATAAAATAAAATGTAGAAATTAAACGGCAAAGACAGAACGGTCTAGGACAGAAAGACAGTGAAATCCCGAAAGGGAAAAAACAAAGGGCAGAGAGTAAATAAAGCAGGGGTTTCCTAGCTAACTCTAAAGAAACGTGAGACAAGTCCCGTGTTACTTCAAACAGGTTGAGGTAAAGCGGTCGACTCGAACAGTCAGTCCTATACCGTAAATTACCGGCTTTCCTTGTCAAACAATAGACAATATGGAAGCGCAGAGTGAAAAAGACACAAGGTTTAAATAGGAAGCGGAACTGCTGCACAGGTGAAAACCAGTGGCGGCTGGTGATCTAAATATAGGTTGGGGCGCTAGCATTTCTAAAAAAAAACAAATACATCTGACTTTGACTTTAAACAGAAAAAACAAGCTACCGTGTGTCTCAGTTGCATAAGACAGTTTGATTGGCAACAGTGGAGGACAGTTTTTCAAGTAAGACATCACTGAACTAGAGTGCGGATCGGGCCGCATATTTCTGTCCGAACCCGACCGAGCCCGAGATAGTAGTAACCGAACCCGACAGGAATTCTGCTTTTTATGTCCGAACCCGACCCGAGCCCGACGCAGTTAAGGCACTGAAGCGCTGACATTGTGTTTCCCTGTCACGCAGTTGTTGTTACCATGGTTACAGCTTCTCTGTTTAGTGGTCACTGGGCACCTAAATGACCGTCAAAAGGCATTGTTTTATTGGTAGATAACAGACACACACAATATTCGGTATCATTTTTATTTATTTCACACTATATTTTCACCAAAAACAACTTGAAGCACCATGTGAAGTATTAATACAAAATATAATACAAAGATAATAAAATAGAATATAAAGAAATAAACTGGTTCTAAACTTAATTGCTACATTATTATTCTTCACTTACACTTAATCTTCATCAGTGACGTTTGCATCTTTTTCATAGATTTTTGGCTTTTTCGTCACGCTTTTCTGACTGATCTGCAGGGCGTTTCGATAAAAACCTATCCATGGTGGTTTGTTTCTTCCTTCCCTTCAGAATTTTTCGGAAATGCGAATGCAAGAAATTGCTCGGAATACTCGTAAGTTAGTGCACTCGTATGTCAAGGTTTTACTGTAGTTCAAAAGTAAAATGTTCGCTAGTTGTTCGGCCGCCGTGACCGAGCCCGACCCGTTTCTCCCAATGAACGCCTTGAGAAAGGTTCTTTTTGCAAAGAAATAACCGAATTTTCTTTGCTTTCTGTTCCACTTGAAGAAGCCATTTCGAATGATCTCTCTCGCTTAGCTCTACTTGAATGATAAACATGCCTTAAATCCAATCCAATAATATCATAAACCATGAGGACTAATCAGAAAAAACTTTAGACAACGCAAGGCCAACATATAACATGTTTAAGCTACTAAAAAATTAAATAATAATAAAAAATAATAATAAAAAATAATAATTTTAAGCTACTAAAAAAATTAAATAATAATAAAAAATAATAATTTTTTTAAAACTTTTTTTACAATTTGTATGTGGGGGAGGGGGGGCGGCGCCCCAGCGCCCTCTATAGGCCGGCCGCCACTGGTGAAAACACTGAGTATCAGCACACGCAAAAACACAGAACAGATAACGAAAAACAGAAGAGAGGGGATGTTACACTATCGCTGAGCGGAGAAGTGGCCGCTTAACAAAGAGCAGGCTGAGAACCATGACAGTTTGAGTCTGTGCAGTGATCCCGCTTGTAGCTAGCCATACCCCCTTTTTTAACCAGGAAATGAGACTGCCTTCATCTGAATCAAGGCCAAGTGGAGAGTAGCAAGGTTTTAGTATTTTGCTATAATTGTCTTTCAAAATCAGAAAATTAGTCTGTTTTCATATTAGACAAAAAAAAAAGAATTCATAACAGTAGATTTGATTAAGAGGAAGGACATCGGCACAAATATGTGGTTGCTAACTGTGCTTGCTAAAAAAGAATTTTGTAACCAAAATGAGCCATAATTGTCACAACCGAAACAGTCACAACTGAAACAAATGGTCTTGTTTTGGTTGGTGACATTTGTCTGTCCATTTTTATTAAAAACAGACAATAAATAGTGAGATAATCAATGCACGTCTTTTAAAGAACACTATTCAACTATTGTTTAAACATATTATTATTTACATTTGTAGCGATACAATTGTGCATATAGAGAAAGCTACAGCAGGATCTCTTAGCCTGTGTGTGTGTGTGTGTGTGTGTGTGTGTGTGTGCAGCAGTGATGTGCAGTCAGGGTATGCAGGAAAGGCACACTAGCTATGATAAAATAGATTGAAATTGCAAGATAATTTGAACAAACAAAATGTTTTTTCCCCTGTGTTATCAAATCACTATCTGTTCAAACAAGCTGTCAATTGGAGCTTCCTGGAGGCTGGCCCCTGTATAGGACCAGCTGATGGAATTGGTGCAACCATAAAAAAAGCCGCAGACTCCCAGGTTGCTGGGGGGGCATACCATCCGCAAAAGCACTTTATGAAACTCTGCCCCACCACCAGTGTCAAGCGGTTTTATGTGGAAGATGAAGAGTTGGTGATCTCCTTCCACCAGATTTTCCCACCGTGAAGGGTACTCTTGGCATTCACCAAGGGTTCATTCCAATCGCTTATTTTATCCGCCCCCGTCTCTTCTGTCCTCGCGTGACCCGGAAATCAATTGAAGTCCACCATCTTTAAGGACACTCCAAGTCGCTAAATGCTCCTTGGACGAGTGAGGAGGCTCCCGGAGGATGCTTAAGCGAGCAAACACAGATGTAGCCTTTGTGGAAGTCCTTTTTCAGAATGCATGGCTTTGAATGCTCCACCTATCCACACCTGCCCTTACACAACATCTAATATTACCATTCTTCTCCATTCATTATAAAGCACATTAATGCATAATGACAGTTATTGTTTAGGACTGATAGAAGCCACGTTTATTAATTTAAAAAGAGACTAAAAACATTATAGTTAAGCGTGAACATAACATGTGCAAAACACGTCATTAGACACTCTCTCATAACTTGTTAAATTGACGTGCATTTGGCAGCCACATTACTAATAGGAAGTTATGCAAAGTTCAGTTCTATTTTTCAGTCACTTCAGCCAATTGTTAGGATGGGCCAACAGGCTATTCTAGTTTTTCCCAACTATTTCCAAAACTATTTGTGTTCTTCACATACACAAAAGCACATGCACTTGCACACACACATGCATACACACACCTATTCTGTCCCTCCATTTGACCCTGAGGCCTGTAAGACTTTGGCACAATTCGCACATATGTTATTTAAACCTTCCAGTTATGAGTTATGGTGAAACAGCTCCGTGGCGCCAGCCATCCCTTGCACAAAGAGGCCCCTGTTTCTTTATTTTTTCACCTTTCCCTTCTTCAAAGAAAGCCGTTACTGTGTGCTATTTCTGCGTTCAAAGGCATTGGCATCATTATTACTGATATATGACAGATAGAATGAAAATACAAAGGGGGAAATGAGAGAGGAGAGCCACAGATGTGGAATGTCTTCAGAGGCAAATAATATGATGCTGATCAAATGCCTTCAGAGGAAGGAAAGGCAGACTGTGATTCCATTAATTGGAGGCTTTAGAGCAAATGACCTGAATGCTGAAATGCCTTCTGTAAAGACGTGCCCCATTATAAAAATCAAGCACTCCAAACTCTCTCTCTCTCTTTCACACACACACTCACACAAAAACATCCGACCTGACAGAATCAACACCACGGGACGGACACACACACACACACACTAAGAAAAATTTGATGTGACTAAGCTCCACATAAGGTCAGTGTAGAACCTCCCGCGCAGCTAGACCAATGAGGGAATAGCTCGGAGTGAAGGTTTAAGCGTGATGTATTCCGCTATTGCTGTGGGAAAAGGTAAAAGTTATTTTGTGAAATATCACTCATTTATTTGCTCGTTTATCTGACTCCATTTAAAATTATAATTTAGAATTTGGTTTTAATCATGCGTGGAGCTCGGAGTGGTTACACTCCACTCGTCCTTGGGTACCACAATTACTCAATATATGCTTGCCGGAATCAGCATTATTGCTGAATCTCAGTTCATTGGAGAACGCAGAGGTTGGGGGTCTAGCCAACACAATACATGCATTATTTTTTACATAGATAGTTGCGAGCCCAGGTCAGAGTGCATTCAGAGGGCTCCTTAAGGTGAATTTGACAAGAACCGACGTAGAACGTCCAAGGGTTCTCTTCACATCAAATCACCAGAGCCATGCACCACCAACCCTGTTTTGCAGGCAGAACTTGGCTGCCTTTTCCAACTTGAGAACGTCACTAAAGACTTGCTGTACCAGGCCACTGATCAGTTGGTCCTTGGTCAGAATTGTCCCCCTGAGTTTTCAGTTGTAATTTAGGCTGAAAAGGGTATAGGATGGATGAGAGTCATGGAGACCACGCAATTTAAATATAATTTTTTTTTAGGTCATTAGCTTAGAATTAGCAGTCAATTACAGAATGTAAAGATTGAAAAAAGGAAATAGAGAGTAAATATTTTATCTAGCCTGTTCAGCTACACACAGACACAGAATGTGCAGTGTGGGAAGTCAGTTATAATCTTACCCATACTTGAATGACTATGGTACCACTACAGCACCAGGAGACCTGCTACACAGATTCTCCCATACTGGGAACTTGCACTCAGCCCTGAGCGACACGCAGGAGTTCTGACTCAAGCATACATACCACAGTGCTCGGAACACTGCAGCTCAGATCATACAGGCAATTGAAGCTGGAAAAAGGGTTGAAAATAAAGATGCAGATGATGTGAAACATGGTAATTTATTAATGACAATAATCACTGGTTAAGACTGTGAGAGCAAACACGAACACATTCAATACCTATAGCTAAACACAGGATAACATGCTGCTAAGACAAATAAACATGAACAAGTTCACTAACAAAGTATATAACCAAATGATTCTGTACGGTGTGACTATGGTACCAAGAGAACTGTTAAGCAGATTCTCCTTGAATATCCTTTGGGCTTCCCTTAAATGCATTCCTGAGCAGGCCTTCCACATTCAACAATTCCCTTTGTTTGTCCAAATAAGGTCTGGCAGGAAGAAATGTCACTCCTCACCACCCGGAGATCCCCCCCCCCCCCTCCAGGAAGATAAACTGCATAATCTACTCCCCCCAATCTAGTGATAGTAATAAGATTCCTTGAACGACGGCATGTAATCTTATGATCTTCCCTATCATTTATCTAGATATCAGATGAGGTCCCGCTGATGGCCACTCTAGGTTCCAGATACTTATATGGACAAGCGCATCTCTGATAACTTATACAATCATCCTTTCTTTCACATTCTTTATTCCTCCCCCTTCTATACTTTCACATACCCCACACTTCAATTAGTATTATCCCGGTTCACCACATTTATCATATTATCCACAATTATTTACATGCACATACATATGATGCAAAATACATATACAGCTTTGTTTCAGTTAATAGAGTCCAAAAGCCATTAAGTCCAAGAGCCTTGGGTGCTTGATCCCATGTCTTTTACGGCCTGTGAAAAAACCTGGGTTCCTCATTAGGAGAATCAAACATCCTGCAGAATGCCTTCTAAGGTCCAGTTGTAGGGTCAATTCCAGCTGTAGTTTACGAGGCCATGAGGGAAAAAGTTCTCAGGCCACCTGGTGAATTGTTTTATTGCAGCCTCAAATAAGTCGCCACCAGCTCCAAGGGTTTATGACTGATAAACCATTTTTCAGTCTTACATCAGTATACAGATGTGAGGTGAAGTCACTATATTTAATAATTCCTGGGCCATACCGACTAACCTCACCCAGCTCTTTCATAACCTTCTCCAAGAGAGACCAAACACAGCAAACACCCCTCCTCTCCTTCTTCCCTTTCCCCCCCCCCCCTTTCATTTCTTCCCCCTCCCATCTATACTTCTATTCCTCCCTTTGTGGTCCCGGCTGTCCCTCTCTCACAGTCTCTTATCTCCCATCTCTTGGTCAGATCTTGCCAGTCTCTCTGAGCAAATGCTCATTGAAAATGTCCAAGCAGTTACGTCAGAGAGGGCGAGCCAGGGAAAGTCCCTCTAAGGCTTAGCCACACCCTCACAATAGGAGTCAGTAAACAGTGACTCAGAATGGGAAGAGACAGTCAAAAGTGAGTGGCCATGTTCTCATTTCACCCGAATGAGCAATACATTAATTGGGTGTGTGTGTGTGTGTGTGTGTGTGTGTGTGTGTGTGTGTGTGTGTGTGTGTGTACCAGTAGGAAACGGCGAGGCAATGTTGCCTTGACGTCTCGGTGCCGTGTTGTGTTTCTAACACTAGAATAGTCCTCTGAAGACTCTCACCTTCACCTGTATCTGTAACAGGACGCTCCAAACTCCTGCACACCTGCTGCAGGAGGGAGACAGAGGGGGATAAAGAGACAGATTTCAATTTATTTTATGCTTTTCTGTGCATGTTTACAAAATCTACGTTGCAGACACAACTTACAGCGTAGGAGAAACACAGGTGCATCGTGCAAAGGTGAAACCTGAAGCCATGGCAAACATTCCCAGACCGGTCCGGAAAGAGCATATGCAACATCAAGCACTATAAATGAAGTCAACCAAGAACCAAAAATACAAATAGTGGATTATATCCTTAACAAGCCCTAAGAAATACATAAAACCATTAAAAACACTGTCTGTCATAATAAGTTGTTTTATGTTTCATGCTCAAAATTATTTGGAAATACTGTTATGGTGGTTCTGCCAATAGCTTTCCAATTAATTCTATTTAATTGAAAAAAAGACATTTGTTCTGCCAACACTGTTTAATGTGATGCCAATAAACTAGCTTCAAGCTGAAAATTGATAATTGGAGATTGAAATAGTTAATGAGAGAGAAAAATATTAAGACCGTAGTATAATTGTTTGGTAACTGACCTAGCAACTCCAAAAATTTGAATCCCAGGTGAAGCACTGCTAGTTACTTTACAGAGTGTTTCTCAACCCTGGTCCCGGGGACCCACTGTGTATGCTGGTTTTTGTCAAAAACAATCTATTGATGAATTAATGTAGTTGAAAATGTGTTTAGGTTTTACCATAATTGTGTGGTTCAACTTATTTTAACACAATGCAGGTTTGGCCATTTGCTGTCAATAAACTCCATTAATTTTACACAGATGGTTTCAGGTTTCCACATTTTCATAAAATGAGACCCAACTGATTTCACCTGTCAGTTTGTAAGTGAATCAATTACCACTTTCAAATGGCTAGTACCTGCCATATAGTCCTCTCAAAGTAAATGAAAGCATAAGTTAGTCTGACTGATTGAAATTCCTTGGATATAAATATGGGACATATACTTTAGGGCCTATATAGATGTTTTTGGCATAATGTGGTTTTAAATTTCCTTTATTAGATGTAAAATGTCTCATTAATAACAATTAGTGTCTAATTATGAACAATTAGCAGCTTATTACAATACAGAGCTTGTTTCTATGGTTGGAACAAAAACCAGCATACACAGTGGGTCCTCAGGAGCAGGGTAGACTCCGCACAGACCCCCACCATGGCGCTGGCGCCAAGATTTTGCTCAACTCAGATATTCATTTCTTTTGCAATCAAACTATGAGTGGAAACAACAAACTCAGTGTTTTCCCTTTGTTAGTACACGGTTCATGGCAACTCGACTTGTGCCAAATACAGAGTTTCTAAATGTCACTATTGTCCCGTAGCAAGTCCATTTAACAAGCAACCCCCCACACAGTCTCACCTGCAACTATACCTACCCATGCGTGACACAGTGGACAATAGCGTTTATGTGTGAGATCATAAATATATTTTTGTATCACCAAAAATGTGTATTCTGTCATAGAAACAAGATAAACCCAACAATAGCCTGATCATATGCCAAACAAGCCATGACAAGCCATTCTCACTCAAATGCAAAATGAATGGGAAGTTTTGTGCAATTATACTATGTCATTCTACCATAAATATCTGCTACTAAATATTAAATAAATACCCAATTCTACCATTGGTTTTACGCATAGAGTTGTCCCTTTCAAAATTCAGCAATCAGTTGTTGTCTGGGACAATCAGTTACACCCTATAGAAATACACAGCACTTTATAAAGCTATTACACTATCTTGAATGTTGACGCGTAAAACCCCCCACACACTGCAAACCTGTCGAATGCATTCCAGTTCATTCTGGTTTTATTGACAATTTTTTTGTCCAATATCAGACATTATAACCTTAGCAACGGTGTTTGCATTGTCTTATTGGATGCTTTGAACAATAAATGACAACCCAGTGTAATCAGTCTAGTATTACGCAGGCTCTACAGAAAACTAATTCCCTGACGGGAGTTTTCCCTTCCCGATATGCAAGTAGTACTGCTTGTAATATGCGGTTGGTCTAGCTGGCTACATACATAACTACATAGCCAAAAGTATATGGACACCTGCTCATCCAACATCTCATTCCGAAATCACGGGCATTAATATGTAATTGGTCCCCATTTGCTGCTATAACAGCTTCCACACTCCTGGGAAGGCTTTCCACTAGATGCTGGAACATTGCTGTGTAGATTTGTTTCTATTCAGTCAGAAGAGAATTAGTGAGGTTGGACACTGATGTGGGGCTATAAGTGAGCCTGGCTCACAGTTAGTTTTCCAATTGATTCCAATGGTGTGTCATAGGATTGAGGTCAGGGCTCTGTGCAGGCCAGTCAAGTTCTTCCATACCGATCTCGACAAACCGTTTCTGTATGGACCTCTACTTGTGCACAGGGACATTATTCTGAAACAGAAAAGGGCCTTCCCCAAACTGTTGCCACAAAGTTGTAAACCCAGAATTGTCTAGAATGTCATTGTATGATGTAGTTTTAAGATTTGCCTTCACTGGAACTAAGGAGCCTAGCCTGAAAAATTTGAAACAGCCCCAGACCAAGGGGTGTCCACATACGTTTGGTTATATAGTGTATGTACGTTAGTTTTTTTTATTCGACCACTGTGTTGTCCAATATTTTTGATAGGCCTATTGTTATTTTCACATTTTGACTGCATTTCACGGACTGTAGCGTAAGCGGTCATTGGTGGCTCAGTCATGTTTTATGTTTGATGTACTGATTTTCATTGAGGATTTGGCAGGATTTTGCTGATTTATTAATTTCATGTTTTGCATAGGGTATTGGAGCCATAGATATTTATCCCCCTATACTGATGAAAAGATACTCATGCCCACTTGAAAATGATGCAAAAGTGAGTTTTATGAGCCAAAACAATTGATTTGTTGTTAAATATATTATTATTTTATGATTTACAGCAGTGCACAATTTAGCCCTTTGGATAGATTTGGAGACACTAATGGGGTACATTGCCTATATTTTGCATCATAGATTTTATTATTATTTAAAAAAAAATTTGTTTCTGTTTTTTCCCCATTTTTCTCCCAATTTAGTAGCCAATTGAATCCCTATTCTAATTCAATTCCCCCCATGTAGCAACCGCTAGAGAACCACCGCTATACAACCCTGTCAGCCGGTAGTAGGAAGGAGGGCGCCACGTCCTCTACAGGGCGCGACTCCTCGAGCTCCTGACCGTGATTCCAACTCGCCCAGGGCCTTCTGTGCGCAGCGATTCTCTCCGAGCCCCTCCCCCCACCTGGAAGCGGCCGCCAATTGCCGCTCCCACAGGGCACCGGCCATGCTCGGAACTGGCAGGTCCGGGGCGCGAACCCCGATCCTCGGAGTACAACTGCACTGATTGAAAGTCAGCGCTCTTACCGTTGTACCACCGCGGCGGCCCGCATCATAGATTTTTAGTAGTTCTCTATATGACCCTCAGAGTTTGCACACTTGTGTCTATGATCCAGGAAATGTATAGTTTTACCTGTTTCACATATGTACCTCTCAGTATATCATTGCAAACTAAAGAAAAGCGTGGCTTTGTGCCACTTTATTTTGATTTAAATTAAATTATGAAAATGAACTAATCTAAGTTAATATTGTAAATGGTACAACTGTCTTGTTTCATTTAAGCCATTTTTCAAGTTTCTGTGATGGCCATACCTGTAGTTATAAAGCCCCCCAAATAGGTGAGAATTGATCAAATCTGCCATCTCCATGAAGGGGTTTACCTGAATTGCTTCAGTAAAAGAATCCAGCTGTTTAAATTGATTGTATGCATAGAGTGTAAAGCTTGGTAAATGGCTGTGGTTTAGGGTGTCTGCTAAATGCTGAAATGTGAAATGAAATGCATTCTCACACAGAGCCATGACCTGCATGCAACGGAAGAAACAGCTCTCTATAGGGCCTAACAACAGGTGCCGCACGCTTGGCCACGGAACAGGAGGCAAAAATGCGGAGAAGGAAGCACCAGAGCAAGACATCTTTACAGAAAGAGCTTAACAGCTGCAGCGAACCTCTGATGGCAAGAAAAATTGTAAATAAAGGCAGAAGGGATATCAATTTTGTTTTCACTCAACTTAGAACAAACTGCCAATACGATTTGTCGGAACTATGTATGACACTCCCACGCCGTTTTGAATACGTCCACTCTGGCTCGACCTGACCACTGAATTTTCTCACAAAGAATTCCATCTCATGCTGTGTGGGAGGCCCTGGTCGAAGGCAAAGATTTCATTAAGAAACACTTTTTGTCTTTTAAATGTGCTAATGGGAGAGAGGTTTTATTTCCCAACACTTGACCAAATGACAGTGTTATGCATCTTATAATAAATTCATAAATATGAAGCAAAACAAAACTATATTATGTCTCATAAAAACAAATGCAGAACTTACGGAAACAAGAAACATACTGAAGCACAGTATTTTGTTCTCACTCAGTTAAGTGTCATTTAAACAGCCTTTTCTCTCTCTTCCCTATTTGGTGATATTACATTGTGCTGTCCTGTAACATGTATACACTTTCATGGTGTAACATGTATACAGTTTTCATGAGGTGAGTGCATGTCTGTTGTGGCAATTGAGAAAATCAAAATTGACAAACAGAGACTGAAAATGTTGGCGACTTGGCGATGGACGGAAACGCGAGAGCGGAATAATGACGGTAGTGAATGCACAGCACTCAAATAGTGCCAGCACTGCATGATACAATCCCACGTGTCCCAGAGACAAACACACATACACGCAAATGCACACACACACACACACACACACACACACACACACACACACACACACACACACACACACACACACACACACACCATACACACACACACACACACACAAACGCACACACATACACAAAGACAGGTAATTTGCATTTATATCACAACCACTGAAACTGTCCAGACCAAAACAGCACAGTGGGAGGAGTCGCACAGCCTCCCTCCCCCAACCCAATCAGCACAGTGGGAGGAGTCGCACAGCCTCCCTCCCCCAACCCAATCAGCACAGTGGGTAATTGCCGAAGGTGGTCATATGTTTCAATGGCATTGGGAAAGCTCATTACTGAAGTGAAGGGGCAGAGGGCACCAAAAGTGGGGTGGAGTCTGACAAATTCAGAAGCCAATTAGGACCCCGGCTTCCTGTTGATCACCAGCAATGACAAGGAGAGGTCAATGTCACCACGCGTTCTTCTGTGTGCAAATATATGTCTGCGTGGGTGTGGGTGTGTGTGCGTGTGAGAGGGTGAGAGTGAGTGTGTGCTGTGTGTGTGCTTGTCAGAGTGTGACTGTGTGTGTTTGGGTGTGTGTACATGTGTATGTGCATAGGCGCCAACATTGCATCAACATTGCAGGGGGGCAAAAAAAAAAACTGTTGCTGAAAATCTTTTTTTTACAGTTACATGCTTCTCTATAAGGTATGGCAGCATATTGCTGCCACTCTAAAAATATAAATATTATGTCATTATAATGAGAAAATGTTCTTGTTCAACATTATTCATAATGTAATTTTAACGTTTAATTTGCAGCAAATCTCATCAATAACTAAGAAAATGCAACAGTGACAAACTCGGTGTCATGATGTGGGGCTTTGCACCATCAGGACACAACATTTAATTGATCCATTATGCCTATGATTTATTGTTAATGCATATTTATATGCTCACAACAATTATTCTACAATCTATGGCTCGGACTGCTCAAACTCCAGTGGTTACCAGATGTATTGCAGCCTCTGGTGCCAAAAAACAAACTTCCCCATCAAAGTCCATTCAAAACGATGAATGTCGGATGGATTTTAC
The DNA here is from genome assembly GCA_022702515.1 of Ilyophis sp. 1 JC-2022. Lineage (NCBI taxonomy): Eukaryota > Metazoa > Chordata > Actinopteri > Anguilliformes > Synaphobranchidae > Ilyophis > Ilyophis sp. 1 JC-2022. Next base: position 25,197,610 of record CM040400.1, read on the forward strand.
ACAGAGGTGTAAAATCCAGGGACCAGAAAGTACAAGTCCTGCCATGTTTTTCTTCCACCCATGAACTCAGCCAGCTGATTTCACTAATTAGTTCTACCTCCTGGCTGAAGAATCGTGCTAATTAGCAAATCTAGGTGATTGGAACAAAATACTGGGGAGGACTTTTACTTAACCTGGATTTTACACCTCTGAATTTACCCTGGCCAAATTATACTATTTTGGGCAGTTCTTTTACATTCAAAAATTTCTTCACACCCAACTAACTACTCTCCAAGGACCATTTATTTCTTTGAGCCCCACAGAAGAATTAGAAAGAGTTTTTCCATTCAAATTTGTTCCGCATGTTTTTATGTCACAGTGGGCCTCATTCATGAAACATTCCTAAATATGTGTGTACATTTATGTACGAAACAAGTTAGCATGAAAAACTGACGCTGGATTCGTAAAACCTTGCGGGAAAGGTAGATTTGTCCGTATTCCGCATTTTTATAGATGCTGATTCATCATAAATGACAAATGCGTTCATCTTATTTTGTGATTAGCACAAAGCCCATGAATTGCCTTATATCGAAATTGTAACTTCCATTTAAAGGTGCATACGAAGTCAAAATGGCCCAGAAAAAGCAAAAGAAAGAATTATTCCAACACTGAAATCAAAGTTTTATTTACAGATGTTCGTTCGAGGAAAGAAAATAGCTTAGTAGGCTATTGTCCATTCCAGTGTCATAAATTAAATAGTAAAGTGGCCTACATGGTAAATTTAAAAAACACAAGTGTGCAAGGTAGTTAGGAATCTATACTATTCCGCACCTCAGTTCTGTCAATCAGAAACTTGCTGCCAGGGCCCAGCTGTTAATCATTGCTATGGCAACATGGTGCCTTCAGAGACAGGGATTAAAGCAGGAGCTGGAAGTGGGCAGGTCATGGGGAGACCCATTGGGCACACACACCTGCCACACGTGAGGGTCCAACACACCTGAGTGACAGGTGAGGTTGCGCTGCTGGCAGAGTCCTCATGAATTACTGCCAATGACAGCAAGTCAAGGGATACAGATGTCCAATTGCTAAAATATTGCTGCATAAGTTACTTTATAAATATGTCTGATCACATTGACCACGTTTACATGCACACCATATTCCTGTATTAATCGCAAAATGGTAATATTCCGATTATGTCCGAATCATGTAAACGCTTTAAAACTATTGACAAATTCCAATTAAGCCAATATTCTGATTTAAGCTATATTTCCAAATAAGACACCTGGCATATGCCTGTATTAACCAGAATATTTGGTCATGTAAACATGTTATTCGGAATATGCCCCTGAACGGAATATTTATTTAGTCTGCGCATGTTCAATCTGCAAAGAATCTTGGGTCTATGATGGCGAAAAGCTCGCAAAGCTACTCTAAAGCCAAATAAACAAAAACGCATGCTTCTTTATCAGTGGGCACTTTAAATAAATGATTAATCACGGAGCCTACCATGCCTTGATAGAACATGTAGGCTACACAAATTTTTTTTACCGTATACTTGTGCACACCAAACTGATTCGCAGACATACGATACTCAGCACGTCTTCCCAATTTGTACAGGACAATAGCAACACGCATAGCAAGTGGCACAGGGGCATATAACTGTTTCATCGTTAGGTTTCATAACCCTTTCCATCATTACGCACACTTTGTTGAATGAGCCTCTCGACGTGCAGAAATTGCACCCGTAAATTGTACCATCATCACTATTGTTTTCCACCAGTCCTCGCTGCAAACTTTCTTCCATTGTCTCCGGGAGTTTCTATGTGGCATACATGGCAAATTCCGGCAGATGTTAACTATAGCTCCATTTGCTATTTCCTCGCGATCTAACTTGCTTGCCATTGTTGAGGATGGGAATGAAAACGAGTGTTCTTGTTAAATTATGTTGTAGAAGTGCTAAGCAGACGCAAAAGCAAGCATCTTCCAAACCTTTTGCGGAAAAGGGAATTATAGTGGGAAAAGAACGTGCACGTCCTAGTTTATTCGGAATATGCTGATTAACGTGTATACAAGGATATTCCGGAGCTCAACACTCAAGTGAATAAAACACTTTATTCGGAATATTGCCGTAAAGAGAATATTGACCTTATTCGGAATATGGTGTGCATGTAAACGTAGTCATTGTTTTCATACTTTTTACAAAATCCAGACTAGGATACCCCTTCTTTACACACTCTAGAACTGACATGAAAGGTCACAAGTCAGATGTCAAAGGTCACAAAGCACATTGTACGCAAGTTTTATAGCAGATCATTCCTTCCATCCACACTGCTTCTTAACTAGAGGAGGTTTTGACAGGTAACGGGAGTTACAGTTTTCACAAATATTCCTGAAGAACAGAATATTTCCATAGCAACAATATTGTCTTTGACCACGCCCCCATACATGCATATTCATAACTAGTCACCCCTTCTCTGAGCCTAGCTTTACAGGTTGATACAAACCAAGAGCATGCAAGCTGATCTGTCTGAGTCTGGGATTTTAGAGGAGTCAGGGTTTAAGGTGGAGTGAGGGTGGGGGAAAAAAAAGGGTTTCACTCCATTTCTCTGAGTGGTACTTCCAGTGTGCGTGTGTGTGTGTGTGTGTGTGTGTGTGTGTGTGTGAGAGAGAGAGAGGATTTTATTTATTGATTAGTTGATATAATATGTAGAAAATGTACCTACCAATAAAGCATCTTCAATCGGAATTTGATTTTGAGAGAGACAGAAAATGAGAGACAGAATGAGAGAAAGTGAAAAATAATAATAAATGAATCAAGCCCAGTCTATGTTCCATTGTTATTCTAATGTCAATTTGTGTTCTTTTTTCATTTGGCTAAAATAAGTACACTGTCGTCAGACTGAACGTGAACTGAAACAGAGAACAATCTGAGAGACAGTAAGTGATGAAACACAAATAAACAACTAAAATAATGAAATATGTACGTTTGCATATTATATTGTATTTCATTATTCTCTTTTTATGTGCTTTGGCAACATAAGTGTATACTTGCCAATAAAGCACATTTAAACTTGAACTTGAACCTGTGAAATGGGGAAATTGCACGTGTGAGAGAGACAGAGAGAGAACGAGGAAGAGAGAGAAAGGAGAGGAGGGTAGCACCACAGAAGGGTGGTGGGCGTTGGACACACTTAGTCATCTTGTTTTCCCGCAAAAAACGTCTGACAGAATTGACACTATGGGACACACCTTCCTCTACACTACAGGAGCACTGTCACAATGCCATCCAGACACACACACACACAGACATACACACACACTCTCTCTCGTTTACACATACACACACACACATACACACACATCCGTACAGAAAAAGAGGCGTATGAATCTCACACAAACAATGGCAGGAGGCTCCATGATCAGTTTATCTTTGGCTCTATAGGCTTCACAATCACAAGGCCGACCTCAGCCAGACAGACTGATGCAGCCTCTTCAGCCGTAATGGAGCATCAGTGCATTAGAATGGGCTCACTCATCCTCAAATGTCTTTCTTTAACGGTCATTAGCGTACACGGTGGGCTTAAAGGTTACAAACAAAACTGTTATTCGATATGTCACGTCAACTCATGGCCCGTCGCACAAATTGCAAAGACCCAGAGAAATGACATGTGACAGTGATGCCATTTTATTTGGTTCAAATTGAATTTTTTGAATGTAGCCAGGATGTTTATAAATTATCGAATTATATGAGGTCCTACTCCTTAATACTGAAATGACAGGACAATTACTGCTGGCTGATTAAGCACGCAACACAGGAAGTAGGACAGGACGTAGGACGGGGACAGTGACACGCACCCTCCCTCTGGAGTGTGAAACAAGGTGGCACCACAGACATGATATGATGACAATTCGTCATTGTCAGTGAATTGCCAATGAACCAAAAATTCAATTATTTACAGCAAAATCACTATGGAGCATAACAGATCATTTTTCAATTCATAAGTTGAATTTCAGTTATGATCCTGAATTGAAATTGATTCTACTCCAAACCTGGTGGGAAAACAGAGAAACACAAGTGGGCATATGGTCAGTGTTAGACTTAGACACTGTGAATACGCCATTGGGGATTAAGCAGAAAACACAGCAGAGAGGCGTGCAGTTTGTTCACTTGTTTTTTTTCATGCTTGACCTCAGTAAAGTTGGTATGATAGACGCACACAGGGGCACAGCGATGCAGAGACCTGATAGAAAGAAGTGCATAAAAAGAGGCAGATAAATATAGATCGCCAGACGGGCAGAGAAGACAGCGTGACACTGTAGACTGTAACACCAGGGCAAACATAAAGGAGCGACATAAAGTAGAAATGAGGTTCTTTATTTTTGCAAAGCAGCTCCGTGGCTGCAGCTTTAGGTCCTTAATTAGTAAAAAGTACTGAGGGCCTTTATTTGGTTAAATCCTTCTGAGTGTTTTCTGTATGTTTAACACCAGACATGTGAAGTTTACCGCAGCACTGAGTTTTAAAAGCATTGAAAAGCAGCCCTTACACAAGGGGGAAAAACGGTGTAGAAAGATACACAAACTCATAACGGAGGAAATGAAAACACGCACGCATGCACGCCCTCGCCTAGGAAATACAAAACAGGTGGAGAGACTGCTGGATGGCTCCACAGTGGTCATTAATCATCTCTCTCTCCCTCCCTCTCTCTGTCTTTCTCTCTCTGTCTCTCCAGTATGTCTTTCCCTCTCCACTCTCTGCAAAAACATATACCACAATGCATCATTATAACAAGGGGGGAATACAGGTAGGGGACAAAGGATGGAGTGCAAATGAGAAATTTCATCTGCTGAAGGACTCGCCCCCACTACTTCCACACCCCAAGGTCACTCTGGATGACACTCAACCCCAAATCCTGGCCAGGAGAATGGCAACCACCATTTTGGCTCCTCTTTTGATCACTATCCTGGTGGACTGATGCAAGTGTATATTTATTTCTTGGGTCGATATTACAACAAGAGAAATATCTGGAGTTATAGCTCTTGCTGTAATTCCAATAACAGAAAGGTAGACAGTTGGTTAAATATTGACAGTCAGGGAAGATTTCCTTCAATTCAATATGAGCTTAGCTAGACTGAACCTTTGAAAGATGAACTTCATCTTACACAAAATGGATGGATGATTTTCACACATTTTTGAAAAAGCTGAACATTTTGAAAGGGCTGATACAATATCAGAAATCTCGCTTTTCTTCAGTTTTATCTACAGAAAAGAAGAAGGTTGTTCATTACCAGATCGTTGCCTTCACCACCACCTCATCCATTAGTGCACATCATACAACCTTGACCTCTTTAAATGATCTTTCATGGAGCTGAACAATTGGCCTCCGTTACCAGAAAACGCCGTGCTCATATTCATCACATAGTATACGTATATCAGTCCAGGTATGCAACGCCCGCTGCTAGGCTGTTTTTATTGCTAAGGTAAAGTGTGCCGTGGGTTACATTTACCAGTGGATAGTGTGGAGGAGAGCAGAAGTATATTTTTGGTCCTCTGCAGAATCCCTGCCACTTGTGGAAAGTAGAATCGAAACCCAGGCGTGCGGCCGTGGCGACATTACTTGCGGCATGTCGCTGTGCTCTGAATATTCCAGGCGTGGTGCCCGGCTGGGTGCTGTGGCACGCTGATCCCTGTGGCAATGCCATTGTGCTGCTGAACGCTAGGAGTGGAACACTGAGCACCGTGTACAGAAAGGTTCTGACCATGCATCCAGTTCAGTTCAGTTTTGCTTTATTTATCCCACATGGGGCAATTAAGTACAAACAGCATGGCTGGTTCATACATAGATACAGACACCATGAGATACTTATAATATGTTCATACAACACAATCATACGTCAATATAAAATACCCAAGTGGTATGTTATGTTAAGTTGACATGTCCCTCTGGATTTTTCTATGGATGTAGGATTGTGTTGTATTTATGTATCTCATACATATATTGATATAATATCTGAACACATATTGCAATGCATTGATTTAGGCTGGCATGTCCCTGCACACTGTACATATGTTACCATGTGTTTGTAACAGAGCACTGAATGCTGTAAGCGAAAAACTGTGCACGTAGTGCTGAAAGTTGTGGACTGAACACTGCTCACAGTGCTTAATACTGTCTGCAAGCATAACTGTGTGAGCACGCCGCTACGAGCTTAGTGCTGTGAACACATCTCTGTGAGCTTAACACTTTGAGCGCATTGCTAAGGGCTGTGAGCTTAGCACGGTGAGCGCATCCCGGAGAACTTCGTGCTGCGAGAACGTCGCTGTGTGCTTTACTCTGTGAGCATGTCGCTGAGAGCTTAACGCCTTGAGCGCATTGCTAAGTGATGTGAGCTTAAGGCTGCGAGCACATCGCAGCCTGCTTTACCTCGGGAAGACGTCGCAGTGCGCTTGACGCTGTGAGCACGTCGCTGTGCGCTGAAATACAGTTTAATCTGATGTAAAATGCAGCAGGAGGGCTGGAGTCACCGTCTCAGTGGGTTCCCCTGTAAATAATGTACCATCAGAGAGGAATAAACGGCGTGGGCAGGAACAGCACCACAATGCCACTAAAATCAAATCACTCCACAGAGACTATGCTCCAACTCAGAGACTAGAGAGAGAGAGAAAGAGAGAGAGAGAGAGAGAGACAGAAAACCAACATAAAGACAGACAGAGACAGACTAATTGACAGACAGCCAAAGGGCTAAGCAGACAGCAGGACAGAGAGAAAGAGAGAGATTGAGGGAGGGAGGCATAGGACAAAAATAAGAAGGAAGGGTTTGCAGAGAACATGGTAACAAACCTTAAGCCTCAGTAAGTACAATAAGTCCTTGGTGAGATGATCTTTTTGGTCTTCAATCATCACATACTGTGGAGTGGAGGGCGGAGGGGTTATTAAAAAATAATATACTTCTTTCTCTCTCTATCTCTGTCTCACTCTTTCTCTCTCCAATAATGAACCAGGAGACGACCAATCACCTGATGGAAAACAAGTCCGAAGCCAGGCTTCATAAGACAGGGAAGGAGCTGGTCAACAGATAATTGTTAAGTGATGTTAAATTCAGATCAGTAATTAACAGCTAAATCGAATCTAATATACTGAGAGACAGAGAGCTCAGCTGGAAGGAAAATGAACAAACACAGGTATTCCCAGAGCCGAGGCTGGGAAAACACAATCTGCCGGCTCCTTATTGGACAGCCACAGGAGCCCTCACTGACCCATTGCTCAATTCAATTCAATGGTATTTTACCGAGGTAGTGTTGCAAAAGCATATACGGAACATGTACATTTATAACACCATCTTAAAAAGACAATACTGTGAAACATACAGACATACCGAAAAAAAGGAGATGGCAACAGCACTATTATTATTATTAATAATAATAATAATAATAATAATAATACAGAGATACTTACAACAGAATGTATTATTTAAAGCAGTCTCTCTCTTTCTCTCTCTCTCTCCCTTTCTTTCTTTCTCTCTCTCTCTCTCTCTTTCTCTTTCTTTACCTCTCTCTCTTGTTTTTGAGGGACGGCAGAGGCTGGGGCAACAGTTTCCTTTAGTAGTGAACCCATGGTGGCCTACAGAGGGCAGCATTCTTGTGTCATCACTGCAGTGGACAGCCCTGAGGAGCCAAAGGTTTGAGACCATGGAAACAAAACAGTTATATGGCTGTATTGTGTTAAAGCGCTGCAATGTGGCCAGTTAAATAACTTGGTAGCCACTAAGTGGGGGGGTGTGGCTAGCGAGTGACACAGATGCCCAGCCCTCATCACTAAGTGGGGGGTGTGGCTAGCGAGTGACACAGATGCCCAGCCCTCATGGGTACTGTTTTCCAAACAAGAGTTGAGAAGACCTCCAGCGGAGGCTGCTCCGTGTTATTGTGCCTAAGAGCAGTAGTGCAGCGGGGTTTGATTGGAGTTTATGGAACGAGCGCTCCGTCTGCTAAATGGGAGCAGACATTTTCCACCATTTCGTTCTGTACTGGAGCTGTTGAGCAGGGTGTGTTTTTCTAGTTAGTTCCCTGCTGTGCACAATTTACAGCAAAAAAACAACAACCATTGATGCTGTTCATGAACGTTTTGTTTGGGCAATGAAAACGGGCTATTTTCAAGGCGTTAAAATCTAGGCAGGAATGGCTGCGTAGATTTTCACTTGAAATTTCTATTGAACGGTTGTTATAATTTTGCTGTTATAACTGTTATTGAGGCAAGGGTGAGGCTTCAGGATGCCTTTTACTGTTACCGGGCAGATTTTAAGCAGAATAGGTAAGGCTATTTGTGACGCAGACGATGACACTAGTCTGATGCTAATTATCTTGCAATTTATTTATTTTAATTTATTTTGGTTGTTTTCTGTTTCTTTTGTGGGAATGAAACCAATAAATAATGGTTGAAAGAGCTTTTAAATGTCAACATCTCTCTTTCTGTCTTTCTCTCTCACCTGTCCCCGTCTTTCTCTTTCTCCACTTCATTTAAAGTGAAATTCAAACTAAAATGTAGTTTATGTGCATGATAAGAGAACTTGTGCTGCGAAGGCAGTCTCTCTATCTCTTTCCTTTCACAATCAGACAGAGAACATGCTACTGTATATATATATATATATATATATATATATATATATATATATATATATATACTGCAATATGTGGGCAAATTATTTACATGACACTGCAACATATTTCTTGCAGTATGTTTTCTCCACTTTTTTTTTTTGTGCCTTTTTTGACCACTTATTTGCTCTCTTTATTGCCATTAAATAAGTAACTTTTAAAAGTTAAATTTACCTAAAAAAGTTTAACCCACAATATATTTTTCTAGACAGAAATGCATTATGAGGGATTATACCTTCTGTAAGGAGAGCAATAAGCTGCAGAAAAAAATGTATTTTCATTTCTATTGGCTTGAACAATTGCTATATTTGCGTAAGACCATTTAATTCATACTACAATAAAAACGGAGCACAACATATGGTTGCCTAGCAGTCTTCTGAATCTGGCTTGTTTTAGGATCCGGCCCTTTATGGAACATTGCCTTAAAGCTTGTCGCCTTTCCAAGCTCTCCACCTACCTCCCCATTCACCCCCCTTTCTGAATACACCACTGTGCCCCTGTCATTTCCCTTAAACTCATGATGATTGCATCTCTTCTTTCTGTAGTCCCACAATCTCAGCCCCTAACCACATTAATTCACAAAACTATCTCTCTGTCTCTCTCTCTCTCTTTCTCTCTCTCTCTCACACACACACACACACACACACACACACACACACACACACACACACACACACACACACACACACACACACACATAAACATGCACATGCACACACACACATACACACACATCCACGCACGAACGCACCTAACTTTGGCAGTACTCAGGCACCAGTGGTCCAGACGGTCATTACTGCACCTCCCACTGACAGAGGATGGGAAATGAGGAGTGCTGAGCCAGCAGGTGGGGTGGATGTGGGGGCAGAGAGGGGCGTCCCTGTCCCTCTCACCCCTCTTACCCTCTTGTTGGCGAAAGCTCAGGTCCTCCTGCTCTCCACACCCCTGAGAGAGCCTGTCATCCAGCTCACCTCCCTACCTCCATCTGTTCCCTGCAAACGCTAAATAAATATACTCACACACACACACACACACACACACACACACACACACACACACAAGCATGCGCACACGTACACGTACTCGCACTCTCACATACATGCGCACATACGAACACATGCGCCTACACACACAGGGCGACACACACACACACACACACACACACACACACACAGATTAGCACCCTAACACTCAGCAATCCTACAGGGTCACAGGGAGCAATGTAATGTGTGGAACCGATTTTATTTTGCGCAGACCGTATCTCTCCGTCTCGCTACCATCTCGAGCTCTGAGACTGAGTGAGAGACGCTGCTGTGTAAATTGCCGTTTGAATAATTGAAGGAATGTGTGTTGTTTTGCTGAGAGCTGATATTCCCAGCACAGCAGGGATTGCTCAGATGAATTATCCAGCAAAGAAGGTCACAGAACAACCTCACTTCCTGTTAGAGGGGAAGCGCACACACACACGCACACACACACACACACACACACACACACACACACACACAAACGCGCATACACGCGTGCGCACACTCACACGGGCACACATAACATACAAACACACACACACACACACACACACACGGGGGCACACATAACATACAATCACATACAAAAACACACACACACGCACACACAAACACGCATATACATGCGTGCACACACACACGGGCACACATAACATACAAACACACACACACACACGCACACACACACACGCATACACACACGCATACACACACGCACACACACACACAGGCACACACAGACGCGCATACAGCGCACGCACACACACGCAGGCACACACACACACACACACATGTAAGACTGGAATTGAGATCCCAGGGCACCTGGACACACAACACCGGGGGTGGAAGCCTGTAAGGACTCTAGGACGTTATAAACCAGAACTTCGGTGCCGTAAAGTCTGCTGGGACCATCTGGCGTGAAGTTTATGACGGTCAAAGAATGTCCTAGGATGTCATGACAGTGCTACAGTGCCCCCATATGACATTATCAGGGCAGGCCAAATCTCTGTCCTGAACATATTTTCACACACAACACAACATGGCTATAGATTACTTTTGTCCTCAAAAAGCTAAAAACATACAGATGTGATTGATACTTTTGCTACATTGTACAGTATGCACTGGAACTAGTCTGGGCACTGGAACATGCATTATATACTCTTTTTCCAGAGAGATAATCATGTATTGTTCAGTTTTTGAGTGTTACATTAGTAAATACATCCAGTTAACGTAACTGAATTAACAGGGACAACTAGGGTGTAAATGTAATATTCTCAACAGGAATTCTGGGACCTTTGTGGCATTAATATCAATCACATCTGAAAAACTATATAGAGATGGAGATTTTCATGGCAACACAAACTTAGACCTACTCATGTTTGATATCATTTTGATGGTCTCGGTGTGAGTGGTGCAATGGTCTACATGTCCTAAATGTGCAACATGGATGGAATGTATATTTCATAACACAGGCGTAAGCTGCTGTTGTGAAATTTCCCTTACAGAAAACCATTCTGTGAAACCCCATAGAAGGGGGGCTAAAAGTGCTGACCAGTTTATGGTTTTACGACCGTCTGCAGCCAGATCAAACGCAGAGTTTGAGCATTTAAGGAAAGGAAACAAACTCATCGGGGAAGCTGTAATTCAGACTTTCCCACACATCTAACCTCAGGTCACTGTGTGTAGCGATTGCCAGGTATGACCAAGTATTTTTCTCTGTACTAGATTTGAATATTGACTGTTTTAATCTGTAACTGTGAATTGATGATTTAAGTTAATAACCTACCTGGTAATAAATTAGTGAAACTTGATTTGCGTGGTTTCTGTGAATTGTGTCTCTATTACTGGATTTCACACTGACTAATCTTGTTTGTGATAATGTGACTGCTCTGCTAGGCCGTAGCCAGTACTAGGAGGATTCTATGTTCAAAACCTCTGAGCACCTGTGATGGTGATATGTTCAAAACCTCTGAGTTTCTATTTCCTAGTATTTGAGTCAGTACTAAAAGGATTCTATGTTCAAAACCTCTGAGCACCTGTGATGGTGATATGTTCAAAACCTCTGAGTTTCTGTTTCTTAGTATTTGGTAGATTCTATGTTCAAAACCTCTGAGCACCTGTGATGGTGATATGTTAAAAACCTCTGAGTTTCTGTTTCTTAGTATTTGAGCCAGTATTAGGAGGATTCTATGTTCAAAACCTCTGAGCACCTGTGATGGTGATATGTTCAAAACCTCTGAGTTTCTGTTTCCTAGTATTTGAGCCAGTATTAGGAGGATTCTATGTTCAAAACCTCTGAGCACCTGTGATGGTGATATGTTCAAAACCTCTGAGTTTCTGTTTCCTAGTATTTGGTAGATCCTATGGTCAAAACCCTCTGCGATACGTTCTAAACCCTCTGAGTTTCTATGGGCTAGGGTCTCTGAGCTTGTCAGACCGATTCAGTGTGTCAGTCTGCCTCCCATATCCGGGGCTATCAGCGTCCCCGGTATAGGTCATTTCAACAGAACACAATTCCACTCGCAATCAAGCATACATTCTATTCTAAATTATAATATTAAATGGAGTCAGATAAACGAGTACAGAATCAGCGTTGGTGGCTGATGATTTAATGAAATGCACACAGACTGTTTTTTGGATAAACTGGGGTCAAGGTAGACCAGACTTAAAGCGGAAGGTAACGTGGTACGAGTACCTTTGATTTGTGGTCCCTTATTAGCTAATCCCGTGAATCTAAAGAGCAGTCTAACCCGGTTGCAAGGATATTAATATTTCTTTATGAACTTTAATAATTTTCCCTTTTCCCACAGCAATAGCGGAATACATCACGCTTAAACCTTCGCTCCGAGCTATTCCCTCATTGGTCTAGCCGCGCGGAGTTTTACAATTTGGTTTGTAACATGATTTCAGTTGCTGTTTCCAGATTTTACAATTTGGAGAACTCGACATGATTTCAGTTGCGATTTCCAAATTTACACACACAAACGCGCATACACACTCACACGGGCACACATGACATACAAACACACACACATACACACACACACGGGGGCACACATAACATACAATCACATACAAACACACACACACACACACACAAACACGCATATACGTGCATGCACACACACACGGGCACACATAACATACAAACACACACACACACGCACACACACACACACAGGCACACACAGACGCGCATACAGCGCACGCACACACACGCAGGCACACATAACATACAAGCACACAAGCGCAAGATTCCACATAATATTAAACCTGAAAAAGGTGCAAGTTCAAGACATAAATGACTTATGACTTGAAAAATACAGCTTTCGCAGAGAGTTAGATTTCCCCCAGAACTTTCCGTTTCTTACACAGTTCGTCCATCAGACTCTGTAAACGCCATCATTCTGTGAAAGATCTGTCAATAAGAACCTTCAGCAAGATCATGCTGTAAAAAAACCAGCCCAAAAGAACCTGCAATAACATCGCACTAAAAATAACCAGCCAATCATTACATGTAAAAACAACACGCTGTTAAAGCAGGTTTATAAAGAGCTGCAACAAAATCACACTAATAAAGGTGAGTCAATCAGAAACTCTAACAATAAAACAGTGTGAAAGCCCAGCAAACCACAACATTTAACACAGTCAAACTGCAAAATAAGAATAGTGAATGATTTATAGAATAGAATAGACCAATGTGATTGAGTATTAGACAGCGTGGTGGCTTTTACCGAATGAAGCCCACTGTGCGAGGGTGTCATGTGCCACGTAGACAATTTTCTCAAAGTTTCCCAGTGCGGTGAGTCACTCCGCAGCTCTGTTCCTGCACACAATATCCTGGGAGGCACAGTCACGGGAGACCTGCGGTAATTACGTAGTGCCAGAGGGGGGCGCCACAGAGGATTGCCGCCAGACCGTGGCTAGTCGCGCAGAGGGGGCGCGCGGTGTGCCACGCCGCGCCATCTGCTGCTTGTGCGTCTCAGAGGGAACCAGGCTACAGGGTCCGGGCGTGGGCGGAGTTAACCCTGAACCCACCAGTCAGACGGTTGGTCCAGGCTGACTCAAACCGTTTCTCGTAACGCCATCACTGCTGTTCCCGTTAATAGAGAAATTTAGTTTTTGTGTACACACAGAGAAAAAGTCTGTCTGTTCATCTATAAAAATATGTTTTTTTATTATTTTCTGTGGAAGCTCGCTTACGAAAGAAAAAATGACATTTTATGTAAATGTAACAGCCGGTAAATTTTTCCATTTCAATATAGAAGTGTACATATATACATATACAGACACAAGCGTGTGTGCATGTCTGTGAGGGCATTTTGCGTGTGTTTTTGTGTGTGTACGTGCTTATACACATGCCCGATATCCTTCGGGTATTATTAAGCCTGAGCAATGCTGGTATCTGTCAGTGTGCATTAGTGTCCTTTATTAATGACTTGTTCTAATTAGAGGGGTCTGGTGCATGTTACTGCGAGAGAAACGATCGTGTTCTCATTCTGCTGATTAGTGCCTGTATATGGCCCACAGATGAGAACTATTCCCTAAACAGCTTTTTGATTGGACCTGTGTTTCCCACACCTGCTTTCTGATTGGAGCTGTGTTTCCTACACCTGCCCTCTGATTGGAGCTGTGTTTCCCACACCTGCTCTCTGATTGGAGCTGTGTTTCCTACACCTGCCCTCTGATTGGAGCTGTGCTTCCCACACCTACTTTCTGATTGGAGCTGTGTTCCCCACACCTGCCCTCTGATTGGAGCTGTGTTCCCCACACCTGCCCTCTGATTGGAGTTGTGTTTCCCACACCTGCCCTCTGATTGGAGCTGTGTTTCCCACACCTGCCCTCTGATTGGAGCTGTGTTTCCCACACATGCCCTCTGATTGGAGCTATGTTTCCCACACCTGCTTTCTGATTGGAGCTGTGTTTCTGAACCCTGGTTTTTGACTTTTGCACTTTTCCCCTCGTCCATTTTGTAATCAGCAATTCTTGTAGACTGCCATACCATGTGCACCAATGCACGGACCAAACCGCTGAAGTGTGTGCACTCCTCCAATGCTCTGCCCCCGCTGGCCATTTTCCACACTGCAAGGCCATTACGGGAGAGCTAGCACAGATCAGAGCACAGGTGTCTCTCTCACTGATAACAACTGCTAACCTGTAGGGGGAGGGGGATAGGGGGGAAATGTAGGGGGATAATTTGGGCATGCAATTTAAAACCACTGTACACTCTCCGGAAAAAAAGGTATGGAAAATTGCCTAAAAAGGTACAAACGCTTGTCACTGGGGTGGTACCCTATAGGTACCTAAAACTGTACTCTTAGCCAGCAATATATAATTCATTTATTTGCTTTTATAAAAGGTACTTATTAGTACCCAGATAAAACATCATTGTTTCTTCAGGGTACATTTGGGAAATGTGTTACTTAAAGAACAAACATGTACCTCCATTGTACCTTCATTTCTGAGTGTATCCTGGTGGGACAAAGTAAACTGTTCCATAGATATTATAGAACTATATTATATATAAGGTACTGCAACATTATGATTGGTTAGTGAAACCACTGGGTATAAAAGAAGAGATCCTTGTTGCCAATGACACATTCCATCAGAGGGACATTCTTCTGTATATGCTGAACATGAATAAGGCTCAAGGCTAAGACAAGTAAGAAAGGAAGAAAGGAACAAGACAAGGTCTTGTCTTGAAACAGTATCTGACTTGTAAATTATTTGAATAATGTTTGATAGCAGCTTTTATGCTGGAGGCTTAAGCTTTGAATGCAAAAGGTTGTGTTGCAGCGTTCCTGGGTGCCTCTTATTAAGGTAAATGAAGATGAGGTCACTGACTGCATTGCCCAGGTCATATCAAATAAAGCTCAAAGAACAGTGGACTTGGAGCACCTCATGTCTCTAAAGCCCAACTGAAAACAATTTTAATTTGATTATTTAACTTTTTTGAAATGGGTTTTTACTGGCATCAAATCCATAGAATTTTTCTGCTATTCTCCAACACCCTCCCCCCC
Organism: Ilyophis sp. 1 JC-2022; assembly: GCA_022702515.1. NCBI lineage: Eukaryota > Metazoa > Chordata > Actinopteri > Anguilliformes > Synaphobranchidae > Ilyophis > Ilyophis sp. 1 JC-2022. Next base: position 25,213,288 of record CM040400.1, read on the forward strand.
TTCAAAAATTTTAAATAAATAAATAATAAAAACATAAAATAAATAAATAAATAAATCTGGAGCTCAATCATTGAATGGTTCCTGGCTTGTGTCGCAAGTGCACATGGAGAATCTTAATTAAACCAAACTCCTCAAACCCACGGTGGCTGTTCTTACTTAGATCCTATTTAATTAGACTCGTCAAATCAGAAGAGGGACATAGCTAGTGCTCCTTAGCTAGTATGTTAGCCAAACACCTGCAGCAGACAAAAGCTGGATTTCCGTTAATAGAATGGGTCACTTAGTAATTCATTCGGTAACACTTTCCACGAATGACCATAAGAGCTACCGTATATAAAACTCTTTCCTAAGCAATACATGGCACCTTCATAAACACTACAGTATAAAGACATACATAAATGCTTATGTCAATAACTTTGAATAGGCACATGGTTATCAACATGAGTATTTATGAATATATTTATTTAATGCTCACAAAGGAGTTATATATCTCTTATGAAAGATGATTTGTAGTCTTACCATTCATTTAATTAAATTAACATTTAAATTCTTCTATAACAGCTGCTTTAACATGGCATATTATGCATGGGGATCTCATTGACTGCATGAATAATTCTATATAAAAGCCATATAGAGCTTTTATGAATGGCATAAAAATAACGTTTTGGAGGTGCTTGATTTACGTACAGGCCAGCGCTGTTTCGTCGTAATTACTGACTGTCAATCCATGCAAATGGGTTGAGGATTTATATTTCAGGTTTTTTTTTCCCTATTCAGACATGTTGCAACTGGGCCTTCCCTTTTAATGGTGACTATGAGGAAAGCTGAGTTTTTATTAGGTCTTAGCTCGTCAAACCAGTGCCAGTCGAATGCTTGGGAAATAAGTGATTTAATCCTGTCCTTTCTTCTGGGCTAAGAACCATGCATTGTTTTGATTTTGACTGGTTGACTCCTTATATTGAAAAGCAACTGACAGTGTAGGAGTTAGTTTATATTTGTATAAGTTTAGATACAATTTGTGAATCTCCTGCCACAGCGTAAGCTGGACTCTCATATATTCCCAAAAGGTTAAGGGGGGTGGTTTGGGTGGGTGAATTGGGTTCTGATTGGCTGATATTTAGGTGGTCAAAGGTGGCTTTGTCATGAAGTTTAACAAATGTTGTGTTACGTCACGTTTAGCCTTCAAAACCTCACACAATCCAGCTGCACTTCTATGTTAGTATAGCACTTAAAGTGTTTTTGTGTCTGTGTGAAATATTCTGTTCTGTTTTCTCAGATGTTTTCACAGTGGATAAATTAGGCTTTGGAGCAACTAGTTAACATGTGTACATTCACTGATGACATCAGATGATGATTAACCTGGCTGTGACTTAAAAAAAAAAAAGAAACTAATAATTAACTGTAATTAACTGTTAATTTCAGAGCTCATCTCAGAAACCTTCCATTTCCTCCGCCCTTTAAAAAAACAAAAAAACAAAAACGCACACATCACACACGTACATACACTCACATGCATGGAAACAGCCACACTTCCTTACACAAATACACACACGCATGCGCACTAACATACAAACACACACACAAGCGCACACACAAACACGCATACACACACACACACACACACACACACACAAACACACAAACACACATATACTGACACAAACATACTGACACACACACAAACACGCACACATACTGACACAAACACACACACTTGCACACACTCAGTACTCAATGCTTTTTGCTCTGTGGAGGCTGGGTGATCTGGAAGATGGATAGGAACAGGCGAAACGCCTCATAACCCTGTCTCCGGTCCCTCCGAGACCTTCTTGGCTCTGTCTACCTGTCTAGATGCACCCCTGGGGCTCCAGGTGTGAGGGGGTATTTTATTGGGTACTGGAGACCTGGTTCCCTCCCATTAGGCCCGGTGGACCACCTGCTGGCACTATGCATTGACAGTCACACTCTGATCACCACAGACTCATTAAAGGCCAACAGGCAATTACTGTCTGCACTGGGCGAATGGAATGGTGCACACAGCATTACAGTAAGGCAGAACAGCAGCCCCACCCACACACTGATGACCATTACACACTGAAGGAAGACAGGGGGGAGGCACTGCATGACCAGCACGCCACAGGACTGACTCATTGTGGCACCAAATAAAAAGATGTTTCATTCATATACCCTTCAAAAAGAAACCCATTTGCTTTAGCTTTAATAAACTGGACTAACAGTGAGCACCATAATTCATTGGACAGTGACACATTTTTTGTTATTTTGGTTCTGTACTCGAGCACTTTGAGCTCGAAAGGATACAATGATACAAGTGCAGCTTTAATTTGAGGGTATTTTTTATCCATATCGGATGAACCGTCTAGAAATTATTGAACCTTTTGTACATAGTCCCCCCATTTTCGGGCATCAAAAAATATTAGACAGTTTAACATAATGTAGAATAAAGTAATTATTTCAAATATTTGGTTGCATATCTTTTGCATGCCATTACTTCCTGATGTCTGTGACCCAAAAATATCAAAATATTCTTGATATCTTATTTTCTGGTACTCCTACAAGTGATACTATAACATGGGACTAGATTTAGCTGTAAATTACACTGGAACAGTATGGAACACATGGTTGGCTAAATGGTTCTAAGTCATCAAGGGTCTGATGTATCAAACAAGCCTTAAACCATCACTCTGCTGCCATATATGCAGTAGATATGGATGGATAACTTAAAGGGTTTCTTCTCCTGAGTTCAATAGGAAACTTTGTCAGAGGAAACAACCCTTAAAATGATCCATCCATATCTACTGCATATCTGGCAGCAGAGTGATGGTTTGGGGTTCGTTTGATACCTCAGACCCTTGATGAGTTACAGCGATTTCGTCAACCATGTATTCCATACTGTTCCAGCATAATTCCACCCACCAATTCCCATAGAGATCCATTCAAAGGCAGAGAGGTTATAGTATCACTTGTAAGAGTAGCAGAAAATTAAATATCAAGAGTCTTGTTAGGATTCCTTCCACTGGTGTGGACCCAAACGCAGGACTCGGAGACAAACTCGTTACATGCTCCGTGGAGCACTTTATTATGAGCAGGAACAGAAAAGGGGAAACTGAGGATGAGGGTCAGGAATGGGGTTCGGGCTAGCAGGGGCAGGCTGGATGCAACGGGAGCTGGAGCGGGGCCGGTGAGTAGCTGACAGACCGGGGGACAACGGCAGCGGGAGCAGGGTGAGCAATGCAGGTGGAGAGCAAGCAGGCTGGCGGGACAAGAAGACAAAACTGGAACAGGGATTAAACACAAACGAGCTAGACTGAGGGAATTACACAGGCCGAGTTACAAAACACAACTAGTCAAACGAGAGTATGAACTGGCGACGAGACATCAAACAAAGAGGGAATATATAGTGAAGTAAATGAGTCAATGAGTGAGTGCAGCGTGAGAATGTATGCGAGAGTGATTGAACGGTAATTAGCAGCGTGTGGAATGCAAGTGGGAAATGTGGGTGATAGGCTGAAGGATAATGAGGGTAACGAGAAGAAAAACCACGCCCAACCTGCACAAACACGGAAGACAAACTGACAAAGGAACGAGAGCAAGGGGGGAAAACACGAAGAAGAAAAGAGAAGGTGAACTGGAAGGGCGGAGGCGGACGTAACAAGTCTTTTGATATTTTTGGCTCACAGACATCAGAAAGAATATGTGACCAAATATTTAAAATGATTACTTTATTCTACATTATGCTAAACTGTCCTGAAAATGGGGGGTTAGGGTTAGAGTTAGGGGGTTATGTACAAAAGGCTCTATAATTTCAAAACGGATTCCTTTTTGGTTTTTGGATGAAAATACTCAATTTAATGCTGACAGTCTGCAATTCAATCTCATTTTCATTGTATTCTTTCAAACTCAAAGTGCTCGAGTACAGAACCAAAATAACAAAAAATGTGTCACTGTCCAATGAATTATGGACAACTCAAATTGCCACATACTGTCACTACTACTACTACTACTACTGCTACTAATAATAATCATAATTATTATTTATTATAATTACCATTAATACCAGAGGTAGTATAATTGTGGTATAGTATAGTAGTATGACAACATAGATATAATAGTATAAATGTTATTATTATTATTAGCTGTTAGCCACTCTGGATGAGTGTCTGAAATATATTCAGTATACAATGGGAGCAATAATTATTTGATCCCTTACTGATTTTGGAGGTTTGCCCACTTACAAAGAATGGAACTGTGTAGAATTTTAATCATAGGTACATTTTAACAGTGAGAGACAGAATATCACAAAATAATCCACAATAACAACATCATATAAAGTTTATAAATTTATTATCGTATTTTCGCATGAAATAAGTATTTGATCCATAGAACAATAGGACTTATTACTTGGTGGAGAAACCTTTGTTGGCAAGCACAGAGGTCAGACGTTTGTTGTAGTTTTTCACCAGGTTTGCACAGAACTTGGGAGGGATTTTGGTCCACTCCTCTTTGCAGATCCTCTCCAAATCCTTAAGGTTCCGAGGCTGTCGCTTGGCAACTCAAAGCTTCAGCTCCCTCAGCAGATTTTCGATGGGATTTAGGTCTGGAGACTGGCTAGGCCACTCCAGGACCTTAATATGCTTGTTTTTGAGCCACTGCTTTGTTGCCTTGGCTGTATGTTTTGGGTCATTGTCATGTTGGAAGACCCATCCACGACCCATTTTCAGTGCTCTCACTGAGGGAAGGAGGTTGTCGCCCAAAATTTCCCGGTACATGGCCCCATTCATCCTCCCCTCGATATGGTGAAGTCGTCCTGTCCCCTTAGCTGAGAAACACCCCCAAAGCATAAGGTTTCCACCTCCATGCTTCACAGTGGGGATGGTGTTCTTTGGGTTGTACTCAGCATTTCTCTTCCTCCAAACACGGCGAGTCGAGTTGATGCCAAATAGCTCTATTTTGGTCTCATCTGACCACATCACCTTCTCCCAAGCCTCCTCTGGATCATCCAGGTGTTCTTTGGCAAACTTCAGACGGGCCTGTACATGTGCCTTCTTCAGCAGAGGAACCTTGCGTGCGCAGCAGGATTTTAATCCTTCACGGTGTAGTGTGTTACTGATGGTTCTCTTTGTGACTGTGGTCCCAACTGCCTTCAGGTCATTAACAAGCTCCTCCTGTGTAGTACTGGGCTGATCCCTGACCTTTCTCATGATCATTGATATCCCACGAGGCGAGATCTTGCGTGGAGCCCCAGACCGAGGGAGATTGGCAGTGACTTTGTGTTTCTTCCATTTTCTAATAATTGCTCCAACAGTTGTTAACTTCTCACGAAGCTGCTTGCTTATTTTCTTGTAGCCCATCCCAGCCTTGTGCAGGTCTACAATTTTGTCCCTGATGTCCTTAGACAGCTCCTTTGTCTTGCCCATGGTGGAAACGTTGGAATCTGATTGATTGTGTGGACAGGTGTCTTTTATACAGCTACATAACGATGTAACGAGTTGACACAGGTGTTTTGGGTAATGAGTTGAGATTAGGAGTGCTTCTTAATGGAAAACTAACTGGTCTGTGGGAGCCAGAATTATTGCTGATTGGTAGGGGATCAAATACTTATTTCATGCGAAAATACGATAATAAATTTATAAAATTTATATGATGTTGTTATTGTGGATTATTTTGTGATATTCTGTCTCTCAATGTTAAAATGTACCTATGATTAAAATTCTACACAGTTCCATTCTTTGTAAGTGGGCAAACCTCCAAAATCAGTAAGGGATCAAATAATTATTGCTCCCACTGTATATTATTAATTATATTAATTCATGTATATTGATAATAATAATACTAACAATAATAATAATAATAGATTAATTAATAATAATAATAATAATAATAATAATAATAATAATAATACAAGTATTATTAAGTATTACCTGTAGTAGCTGCAGTTATAGTGGTATTAATAGTAGAAATATTTACTGTATCTGTTATGGTGATACTCAGGATAGAACCCAAATGCATAACTCAGAGACAGAAGGCTGGTTGAACTACACACAGGAGACTTTTAATACATATATATATATATATATATATATATATATACAGGCAGGAAAACATGAGCAGGGCTGGAGCGGGGCTTGGACGGAGACGGGCAGGTGGGCAGGAGGACCGGGGCAGGACTGGATGAGGACAGGCAGGGCAGGCAGGGCAGGCAGGAAAACAGGAGCTGGACAGGCACACAGGACTGGGAACAGGAACGAGGAGCAGGTAGGGAACAGGCAAGGAATAGGCAGAAAGAACCGCTGGAAAGTAATGAGACAAGCACAAGGCAGGGCACAAGACGATCTGGCACAGAACAAAAAAACAGGAGAGACTATATGCCAGATTACTAACGAGACAATGAGGAACAGGTGAGATGAGAACACATGAGAAAACACAATTCAGGTGCGGGAAAGTGGAGACACAAAATGGCGGAACAGAATACACACAGAAACCGAAAACCAAGAAATCGAGACAGAGGCATGGAACGTGACAGTATCAGTGGTATTAACGCTATAAACTTCACCCCTAGTGTCATGGTTTCTCCGCCTGCTTGTTGTATATTGTCCACTTCTCTGGAGAGCGCTCACGTTGCGTTCCTTCGCTTTGGTTTCCTAGTCCGTTTCAGGTTTTAGTTTTCAGTTCAGTGTGTCACCTGTTCAGGGTTACCTGGCAGTATTTAAAGCACACGTCAGCGTTATTATACGCTTCCATATTGCCATTCGTTTCTCGAGAAAAGCCGGTATCGTAGGATAGCATCCTTTCCAGTCCCGCTCTCGTCGCGTTTTGGAGTTCGTAAGCATTATTTTGTTTTCATTTCTTTCACCAGTTATCGGGCGTTATAGTCTACGTACCGAGGGTGCAATTGTGTTTTCGTTGTCATTTATATCATCATTATTGTTACCGCCCGTGTGTGCAGGGCTATCTCTTTTTGCAAGAGAGTTTTTGGTTTCGGTTCCCTCGTTGTGAGCTATAGGGTTTTTGTTTGTTGTGATTGCATTGTATTAAGTGTTAAGAGTTATATTTTGTTTGATTATTGTTGTTCCCTGTTAGCGGGGTTTTCGCTCCCGCTTTGTGGTGTTCAGGTAGCATCCTCTGTACACCTACTGTCGCGCCTGGTCCTTCGTTCCCACGCTACCCCTGACACCTAGATGTTGAGATGTATCCGTTTCAATTACAGTATTCATGTTTGTCTCAAATTATAAACTACAGCTTAAAAAAAACACTGTAAATTTTGACACAGTATTGTTTAAAAAGGTAGCTTTTTGCGAAAACCTCAGAAGTTACACTTCAGTGCCATAAAATAGGAGGGTGCTATTAATCGCCCAAAGCACTTACGACCCTCCTCTCGCCACAGCCACAGGCTGTAACATGCATAAAATGCACCGTTTATACTTGCTAAGAAAATCATGTTCATGTATAGAAACAATAATATAAAAAAAAAATTGTTTAAGAAGGTACTTACCAGTATATTCAGCTACATCTGTTTTCTGATTAACGCTGAAGAGTTTATTTTGTTACATTTTACCAAAATCCCGTACAGTTGACATTTCCACAGCGACCACCTATCGCACTTAGGGCAGAAATACCTTGCTGTTGTTGGGTAAAAATAACACACGCTTTTGTATGTTTTTTATATACATTAGGCTACTTATGTTATGGTTATTATGTATATTGTATGTGACTATTCTGAAATAAATGTGTTTTGTTTCATATTTCTGAATGATACAGCTTCTTCTTCAACTCAAACTTTAAACTATGGATGTGCAGGGAATATTTTTTGAGATATTGACATTTAAATAAAACAAGGAAAAACTAAAAAATTGCTTCTGGAGGGCCAAAGTAAATAGAGCTAATTGTAGTAGTAGTACTAGTAATAGTAGTAGTAGATTTTATCGTAATTTTATGGAGTAGTTTTGTCAAGATATTGCTTCCCAGGTGAGCTGAAGACATGCACAATTCTATACATTGTATAACTCATTTATAAAGACGGAGTTTTAGTCCCACAATCTGTCAGCTGATGGACTGAAGATTGAAAAGAAACAGTGGTCTGTTGCAGACCATTGTGAGGATGCTTGTGCTTGTCTGTGCTCTGCCAAATCAACAGAGGATGTTGCGGAGATGGACTTTATACAGGCTTACAAATACACCTGTATATTCCCAACTGAGATAAAAGTCATAAATCAGGTAACACTTATGTAGTAGCAATTTTGCATTATTTTAACAGGTGATCCTCACCTCGACTGCCTTGCCTTTATGGCCAGCTTGTGGAGCAATTTTCAAAATGGTGGTGGACTTGAGGCTCGCACTGACAGCGGATCGCTAGCAGGCATCGAGTAGGCACTGCATGGTTGCTGGCCGGGTTAGATTTTATCGCAAGGAAAAATTCAAGCAGTTAAAGAACGACCCGGTCCCGCCCCCGCTAGGTGACTGAAAGCCTCACCTCTCAGGTCTGGATTATTCCAGCGCTGCCCATGTTACCTTCACTGAGGGTCCTCCCACAGACCTCGGAAATAGAGAGCTCTCCCGGGAAACGTTTGGCGGCGGCTCCTTGCAAAACAAGCGAAGAAATAATTACACAATTCCCTTCCTTTCTGAGACAAGCTTTTCATTAGCCAGGTAATTGGACAGCTCTGGTACGTGCTGCTGTACGCCGTCCGAGATTTAGTGGACTAGATGAACGCGAGTGTTCTCACCCCTGAACCCAGCCACGAGCTATCAATTGTGATCCTGGCCCTGTGTGTTTGAATGTGTGTGAGAGTGTGTTTGCATGCGTGTGTGTGTATGTGTGAGCATCAGTGTATGTGTGCATAAGTGTGTGTTTGTTTATGTATGTGTGTAGATGAGTGTGTATAAGTGTGCGATGTGTTTAAAGAGAGAGAGAGAGAGAGAGAGAGATATAAGATATATATATATATATATATATATATATATAGATAGTATATACAGTATATATCAAGTATTGAGAGTTTGAGTATGTATGTGTACTATGTATGTGTTTTGAATGTGAATAAAAGTTTGTGTGTGTGTATATGTATTCATGCATTGTGTGAGAGAAAACGTGCCTATACATATATCACTGTGCGTGTTCTGTGCGTAAGAAAAATAGCATGTGTATATGAATGTGTGTATTATATTTGAGAGAAAGAATGTGTAGGTTTCTGTCTGTGGGTATAAATATATGTATAAGCCCAGAGCGTGTGTGTTTTATTATTTATTATTTGGTTGTGAGAGCATGTAATTCAAATTTTTGTACAGGATTTGGGTGAGAGAGCGTGTGTGCTTAAGTTTGTGTACAGTACTTGGGTGTGAGAGTGTGTGTGTTTAAGTTTGTGTGCAGTACTTGGGTGTGAGAGTGTGTGTACAGTATTTGGGTGAGAGAGCGTGTGTGTTTATGCGTGTGTACAGTATTTGGGTGAGAGAGCGTGTGTGTTTATGCGTGTGTACAGTATTTGGGTGAGAGAGCGTGTGTGTTTATGCGTGTGTACAGTATTTGGGTGAGAGAGCGTGTGTGCTTAAGCTTGTGTGCAGTACTTGGGTGTGAGTGTGTGTGTGTATGTGTGTGTACAGTATTTGGGTGAGAGAGTGTGTGTGTTTAAGTTTGTGTGCAGTACTTGGGTGTGAGAGTGTGTGTGTTTATGCGTGTGTACAGTATTTGGGTGAGAGAGCATGTGTGTTTATGCGTGTGTACAGTATTTGGGTGAGAGAGCGTGTGTGTTTATGCGTGTGTACAGTATTTGGGTGAGAGAGCGTGTGTGCTTAAGCTTGTGTACAGTACTTGGGTGTGAGTGTGTGTTTGTATGTGTGTGTACAGTATTTCGGTGAGAGAGTGTGTGTGCTTAAGCTTGTGTGCAGTACTTGGGTGTGAGTGTGTGTGTGTATGTGTGTATACAGTATTTGGGTGAGAGAGCGTGTGTGTTTAAGTTTGTGTGCAGTACTTGGGTGTGAGAGTGTGTGTGTTTAAGCTTGTGTACAGTACTTGGGTGAGAGAGTGTGTGTGTTTATGCGTGTGTGCAGTACTTGGGTGTGAGAGTGTGTGTGTTTATGCGTGTGTACAGTATTTGGGTGAGAGAGCGTGTGTGTTTAAGTTTGTGTGCAGTACTTGGGTGTGAGAGTGTGTGTGTTTAAGCTTGTGTACAGTACTTGGGTGAGAGAGTGTGTGTGTTTATGCGTGTGTGCAGTACGTGGGTGTGAGTGTGTGTGTGTATGTGTGTATACAGTATTTGGGTGAGAGAGCGTGTGTGTTTAAGTTTGTGTGCAGTACTTGGGTGTGAGAGTGTGTGTGTTTAAGCTTGTGTACAGTACTTGGGTGAGAGAGTGTGTGTGTTTATGCGTGTGTGCAGTACTTGGGTGAGAGAGCGTGTGTGTTTATGCGTGTGTACAGTATTTGGGTGAGAGAGCGTGTGTGTTTATGCGTGTGTACAGTACTTGGGTGTGAGTGTGTGTGTTTATGCGTGTGTACAGTATTTGGGTGAGAGAGCGTGTGTGTTTATGCGTGTGTACAGTACTTTGGTGTGAGTGTATGTGTTTATGCGTGTGTACAGTATTTCGGTGAGAGAGCGTGTGTGCTTAAGCTTGTGTACAGCACTTGGGTGTGAGAGTGTGTGTGTTTACGTTTGTGTGCAGCGTATGCTACACTATGTGCAGGTGTGAGGCAGTCCTGTAGAGACCTGAGCCCGGCCCTGGTGGTTAGAGTAGCAGTGCTTGGGTCAGAGGACTCAGGGTTAACACTGTGACAGAGCACCGTGGTGCAAAGGGCTGAGCTGAAGCTGTATGGACAGATTACAGGATATACAGCATGTAAAGTGCAAAAATGGTTGGCTAAGCTAATGAATAATGCAGCGCGATGCCATAGACTGGAACAAACAGCCTCACCTGTCCTAACGCTCCACCCCGCTCCGAGGAGAGAAAAGGAAGAGCGAGAGAGGGTCAGAGAGAGCAAGAAAGAAAGTTACTTTGACATCAGGGCTGTTTGGATAAAGCCATCACTGTGACCTCATTGCTCTCTTCATTGAGAATTCTACAGAATGTCAGAAAGAGAGTGAGAGAGTGAGAGAGTGAGAAGAGGCAGAGAGGAGCAGTGACATTTATTTTTCATATTATTCAGTAAACAGACTGGGGGAGGGGGGGGTCAGCGTAAAGAGGGATGGGGGGGGCGGGGGTAGCAGCAGGACTGACAGAGGGCCTCCCTTCAGCCCAGGGGCAGAAATATAAGAATACTTTTGTCTGTGTGTGTGCAGTGGCGCCCCCAGAAATTTCTCATAGGGGGGGCCACTGAAAATCTTGCGGTGGCACACCAAAACCAAAAGCCATAAATGAATTTCAGGAATTCTATTATGTTGTTGTAGTATATAAAAATATATACATTATATACAAAAAATATACATTATTGATTTAAATGAATAGTACCTCATGTAAAATATCAGATAGAAGCATATTATGCATATGCGACTCGCGAGCCGCAAAGGGGGGTCAGTGGGGGGGGCCAGCTATTTTATCAGGGTGGCCGTGGCCCCCCCTGGCCACCCCTTGGCGGCGCCACTGTGTGTGTGTGTGTGTGTGTGTGTGCACGCATGTGCACATTTACATTTGTGCTTTAGTGTGAGCGCCCTTGAGTAGGAGTGCAGCATAAGGATTCGACAACTGGGGCTTGTAACCTGGAGGTTGTAGTTTCAATCTCAGCAAAAAAGGTTTTCAACGTACAGAAATGCCAAGTTACTCACGCATAGCCAACAAAGCACTGTCAAGTCATTAATTGAAACTTGCAAAAACGAGGCCTGCTGGTAAAAGTATTGATATAAAAATGAGAACAAGTTACATCAAACAATATTGGCTATCGTAGCTCACACTAAACAATAGTCGTGTTCATACGAGGGGAGGTTCATGGTTCTGTGAGAAAACACTACAGTGATTGGTCAGTTCCACCGCTTTCCCCTCCCCTTCCCCAAAGTGTAATATCTTTCTATCCCTCCAACCACATTCTCTTACCAATCCCACTGACCCAAACCCTCTTATACCCCCTTTCCCCAAGGCATAGGCCTCAAATTACATTTGCGTCCCCCACAGTAAAAGTCTTTCTCCTGCCTCATCTTGTAGAAACCCTGGAAACATCACACCTATGCCCCTCCCTCCTGTTTTAGCTACCTGGCACCCCGCTTTTAGACAGGCCCCCTCCCTCTCACCCCTCCCACACAACTCTCCACAGGCTTTGAGCTGCGCTAAAAAGCAAGCACGCCATTGGCTGCTAAATCGCTCTCACAGAGACGCCCCATAGCTGTGAATCTGGACCATGCCAAGAGGACGACTGTTAGTGCCATCTTTAATTTTTCTAAAACATGTGCTGGTACAGGGATGCGCACTTTCGGGGAGATTATTTTTGTTCTGCTACTGAGACATTATGAGAGAACATAATCTCCAACAGTGAGAAGAGAGGTTTTTTTTTTTTTTTATAGCACTACAATAGATCTCTCAGCATCCCACCACCTCCACCCTTCCCAGCTCACAGGGAATGTTTCATGTCTGAAGAGTAGATTTAGCTTTGATGGTGTGAGCTTTTCATCATTATCTGAAATAAGACCATTCAAAATCTGAATTTTAATGATTTGTACAGATCTGAGGGTCAGCACGGCAAGTTTTTAAAGGGAGAGAGAGAGAGAGAGGGATGAAATAGGAGAAAAGATGCTCTTACATTTGCATTGTTTGGACGCCCCTGTGAATGTCAGGTGCACCTTCAGCTGGGTTCATGTCACGCTCAGAGGACCATTCACCCACCTGGGGATTCCCGTCGTCACATCAATGGTTTTCTGGGGGGTGCAAACCTTGTTCAAATTTATATTGGGACTAAGAAGCCCCATGTGACATGACCTCAAGCCCTGTAGTCAGCCAGCGGATGAAATCACTGTGGTCTGACAGCCTCTGCCTTGGTCCCACAGTGCTTTTCGAATGCAGTGGAAGAGCACTACCTGGTCTCGCTTTCTCTCTCTCTCTCTCTCTCTCTCTCTCTCTCTCTCTCTCTCTCTCTCTCTCTCTCTCTCTTCTCTCTCTCTCTCTCTTCTCTCTCTCTTCTCTCTCTCTCTCTCTCTCTTTTTCTCTCTCTCAAATTAAAATTAAAATTCAAATGTGCTTTATTTGCATGACAAGTAAACTTGTGTTGCACAAGCATTGATACATAAATGACAATAAACACCCCCCATACCAAAGAAGACAACCCCCCCCCCCAACACACACACAAACCCAGGTCAAAATTACCCCTGGTAAAGATGAATTAAAAGGGTTATAAAAAATATAAAAGATTCACCGTTTGGTGAATTAGCTTAATCTCACACTGAAAAAAATGAGAAAAATCCAACCTATTATGAGAAAAAATAATCCCTCATCAAGAAATAAATTATTGGCACCTCTGTATTCATATATATAATAAAGTAATCACTTTTAATATTTGGTCACGTATCCTGTGCATGCCATAACTTCCTGGTGTCTGTGACCCAACAACATCAAAAAACTCTTGATATCATATTTTCTGGTACTCTTACAAGCGATACTATAACATCTCTGCATTTGAATGAATCTCTGTGAGAATTGGGGGGTGGGACTAGATTTAGCTTTAAATTATGCTGGAACAGTATGGAATACATGGTTGGTAAAAAGTAATCAAGAGTCTGAGGTATCAAACGAGCCTCAAACCATCACTCTGCTGCCAGATATGCAGTAGATATATCACTTTAAGGGTTGTTTCTCCTGACAAATTTTTCTACTGAACTCTATGGAAAAATAAGTCAGGAGAAGAAACTCTTCAAGTTATCAATCCATATCTACTGTATTTCTGGAAGCAGAGTGATGGTTTAAGGCTCGTTTGATACGTCATGTTGCATCTAGTCTAGTTGTTATAGCGGCGATTCAGCGAAACATCTGCAGCATTGCATTAGCTGGCTGCATGTGTGTGTGTGCGCCCATGTGTGCGTGTGTGTTAGCTAGCCTACTGCTGCGTGTTGGTTAGTCAGCCATACTTTTCTCAAATTTTGGAATACTTCACATACAGTATATTAAAATACATTCTCATATCATATCTGTCTCTCTCTCTCTTACGTTCTCTATCACTCTCACGGCGAAACGGCAGCCGTCAACAGAGGCAAGCCCCCCGGCCCTCAGGCATAGAATATAAACTATATAAAAAATTATACATATATATATATATATATATATATACTGTATATAAATTAAATGATGAGCCAATTACAGTACCTTAGTTTCACATGTAAATCAAAAATAGCAGAAAGAGACTTAAAAGATGAAAAAATATAGTGTGAGGGTTTGGTTTGAAACGATGACCCAAATGCGACAAAACAAAACACGATTTACAAAACAAGTCACTCACGAACACAAGGACCACTAAAGGAAGCCGAATAATAGTAGAAATGAAAAACAAAAGATGAAAACACCCTGGCAGTAGCCAAATAATAAACAACCTGTCATGACCCAGAACGAGAACTGAACCCAAACGCACGACCAGGAGGCAGAGGTACAATATTAAGTGGTATTTATTAGCTTGGGGCAGTCCCAAGCTGTACACAACAAATACACAATATATACAGGAGGTCACAGGAGCTTTGTCCACGCCTCGACTTGCTCCAAGCCGGAGCCGGACTTGACTGGACTTGGCAGGGCGGACGGGAAATGTTCCAGGCCGGAACTGGATTAGATGGATCGGACTGAGTGTTCCACACCGGAACTGGACTGGATGGAACGGACCGACTGCCGATGAGCAGGAGCAGGAGTGGTAGAGCAGGACAGAGTAGATGCAGGGTAGCCTCACGGGGACCCAGCTGGGGTACTCGTCAGGAGGAGAGCGGGGGAGGCTGCAACACAGGTAGGGGTGCGAACACTGCAGGTGGACAGACTTGAAAACAGGGGAGAGGTTAACTGGACACAGAATGGACTAGGACCAAACAAACACTGAGCGAATGCAAACTAGATATGAAGATAGCGCAGACCAGAGTGACTGACAAACTATGTTAACAAACAACGTTAACGAACTGGCAACGAACCAAAGACAGGGAGCGGTTTAAATACAGGGAGTGATTGGTAACAATGGGAAAAGTGTGCGAATGTCTAAGTGAGTGATTGGTAACAATTAGAAAAGCGTGTGAATGTCTAAGTGGGTGATTGACCAGAGTGAAGTGTGAGGAATGTGAGTAGAGGGGAGAGAAGGGGATAGGTAGAGACAGGAGTGGTGAAACGAGTGGAACAAACGGACAGGACACGCCCAACCTGCAGCACGGGGAAAGACACGGATAAGGGAGTCAAACATGACACGGAGGGAGAGGGAAAAAACACGGAGAAGGAACAGGATGGGAACGGAACGTTACAGTACCCCCCCCTCAACGGACGCCTCCTGGCGTTCCCGGAGGCTTGATCTTAAGGGGATGCAGTTTGTGAAAATCGGTTATGACGGAGTGGTCCAAAATGAGGCTCTTGTGAAGCCATGACCGCTCTTCGGGACCGTACCCCTCCCAGTCGACCAGGTATTGAAAACCCCGACCCCTACGGCGTATGTCCAGAATGTGACTCACCGTATAGGCCGGGGCATTGTCGATAATCCGGGGCGGAGGTGGAACACCTGCGGGGGCACTGAGAGGGCTGGAGGTGACAGGCTTGACCTGACTGACATGAAACACAGGGTGAATCTTGAGGGAGAGGGGAAGGGAGAGCTTAATGCTTACAGGATTGATGATAGTGAGGATGGTAAAGGGGCCAATGAAACGGGGCTGTAATTTCTTGGAGGTGGATTGTAAGGGGATGGTGGAGGTGGAGAGCCAGACCTGCTGACCGGGCTTGTACTGCGGGGCTGCGGTCCTATGAAGGTCCGCCAGGCGCTGGGTACGGGAATTAGTGCGAAGGAGTGCGGTGCGTGTCAGCTTCCAGATGCGTCTGCATCTGAGAAAGTGGGACCTAACGGTGGGAACCGCCACTTGCTCCTCCTGGACGGATAACAGGGGGGGTTGGTACCCTAACGAACACTCAAAGGGGGACATCCCTGTAGCAGTGCTCTTAAGGGAGTTGTGGGCGTACTCCACCCACGGGAGGAATCGGCTCCAGGAGGAGGGATTGCGTGCGGACACGCACCGCAGGGCGGACCCCAGGTCCTGGTTAGCCCTCTCCGTCTGACCGTTAGATTGGGGGTGGAACCCAGAGGATAGGCTAGCGGAGGCGCCCAGGGCTGTACAGAACGCCTTCCACACCTGAGAGGAGAATTGGGGCCCACGGTCAGAAACAATATCAGAAGGGATCCCGTGCAGCCTGACCACGTGCAACACCAGGAGTTCCGCCGTTTCAGAGGCGGAAGGAAGTTTGGGGAGAGGGATAAAGTGGACCGCCTTGGAGAACCGGTCCACAATTGTCAGAATAGTGGTGTTGCCCTCTGACAAAGGTAGACCGGTAACGAAGTCTACACCGATGTGACTCCAAGGTCGGCCCGGGACAGGGAGGGGGTGGAGAAGACCGGAGGGTGGCTGGTGGGAAGCCTTGCTCCTAGCGCATACAGAGCAGGCCAGGACAAAGGCACGGGTATCCCCCCTGAGGGTAGGCCACCAAAAACTCCTCCCAACCAGGGCGGTAGTCCTGGCGACCCCTGGGTGACAGGCCAGGCGGGAGGCATGGACCCATTCCAGGACCTGGGAACGGACGGAGTCGGGGACAAAAAGGGTAGAGTTAGGGTTATTGCGGGGGTCCGGTTGGGAAACCTGAGCGGACCTCACGGTCTCCTCGATGTCCCAAGAGACCGCAGCCACGACGCAGGAAGCCGGTAAAATGGGTTCAGGGTCAGCAGAACTGGCTAGGGGGGAGAACACACGGGATAAAGCATCGGCTTTTATGTTGCGGGAACCGGGACGGAAAGTAACAGTAAAATTAAACCTGGTGAAAAACAGTGACCATCGGGCTTGACGGGCGTTGAGCCTTTTAGCAGACTTGATATAAAGCAAATTGTGATGGTCAGTCAGGACAATAAACGGGTTACCTGCCCCCTCCAGCCAGTGACGCCATTCCTCCAGAGCGAGTTTGATGGCCAGTAGCTCCCTGTCCCCGACGTCGTAGTTCCGCTCTGCGGGCGTTAGCCTCCGGGAAAAAAATGCACAGGGGTGGAGCTTACTGTCCTGCACGGATCGCTGCGACAGAATGGCCCCTATGCCGGTATCGGAGGCGTCCACCTCCACGATAAACTGGCGGGCTGGATCGGGATGACACAGGATGGGGGCTGTAGAGAACCGGGTCTTGAGTTGCTCAAAGGCGTGTTGAGCCTCGGCATTCCAGAGATAGGGGATGGAGGTAGAGGTTAGTTTGGTAAGCGGAGCAGCGGCAGAACTGAAATTGCGTATGAATCGGCGGTAGAAATTAGCGAAACCAAGGAATTGCTGGAGGTGCTTACGTGTAGTGGGCTGGGGCCACTCTGTCACAGCCTTGATCTTGGTAGGGTCCGCCCGGATTCTGCCCTCCTCTATAATGAAGCCGAGAAATGGTACCGAGGATGTATGGAAGGCACATTTCTCGGCCTTGACGTAGAGTTGGTTCTCCATGAGTCTCTGGAGGACTTCGCGAACATGGTGAACGTGTTCCTGTGGGCTTTTAGAAAAAATTAAAATGTCATCAATATAAACAAACACAGATTTGCCCAAAAAGTCGCGTAACACATCGTTCACCATGCCCTGGAACACTGCTGGAGCGTTAGTTAGCCCGAAAGGGACCACTAAATATTCGTAGTGGCCAAGGGGGGTATTAAAGGCGGTTTTCCACTCGTCCCCCTCACGAATCCGGACCAGATGGTATGCGTTACGGAGGTCGAGTTTGGAGAAAATGACAGCCTGGTTAAGGGGTTCAAAAGCAGAGTTGATCAGAGGAAGTGGGTATTTGTTACGGATGGTGATTTCGTTGAGGCCCCGGAAGTCGATGCAGGGTCGCAATGTCCCGTCTTTCTTCTTAACAAAGAAGAACCCTGCACCGACCGGGGATGAAGAGGGTCGGATGATACCTGATGACAGTGACTCGTGGATGTAGGTCTCCATGGTGATCTTTTCCGGGCCCGACAAACTGTAGAGACGGCCAGACGGTAATTTAGCTCCCGCCAGAAGATTGATGCAGCAGTCATAGGGTCTGTGGGGAGGCAAGGAAACAGCACGTGACTTGCAAAACACTTGGGAAAGGTCGTGATACTGATGGGGAACACCGGTTAGATCAGGTACAGGTTGAGGGTGAGATACTTGTTTAACCCCCAAGGGGGGTAGGGCTGACCGGAGGCAGTTGGCTAGACAATGGCTGCTCCAGTCCTGAATCTGACCGGAGCGCCAATTAATATGCGGATTGTGGAGGTGTAACCAGGTCTGTCCTAGGACTAACGGGTACTGTTGGGAGTGAATGAGAAACAACTGGATGGTTTCATGATGGTTGCCGGATAATATAAGTTGGAGGGGAACGGTGGAATGGGTGATTGACCCCAGGCTCCTGCCGTCCAGGGCGAATGCCGAGATGGGCTTGGATAGGGTCTCGGTAGGAATCCCGAATCTTTCCGCGAATGCAGCGTCGATAAAGTTGGCATCAGCTCCGGAATCGATAAGGGCGGATGTAGAGGCGGAAAGGTTCCTCCACCGGAGAGTGGCTTTTAAAGTGGAACGGTTCTGGGCTGAATGGTTGGTGGTAATAGGGCTCGTCAGTAAGCCCAGTTTCACGGGCGAGCCAGCCCTTTTTGGGCGAATAGCACAAGTGGCAATGTGGTGGTCTGACTTTCCACAGTACAAACAGGAATTTGTGCGGATCCTCCGTCGGCGCTCCTCGGCGTCTACAGAGATCTTCCCCAACTGCATGGGTTCTTCGTCTGCGGGAGTAGGTGAATATTTATTCCTCTCCATGGGAGGAAAGGGGCGACTGTCGTGCGAGGAAGAGACCGGGCCGTTAGACGACCCTCTCCTTCTCTCCTGGGCCCGGGCTCTGAGGCGATTGTCGATGGAGATGGCGAGGTGTATGAGGGCGTTTAGCGAGTTCGCTTCCTCACGGGTGGCTAGCTGGTCCTTCAATTCCTCGCTCAGGGCCTGAAGAAAGGCCCCCTGAAGAGCAGAATCATTCCATCCTGCCTCGGCCGCAAGGGTGCGGAATTGGACCGCCATCTCCGCCACACTGCGACTGCCCTGCCGAATTTGAAGGAGGCGTTGTGTTGCGTTGCGTCCACAGACTGGGTGGTCAAAAACACGCCGCATTTCGGCGGTGAAGGTGGGGAAGTGAAGACAGGCTGGTGTCTGGCTATCCCACAGAGTCAGGGCCCACTCCTGGGCACTGCCAGCCAAGCAACTCATGATCAATGCGATCTTGCTGGCGTCGGAGGCATAAGAGGTGGGCTGGATGCGGAAGACGATGTCGCACTGCATCAGGAATTCGCGACATCTTCCCAGACTTCCCCGGTAATGCTCAGGGAGTTGGACACGGGGTTCTCGAACAGAAGTGGGGACGGGAACCTCAGGCAGTGGTTCAAGTGCGGGTGCGACGGGAGCCTCCTGGATCCGAGGAAGGGGCTGGTGGAGTAACATTTGAGTTACCTGCTCTCCTAGACCCCTCAGGGCTTCCAGAACATCATCCAGGCGGCGGCTCTGTTGGGCGTTGACCGTGGCTTGGTATGAGAGGGCGTGACGGATCTGCTCCAGGTCGGCTGAGTCCATACTTTGGCCAGTTCGTTCTGTCATGACCCAGAACGAGAACTGAACCCAAACGCACGACCAGGAGGCAGAGGTACAATATTAAGTGGTATTTATTAGCTTGGGGCAGTCCCAAGCTGTACACAACAAATACACAATATATACAGGAGGTCACAGGAGCTTTGTCCACGCCTCGACTTGCTCCAAGCCGGAGCCGGACTTGACTGGACTTGGCAGGGCGGACGGGAAATGTTCCAGGCCGGAACTGGATTAGATGGATCGGACTGAGTGTTCCACACCGGAACTGGACTGGATGGAACGGACCGACTGCCGATGAGCAGGAGCAGGAGTGGTAGAGCAGGACAGAGTAGATGCAGGGTAGCCTCACGGGGACCCAGCTGGGGTACTCGTCAGGAGGAGAGCGGGGGAGGCTGCAACACAGGTAGGGGTGCGAACACTGCAGGTGGACAGACTTGAAAACAGGGGAGAGGTTAACTGGACACAGAATGGACTAGGACCAAACAAACACTGAGCGAATGCAAACTAGATATGAAGATAGCGCAGACCAGAGTGACTGACAAACTATGTTAACAAACAACGTTAACGAACTGGCAACGAACCAAAGACAGGGAGCGGTTTAAATACAGGGAGTGATTGGTAACAATGGGAAAAGTGTGCGAATGTCTAAGTGAGTGATTGGTAACAATTAGAAAAGCGTGTGAATGTCTAAGTGGGTGATTGACCAGAGTGAAGTGTGAGGAATGTGAGTAGAGGGGAGAGAAGGGGATAGGTAGAGACAGGAGTGGTGAAACGAGTGGAACAAACGGACAGGACACGCCCAACCTGCAGCACGGGGAAAGACACGGATAAGGGAGTCAAACATGACACGGAGGGAGAGGGAAAAAACACGGAGAAGGAACAGGATGGGAACGGAACGTTACACAACCCACTAAAACGAGTGCAGCTCGTACACATGAGTAGAAAGGTGAAAAATCTGAGACCCCCAAACAGAAATACAAGAGCATAAGCTCGAAAGGGAGAAACAAAGAATCACCTTCGGAACATAGACTATAACGCCCGATAAAGAGGTAAAAAATAAATGAAATAAAAATTAACTTCTCACTCTCAAAATAGCAGAGAGCAGAAAGAGAAGTAAAGACATGGAAATAGCGAAAGGAAACTATTCCCTAAAGAGCTTCAAGGGCAGCTAAAGCCAATCTAATAGTGAAAAAGATTCTTATTTGAAAATATAGAGAAGCTAGAACCTAACCAACCCTGACTTTGTGAAGGTACGATATGACAAAAAAGCACCAGGAAGCGGAAGTGAGGGGCTTAAATACTTAGCAGGTAATAGGACAGGTGAAACAAATAATAAGCGGGGAGAAGCAAAACCCAGAGACGGAACATGGCCAAAATCTGATAGATTGCTAACCGGAGAGAGAGGGTGAAAACCGTAGCGAAAAAGGAAAAATAGCCACGGACCATGAGATATAGCTCATCTTTAATATACCTGTTTTCATATATAAGATTAGATAATCATTTGGTATTGTTGGGCATAAATAAAGTTGACCTCCTATAAAATGAGGGAGGTGGAGGTGGGTTTAAAATGTAATAAAATGATCTTATCCACTAATATACTGATTAGCATATACTATACGTTTAGCATTATATGAAAGAATCTCAAATCTCATCTAGGGCTTTGAAAAAAAAAAAATCTTCAAAATGTTTATAAATTAAACACTTTATTTAAAAAAATGCCCTGTGTGAGGTTTTAAAACCCCCGCTACTTCATCCCACCCTTATGCCCCACGAACATCTCTTCATGCCCCCCCAATCAAAGGAGTCTAGAAACGTCCCTGCCTCAGACCCATGATGACTTACAGCCATTTAGCCAGCCATGTATTTCACACTATTCCCATGTAATTTACAGCTAAATCTAGTCCCACCCCCCAATGCCCATAGAGATCCATTCAAATGTAGAGAGGTTATAGTAGGCTATCCCTTGTAAGAGTACCTGAAAATAAGATATCGAGTCTTTTGATGTTTTTGGGTCACATACATCAGAAAGTCATGGCATGGCAAAGGATATGCAACCAAATATTAAATATGATGACTTTATTTGTTCAATTACTTTTGGTCCCCTAAAATGGGGAGACTGATTATGTATAAAAATGGCTACAATTGCTACACGTTTCACCCGATATGGATGTAAAAACCCTCAAATTTAAGCTGAAAGTCTGCACTTTAACCTCATTCTCACTGTTCCATTTCAAATCCAATGTGCTGGAGTACAGAGCCAAAACAACAAAAATACCTACGGACTGCACTGTAATTATGATGGCATCTGCGTTTGGATCTTCTTTCATGTGAGTACTTCTGGTTAAACCTGTGCAGTCATTATACGTATGTTAGCCATAAGGGCTGACCGGATGTCTCAGAACCGCCTGTGGTTCCCAACAGTTCGGTTCAGGTTGTAACAATCCACAAGTATCGAATCACGTCTTATAAATTCATCCTTTGATTTGCAACGGTCGAGTGAAGCAGACGAAAGCTTTGCCTCGCTGAAGTTCCTTTTAAAAGTCTAAGGGTGGCACTGTTTTTTATGATACAAGGCATACTTTTGAATCTAGGCACTTTTTTTTAGCTTCACAAGGGAAAGTCATTGTGGTGATGATTCAATATCAAAGGAAGCCTATGCTGTGTGCGATTGTGTGATATGCACGCTCTTTCTTTTTTCTTAGAGAAACCTCCTCTGATTCCAATCTTGTACAGGTACAACACAAAACTGTTTTTTTTTCTTTTTCTTAGGTCATAGCGGCATATGGATTGACAGTGGGGAAATGTAGACAGATGAGGGCAGGAGGGTATTCAGAGGGCAAAATATGACAGTGAAATTTCTGCACTGCAGGTTTTGGGAAAAACCGGTCATTTTGAATGGTTCAGATGGTTAAAAAAAATAAATAAAATCATTTACATCCTTGCCTTTGTGTAGTACTTTCTGTGAGTAGGCTGGCTTAGGTTATTCATCTGCGGGTGTGGATTTGCATAAATGCAGGGCACAGTAGTATTTTAATGGTGTTAACAATGCAACATGTACTGGTAGAAAAAGAAGACTTTATGGGAGGTGATTATGAGAAAAATAAAGATTTTTGAGAGTGCCCAGGGAACAATCCGCATACACAAAAACTACTTTGGAAACAATATTATAAAATAAATGATCACACAGCATTTTCTCTATTTGCTCTGGTTTTTGTTTGTTATATATTCAGTGATGGATAAACATGCAAGCTTGTGTGAGTGTGGCTTCGGTTTTTATTCCAACTAATTTCCCTGCTTTAATTGGTCCAATTATATAATTAGATGTGTCAACTGAAATTGATATGTTTACCAATACCCCATAGCATCACCGGGCAATCCTAAAACTGCAATAAATCATTTTGCATAAAAATATTTAAAAAAATATAACTGCAGCATAATAAAAAAAAGAAAAATAACTCCCCATGGCACAGTTTGACACCCCTATGGGTTTGACAACCCATAAAGGGACGTAACAACAAAAAGGTTTGTAGAATTTTCTCACAATACTTATAGAAGCTTAAAATTGGTAAATGTCTTCTTTGGTTCACACACACAGTGATTCAGTTAGTCTCAGATACTACTGAATGCCCAGAGGCCTAGAACTCTTTGCTGCCTCAGTTAACTCTCCCTGAATTATGATCAAGAGCACAAGCCGCTCAGCAAATCCCACAAGTCCTCTTTCCTAGAATTTACCAGCTGACACCCAGGTAGCAGCATCATTATGACATCACAATCCATGAGCATTCTGCCACAAATGTTAAGGTTCCTGATCAGAACTGGACTCAAATGCACGACTCAGAGACAGAACTCACAATAAGCTCACAAAGAGTGTTTATTTGCTACAGCAAACTATTGTAGCGAGAGAGGGGAAGGGACTGAATCCTGGGTAGGGCAGAACTGGAGGACAGAACAGGAGAGGGAAGCAGGCAAGGAGCTGGATGGTGACTGAATCCTGGGTAGTGCGTAGCAGGGACAGAGCGGGATGCGGAAAGCAGAGAAGCATGTCTTGGAACAGGCAGGAAGCTGCAGGCTGGCGGGTACAAATAAGCATTAATTCAGCAAGGCAAGACTTAGACCGAGTTCCAAACTTGACATGACCGAGGTAACAATGAACAAGACTTAACGAACTGGCAACAAGACAAAGAACAACGGGAGAATATATATTGTGGTGAATGAGAAAATGAGTGATTGCAGCGTGAGAATGTATGCGAGAGTGATTGAGCGGTAACAATGGCGTGAGGAATGCAAACGGAAGGAATGTATGGGAATGAAGGGAATTAACGAGGGCGAAATAGGCAAACAAAAAGGAAAACCACGCTAAACCTGCACAACACGGAAGACAGACAGGGAAACGTAAAACATAACAAGAGACGTGAGGAAAAGAGAAAAACACAGAGCACAAACAGGGATGGGAAGTGAGAGGGAACGGAGAGCAAGTGTGTGATGTACCATATAAGTGATGTAAGCCAAATTAGTTCATCATTCATTTGAGGCTTCTGCTCTTTTATGAAACAGAAATGTGAAAACCTGTGGAAAAAAAGCACCACATGAAAACAAAAATAATACAAAATGAGCTCTGAGAATACATGAATTGTTACAGATTTCCTGTGTTTAAAATTCTGAATGTATTTTAGGGCGTGCTTATAGTCAGACATGTGCATTATAAGTTCATATTAAAAATTCATTACACATTTGGCACGCACACAGACAGCAAGCGATGTTGATAAATAAGATAAATGTATTTACTGGGCTGTTTGGTACCAACGTTGGAGCCTGCTCTCACCTCTCCTCGCATTACACTGCCTGGAAATTAGAAATGCAGACAGAAAGTTAAAACCAGACTGCATGTGACATGGGAGTGGGTGGGTTTGGGATGGGGGGTGGGGAGAGGGGGTTCATGGTGTCAAAGGGGTGGGGGGGTACCTCTTATCCCCAGAGGATGCGGGTGAAGAGGCCTGCATCCATGGCCGCCAAGCGATTTCCCAGCAGGAAATAAACACGGGACCTCTGCGGCTCTCCAGCGTTATCCTGGTTAATTAGCCCATCGCCCCTGTGGAAGCCGGAGACATCGAGTCTGAGGCTCCGCTAATCTGGTGTCACCGTGGCGGCGGAATGAGGGTCAGGACAGGCCATGATGGTTGCGGGGGGGGGGTGCTCATCTGCATTCTGCGAGGACGAAGGAGGAGTGGGGAGCGGGGAGCGGGGAGCGGGGAGCGGGACAGCCTTTTCGACAGGCGCCTTCTCTGTTTGTGATGAACTTGGTGCGGAATCATGGAGCTCTTTTGATGAGATGTCAGCAGATCGGCTAGAGGCTGATCAGACAAGAGGAACACAAAAGAGAGCACACAAGAGGGAGAAACAGACTGAGGGTGAAGAGTGAAAAAGGAAAAAGGAGAGAGGAGAGTAACAGGAGAAATTGGAAGCAGGGGGAGAGAGGGAGCGAAAAAAGAGAGAGAAAGGAAATGATTACAAGTAGAGAGGGAGAAGAATAGAGAAAATGTGAGCAAAAGCCAGAGGGACATAAACTGACCAAATGAGAATAGATGCATTCTGTATCATCCACCCAGTATCATGTCGGTCCACTCAACACACTCATTTAAAAGAAAAAATTGCAAATTGCAATATTGTGATTTGAATACAATATAAAAACACATAGAACATTTAGAGAAAAAGAATAGGACTCATAATTCTTCTTACTATTATCATTGTAATTGTTATTATTGATAGCAATTATATAGTGCATATATTACAAAGCACTTGACAGCAAAGGGGAGAAACTCAATTCCCAACTGGGCACTACATAATTGCAGCAGAGCTCCTCTCATTTTGGGCCAGAATGCTCACTGCACATCTGCTCAGATAGCCAGAAAGGGATTATTAAACAAATTAAATTGGGGCAGTCGGTTAGGTTGCCAGATTGAGAGGTTGGTTATGTTGCCAGATTGAGAGGTTGGTTAGGTTGCCAGATTGAGAGGTTGGTTAGGTTGCCACATTTAGAGGTTGGTTAGGTTGCCACATTTAGAGGTTGGTTATGTTGCCAGATTTAGAGGTTGGTTATGTTGCCAGATTTAGAGGTTGGTTAGGTTGCCAGATTGACAGGTTGGTTAGGTTGCCAGATTGAGAGGTTAGTAGGTTGCCAGATTGAAAGGTTGGTAGGTTACCAGATTGAGAGGTTGGTTAGCTTGCCAGATTTAGAGGTTGGGGTTTTGACGATGCTTAAAGTACCCTTAACTGCACCAGAGTATTTGTTTTTTTGGGGGTGCTGGTGGAAAGCCCGCCTTTTATTAGCCTTTTACCACCAGGACTGAAAGTTTCCTGTAGCTATGGCTGCTGCCAATATTGAGTTAAAGGCAGTCAGTTAAAGGCATACAGAAATTCAGTCAGTTAGAGGCATACTGAACTTTGTTAGAACATAATATTGTATAGTTACCTGGCCCCGATATGAGTCGTAATATTCATGCTCACCCCTCCATTCACTCCCATTGCATGGCGAAACAGGTCTCAAAAGCACACTCTTAGCACATAAACAAATGCAAACAACGCGGATTATACCAATATATAAAATCACGACATCCAGAACCAAACGTTTGAAACTTTTGAAACAACTTTTGATTGATTTGATTTAGAATAACTATTTTCTGAGAACTTGCTAACTGTTGTTTTTTGTTGCTTGATTTGTTTACTAACGCACACTTCAGGAAGTGGGTGGGACCGGTACCGGCGCAAGAAGTTAATTAGCTAGATCAAGCTTTTATTAAGACGAGAAGAGATATTATATATTTATCAATATATTGTCCACATATTTACAGTGCAGTTTAGAATATTCTATTTCTGTATAAGGGAATCTTCAAGAGGAATAGTGAAGGTAATCCACATTTTTAAAACTATTTGTGTTCAGAAGTAGAGTGCCCATGAACCCTCCTATCATACTGGAGAGGTGTAGCAATGGGTATGAAAAATAAGAGTTATGCTCAGAACTCAGAAGCAGGGGAGTGAAGGCAGAGGGGGGTGGGGGGGGGGGGTAATTTTGCAAATACGAACAAAAAGACCTTTTGAGTATTTTGTCTGAACAACGCAAATGACCTTCGCCCAAAGTTTGGAGCTGGGAGACTCATGGCGGAGACATACAGCTCAGTCTTATGGAGTATAAAGGCATTTGTAAAGATCAGGCTTGGACATTTCAACAATCTCCATGACAACCAGCAGAAAAATCAATAGAGCTGCACAGCAAAGGCAGGTTCCTATCATTTGTGGAACAACAGTACTTAATTATTATGAAACCCTGAGGACGCAGAATACGCGCGTGTATGGCTATGTTTTCAGCAGGTGCTAAGAGTAGCTGTGTGAGGAAGAGGTCAGAACCCTTAGCCTTGGACTCTGACCAGTAGGCCTCTAGGGTTACATACTGGGTGGTCACTGATCTGGTGGCACTGATATTTAAGCATTCGGACAGAACGGGGATCAATCGAACCTGCTTTAGGGCATAAAGGATACAGTCAGGTACATAAAATGTGTGTATTCCATGTGATAAAGAGACCATTACATTATTCTGTATATTTCAGGTAAATTATACTTTGGCAATACTAGGCCTGTGTGTGGTCATTCCAATAAAGCGTGTGAGAAATATAATCTAATTCAAGCAAAATATTACCCCAAATTAAAATGTTATAACAAAGATGACAAAAATAAAAATGAGCGACAACTCCCCTTTTTATTAGGGGAAGGCAAAACTGTACAGCCCTGCATGAGCTCATGCCACAAACTGAGTGACTCTACATTAGTCATTATTTCACCATTATTCCTCTATTGCATTAGTAATATTATTAGTTAATTATGGTTAATTTATTCAATCAATTTGTTCAGTAATGTTATTCAACATTATAATTTTATTTTTGATTGCATATCAATCAGTAAATGTACCTATGCTTTGCCAATACAAGATTTCTCTGATCATGCCAATCATGCAATTTGAAAGATTTGAGCGACAGACAGAAAGAGAAAGAATAAATAAATAATATAAATAAATTTCAAATAATCAATCTTATATAGAAATAACCCAGAGTGATAAAGAAAAAAAAAGAGAGATGAAAATAGAGTGAGATAAATATGAGGAGGATGAGTGAGAGATGGAGACTGGAGGAGTAATATAAGGAGCAAAGGAGAAAGAAAGAGAGACATCATCAGTATGTATATGAATG
The DNA here is from genome assembly GCA_022702515.1 of Ilyophis sp. 1 JC-2022. Lineage (NCBI taxonomy): Eukaryota > Metazoa > Chordata > Actinopteri > Anguilliformes > Synaphobranchidae > Ilyophis > Ilyophis sp. 1 JC-2022. The sequence continues at coordinate 25,241,282 of CM040400.1, forward strand.
AGAGGACAGAGAGAGAGCGAGAGAGAGAGAGAGAGAGAGAGAGAGAGAGAGAGAGAGAGAGAGAGAGAGAGAGCGAGAGAGAGAGCGAGAGAGAGAGAGAGAGAGTGAGAAAGAGAGAGGGGGAGAGAGAGAGAGAGAGAGAGAGAGAGAGGACAGAGAGAGCGAGAGAGAGAGAGAGCGAGAGAGAGAGAGCGAGAGAGAGAGAGAGAGAGAGAGAGAGCGAGAGAGAGAGAGAGAGAGAGAGAGAGAGAGAGAGAGAGAGAGTGAGAAAGAGAGAGGGGGAGAGAGAGAGAGAAAGAGAGGACAGAGAGAGCGAGAGAGAGAGAGAGAGAGAGAGAGAGAGAGAGAGAGAGAGGGGGAGAGTAATAAAGGCCGGTGTAGCTAGCTCCCTCTCCAGCGGCATTCACCCAGGCCTGTTGAGTGACAGCTCTGTAAGACAGATGCAATATCAGTCCCTCTTCTTTCTTTTATCCAGCAAGGCAACAATAAATATACAAAACAAACACTTTAAAATTACACGTTTATATCACTCTGAGAGAGCCTCCCCATCACACTCCACCCCAGGGGACAGAGACAACAGGAAAAAAAACTGCAGATGTGGTTTCCGCAGAAAAGATGGCTCTTTAAGGGGGTTCTCAGCTAACACTGTGAGTCCCATCACCTTACCAAGCACAAAAGCCAAGGACAGATTCAGTTTGTTCAATCATAGGCACTGAGAAAGTGCACACACGCATGCACACACACACACACACACTCACACACACACACTCACATGCTAATATGCACACAAATTCACACATGAATACACAGTTACAAATGCACAAATACACACAGACATAAATCTTCTCACACTCTTTTTCCTCGCACACACACACACACACACACACACAGGCATGCAAGCACGCACACATACAGTGAGAAAATTCTCATTTGAGGAATCTTGGCCTTTTCACCCCTTTCTGTCTGGGGCTGTTTCAACATCCTCCTCTTCACCTCCCTGAGTCAACACTCAGGAGATGGAGTCATATCCACAGCACCTAGTCAAACACAAAGTCGCACACACACACACGCGCACACATACATATGTATGCTGACACACACACAAACACACACACACACACACACACACACGCACAAATACATATGTATGCTGACACACACACACGCACACATACATATGTATGCTGACACACACACACACAAACACACACACACACACACACACACACACACACACACACACACACATACAGACACATGCAGACAGACACATTTATAAAGCCATACACACAAATACACACACTCCTATACATATACACATATACACACGCTCACTCACTAACAGACTCCCTCAGTCAGAAAGTCAGACAGACAGACATACACACACACAAAATACAAAAACATTCAGCGCTATATGGTGTGTATGATTCCATTCTGCACTCTCTCACGGGAAATAGGACAGGCAAAACAGTGCCGATTTAATAATGCCGCTTCCCAGAAATGGCACATATTGCAATACAGCCCCATTTTCCTTATCGCTAATGCCATTCCTACAATAAGGAATACAAGCCTTTTTAAGAAAACTAACAAACACAGGTTCGATAGGCATTTTTAGATGCTTGTGTGCCATGTGACCTTGGATATCTTCATGATTGGTCGATCTATGGCGCTTGGTTTCATTGGTTATTTTAAAGGGGGGGAGGGGGAGCTTGGGATGGATGAGCTAATTCACACCACACCATTCTCACAGTTGTTGCTGCAACGGTCTAAATATGTGATAACAGGGGTTGATGCAATATTGCAAAAATGTTGTGGGAAACCTGGATAGAAACCTGTCAGAGGAGGGGCGATGCTAAGCGCTCTGGCTCAGATCTGCATCCCTCCACCCCCCACCTTAAAAAAAGTGAACGCCTCCATCCAACGCTTACGATTCCCTTACTACTCTCTCTCCTCAAACGAATGTGGCACAAACTTCAGTCCCCCTCCCCAACCTCTGTCAAAGCGCCCGATCAACGTGATATATTTCCAGTGCTCCACGCTCTTTCTTTCCTCTCTTTTTCCTCTTCTTTAAGTTGTTTTCTCCCCCTATCTTGTTTTTTTATTAATGGCTTTAATTTACAGTGAGACCTTGGTGCCGGTGCGGGCCCCCCGCGCGCTCGTTCTCTCGCTCCCCTCAGATGCCCCCGGTGCTTTGTCTTCTTTAACTCGGCGCTTCCTTCAAGGCGCCCGTTCCGCACGTCTGTCCACATCCTGCGGCCCTGCGCTTCCTCACACGGAGCCTGGACCCACCGCGAACGCGTCATTTATCTCTCTGTTTCTGAGCTGCTCTTGTTCTCTCTCTCTCTCTCTCTCTCTCTCTCTCTCTCTCTCTCTCTCTCTCTCTCTCTCTCTCTCTCTCTCTCTCTCTCTCTCTCTCTCTCTCTCTCTCTCTCTCTCTCTCTCTCTCTCTCTCTCTCTCTCTCTCTCTCCCTCACATACACACAAACGAATGCAGTAGACCTGCAGACTGCTCTGTGAGGACGGCTTATCTAGACGCAGTACCGGCTGTCGCCACAAGAGTCAGTCAGCATTAGGCTGTCGACCCAACATTTGGGCATGGTGACCGATAATTCCAGTAACATTTACCCGAAATTAGGCAACCCAAGATTAAGGTGAGGTAACCCAACAGTGAGACAACATTAAGGCTTGATTGATTACCTCGACAGTGGAAGAAAAAAGGGCATATGCATCCCCCCCAATCACTGACCCAGTTCCCAAAGTGAATCTTGTTCCCCCAGGACACCCTTAAGGTGTTCCTACATACCGAATAAGGACAGTAATATATGGCCCTGTTCCACCGGGTTGTAGAAACTAAAAAAGGGCAGGAACTATCCACAACGGGGACTACTCGGCTCCTGGAGCTCGTTCGTGCTTGCTTTCCCACCGCACCTCGAGAACCGTGAAGATTAGGCAAAGTGGCGAAAAAAGGAGGGAGCGGCAAAAAAAAGGCGACGCTTACGTTTGGTTACGGGTATCCAAAATGTGCGTGAATCAGGGATGCCTCCAAACAAGGCATTCAAGCAAGTTACCCGCTGTGAAATATTCGGCATATTTTTATTTATTTATTTTTGTTTATATTATATACGACCATACATGTTATCGTTTAATCTTTAACAGCTTAAAACAAATTTACAAGCTTAAACTTAACTAAGATTTTGGCCAGTATGATGAGCTGAAACGATGACGAAACATACCGTACATGTGCCATAGGTGACATATATGAATTTCATAAGTCGCTGATGACTAAAAAATTTTTACAAAAAATGTTTAAAGGAGCCTAATCATCAGTCACCTTAAAGGTGCACTGTGTAGGTTTTTTAGCCTTGCTGTGGTTCTGTGTTTACAATCAATAAGTCGCCTCCTCCGTCCTAAACCCCGTCCACTCACCTCAGTTGAGGGGAAAAAAACATGTTTCTGCACAGCAAGCAAAATGTCAAGTGAAGATAAAATGAAAATATTTATTTGTAGCAAGATGCATTGTTCTATATGGATGGTAACAGTAATTAGGCAGTGTTATAATGATGAAATAACAGCTCCAGTGTGCTTCATTCAAAGCTTATAAAAGACAGAAGGTGCTTTCAGTATGGGACAGTGCATATAAAAAAAATTCTATTAGGAAGCGCATTCACATCATTATGAATTATCATTACTCACACGCCCATTTTATTATCTATATTTGGCAAGGCCTCCTTTAAAATGCACATGCCAATGCGGTTTTCTAAGTTTCGTGCTTATGAATGAACATGAAAATAAACATGTGCTTATTTGGAGCGTTAGTGGTGGTGTGCAGCCTAGCTCAAAAGCCGCTATGTGGCAGAGGATAAACAGGGGTAAAATGCTTCCCCTGAATTGCGAACTCCAGCTGAGATAAAAACTTTAAAAGAAAATAACCATTCCCGAAAAAGGTTCTGTCAGACGGTACAGAAAGTGACATCTCGGACCTCTCGTCTGCAGAAGAGAGGGTGGGGATATCATCGGGAAAGTGGCTGTGAGTGAGAAGATGCGACTGCGACTTGATTCGTCAAGATTTTAAAAATCTCTCACGGCGATTGCGACGTTTGCTAGGACTTCTAGGCTAATAAAACTAGATCGGATTTATAGAAAAATTATGAAAACAGTTTTGCGTCTTGCATACAACATGACTGGTCATGTGTAATTATTTTCATATGGTTGTCTTTAATAAATTCTTACAGTGGCTATTTTGTGATGTAATCATTTTAACCGGCTTCTGCTTCATTCCATTTAGGCTGCACATGATGAGCAGTTTAATAGCAATTAAACATGATTAAAAATCGAATTATTCAGATTCTATTTTTTGCCATTTAGGCTACACAACGTACGTCTACAGACACAACGTGTAGGTCAAATGCTATTTAAATTATTGTCCAGATGCATGAACTGCTTTTAATGTTTTTATAAATGGAATGACTTGGATGTGCCATTTATATGACCAGCTACTAATTTAAGGCAAACTCTGATTTTAAAGCTCACATAACCTATATTTTTCAAAGAGCACCTTTTTGTTTATCACCTGTTGACTACGCACTACCCTAAACAAAAGTTATTTGTTTTCATTATAGGCTGCACGACTATTGTTACCTCGCTGTTCATTGCATGCAATGTCGCAGACTCGCCACTGGGAAAAGCGTACGCAAGGTCAAGAGCTGTCATGAGATATCATCGTATCGTACACCCACATTAATTTTGATAAATTCGGATATTTCCCTAAAAATGCCCGTACGCTCACTTTACAATCATATTCACGCCTGAATGATAAATGAAGCCCAATGACTTTTTCATAAAAATATTTGCATACAACTATGATTTATTTTCTCAAATACAACGTAATATAAAATTTTTATATTAATTTGATAGTTAGCCATCTAGCTACCTAACGTAGCCTGATAGATACTGGATAGCTAGAGGTAACATTACTTACAGGTCCAAGAAAAAACACGGCAACTCCGCGTCGCTTTTTCAACCCAAATCTTAAGCTGGCGCCATCTAGAAAAAGCTAATCCTAGGTTGACTCTGCTTCTTGAACACTCCCCTATCAGCTTGTTGTTTGGCTTTGCTCTAGGCTAATTACACTTTTTCTCTCTTGTCATTGCAGTTTCCAGCTGACTACAAATGCTCAGCTGAAACCTGATTTCCCCCCACAGGCTCTGCAGCCACACCCACCTCTCCCCACACAGAAAAAAGTGCCATGCCCAGAAACGTCCCAAATACATCTTAGAATAATAAATGCAGGCTGAGGAGCTAGGTTTCAGCAATTTGTTTTTGACGAGATTACCAGTGCACCACAGATTTGACTGAGCATGGTTATTTTATAATATTTTACTGGTAAAAATCCTGCATAGTGCACCTTTAACCTCTTTTATTATTTATTTTTAATAACACAATTGCTGGCTCACTTGCTCTCTAGCTGCTGCTAAATGTTGTTCTGTTGTTGGTAGCTATTTAAAAATGCCGCTTCGTCTACTTGGCGATTCTAGTGAGTATTGCATTTGACAAATCAGTGATGTTCAGTACTGCAAGCTTATTCGTGGACCAGTGAAAAGTACTGCCTCACCATCAGGGACTAAAAAGTGTGATAGGATCCATGCCCCATGCCTCATAGGCCGTAGCTATCAACTTCACTACCCAACGGAAAAGGATCTGCGCCGAGAACACTTTCCCCTTAGATTTGCCGTAGCAAACAAAGAGTTGCCCTGTACGTTTGATGAAAGCGGTAGCTTTGGCGTAGCGTCGCAGCGTACGCACTGGACATACCAAGTGTGCATCCCCCAGGTCTTTGCCTGGTGGGGGCGAAGCGCAGCGTGCTCGATCGTTAATAGTTAATATTAAGCGCTGAAGTGACTTTGGGCAAAAAAGATGGATTGGGCCGCAATGTGACTCCAGAGTCAGCCGGCATCCACCTTAGACAATCTGTGCTGATGGAGAGAGTGCAGAGCTCACCAACGTGCCTAGCCGACGCCATTGCTAGCAGAAATGCCGTCTTAAGGGAAAGCCATTTAAGGCTGGTCATATCAAGAGGCTCATAGGGCTGACCCATGAGTGCTCGCAAAACCAAGGGGAGATCCTAGGAGGGAGCCACCAGGGACCTTGCAGGTCACAGCCGCCGGGCACCCCTCAGGAACCGACTGACAAGATGATGGCTCCCAGCTGGCTTGTTGTGCACCCACACATGCCTCCTGGATATGGCAGCAGCATGTAAACAATCCAGTAGGACAGAAATCGGAATAATGTACAGGGTCCGCGACTTTCTGTGAGCAGCCTATGCAGAACCACTGCCATATACAGTATATCCATAGGGCCTATTCGTGGAGTGGGCTCTAGAATTAAGAAGCGTCCGCAGGACAGGGAACCACACCCAGTTAACAAAGGGTCGGGCTCCCTCGATCCGCAAAGAAGGGAGAGGAGCATCGAAAACCACTGGGGACAGTGAGACTCTGACTGAGTTCGAGCACATTGATGTGGTCCGATTGATGTGGTCGCGACCACAATCCCTGAGCTGGCCGGCTGAGAGGCATGACTGCTGAGGCCAAATCAGGTCAAAAACCTGATCAGTATCTTTGTAGCAACGCTACCAGCGGATTACTGCATTGCGAGTGCTTATCGCCGCCTTTGGAGGACGTAAAAAATCGTAGCCCCGACCGAAGTCACAAGGCGTTTAAGGAATAGCACCAGATACAAACCATCTCACGTCTTACCCACCATCGGCGAGAAAAAAAAGAGGACTTCTGCGTTGACGTGCCTCCCTTTATAGGGAGGAATTACATCACTATGTGGAGGTCATGCCCATGATAAATGTTGCTATAAGAGTCTCGATGCATTTGGCACCGAGAAGGTTCATTTGTTGTTGACGACCCTCATAGTCGGAGGAACAAAATAGAACCAGTTCTCGCATGTATTTTTTTTAACTTATAAAAGTACTATTTTCTTCAGTGTTGTTAGCAAGCTACCAGAAAAGACTCGCAAAATGTCGGCAGGTCGGTTTGTTTACCATACAGATATACTACCAGGAACGCTTGCTTCCATGGAAATTTGGACCAATGAGTGCTTTCTGATGCATCAGCGCATTAATGCTGTTTCTGGCGTAAGAATTGCCTACTGGTGTTATGATCGGTGGAGAATAGGGACCCAATAGCAGGCAGGGGTACAAAAAACCGATGTTTAATGTCAGTACGGTACAAAATCAGGATCCAAAAGAGTAGTGCACAGGCAGGGGTCAAAAACAGAAGGGCTTGGCAGAGGTACAATAACGGCAGGCAGAGAAGGGTAGCGAGAACACAGACCGAGGTCGAAAACACGGAATCCAGACTAGAAAAACAAAACACTGACAATCAAAACAAATAACTAAATAAACTAGAAAACAACAAGAAACAAAACTCAGAAACAAACAGGTCCTAAGACAAACGAACGCAAAACTAAACCAGGGAAAAACAAACGCAAAACACTTACTCGGAAAGGCACTAGGGAACTCGGAAACTGGAAACAGGGAACAGGTAGATAGCAGCGAAGGAAGGGAACAACAAATGACGATCTCGCACAGAGCAACTAGAACACTGGGCTTAAATGTGATGTAGACAGGTGCAAACAATTAGCTCGATTAGAAGTAGGAAATGGAAAACAAGGACCAGAATAATGCAACAGTTCGGGGGATGAAATGTTCGACATGTCCCAATAGATGAGCAGGGTGGGTGGAGGGGGACCGGAGGAGGGCAACAAGGACCAGAATAATGCAACAGTTCAGGGGGTGAAATGTTCGACATGTCCCGAATGATGAGCAGGGTGGGTGGAGGGGGACCGGAGGAGGGCAACAAGGACAGACACAGCGTCGCCCAAGCGACCGCTCAGGTGGACTGCGGCGGCTGCACGGCTCAGGAGGACGGCGGCGGCGAAGGCTGCACCGCTCAGGAGGACGGCGGCGATGGTGATGGCTGCACCGCTCAGGAGGGCGGCGGCGGTGTGGAAGGCTGCACCGCTCAGGAGGAAGGCGGCGACGGCTGCATCGCTCAGGAGGCCGGCGGCGAAGGTTGCACCGCTCAGGAGGATGGCGGCGGTGTGGAAGGCTGCACCGCTCAGGAGGAAGGCGGCGGCGTTGAAGGCTGCACCGCTCAGGAGGACGGCGGTGGCGAAGGCTGCACCGCTCAGGAGGACGGCAGCGGTGTGGAAGGATGCACCGCTCAGGATGACGGCGGCGGCGAAGGCTGCACCGCTCAGGAGGACGGCGGCGGCGAAGGTTGCACCGCTCAGGAGGATGGCGGCGGTGTGGAAGGCTGCACCGCTCAGGAGGAAAGCGGCGACGGCTGCATCGCTCAGGAGGCCGGCGGCAACGGCTGCATCGCTCAGGAGGCCGGCGGCGACGGCTGCATCGCTCAGGAGGCCGGCGGCGACGGCTGCATCGCTCAGGAGGCCGGCGGCGACGGCTGCATCGCTCAGGAGGCCGGCGGCGACGGCTGCATCGCTCAGGAGGCCGGCGGCGACGGCTGCATCGCTCAGGAGGCCGGCGGCGACGGCTGCATCGCTCAGGAGGCCGGCGGCGACGGCTGCATCGCTCAGGAGGCCGGCGGCGACGGTTGCATCGCTCAGGAGGCCGGCGGCGACGGCTGCATCGCTCAGGAGAGGAGACTAGCGGACTGGGCCGCTCAGGAGAGAAGACTAGCGGACTGGGCCGCTCAGGCGAGGAGACTAGCGGACTGGGCCGCTCAGGCGAGGAGACTAGCGGACTGGGCCGCTCAGGAGAGGAGACTAGCAGACTGGGCCGCTCAGGCGAGGAGACTAGCGGACTGGGCCGCTCAGGCGAGGAGACTAGCGGACTGGGCCGCTCAGGCGAGGAGACTAGCGGACTGGGCCGCTCAGGCGAGGAGACTAGCTGACTGGGCCGCTCAGGCGAGGAGACTAGCGGACTGGGCCGCTCAGGCGAGGAGACTAGCGGACTGGGCCGCTCAGGAGAGGAGACTAGCGGACTGGGCCGCTCAGGCGAGGAGACTAGCGGACTGGGCCGCTCAGGCGAGGAGACTAGCGGACTGGGCCGCTCAGGCGAGGAGACTAGCGGACTGGGCCGCTCAGGCGAGGAGACTAGCGGACTGGGCCGCTCAGGAGAGGAGACTAGCGGACTGGGCCGCTCAGGCGAGGAGACTAGCGGACTGGGCCGCTCAGGCGAGGAGACTAGCGGACTGGGCCGCTCAGGCGAGGAGACTAGCGGACTGGGCCGCTCAGGAGAGGAGACTAGCGGACTGGGCCGCTCAGGCGAGGAGACTAGCGGACTGGGCCGCTCAGGAGAGGAGACTAGCTGGCTCGGCAACTTGAGAGGAGGCAGGGAGCAGGACGGGACTGTTGGCGTGGAACGAAACGGGCCCGGAGGCCCGGGACCGGACGGGGCCATAGGCATGGACCGGGGAGTGACAGGAGGCATGGACCGGGGAGTGACAGGAGGCATGGACCGGGGAGTGACAGGAGGCATGGACCGGGGAGTGACAGGAGGCATGGACCGGGGAGGGACAGGAGGCATGGACCGGGGAGGAACAGGAGGCATGGACCGGGGAGGGACAGGAGGCATGGACCGGGGAGGAACAGGAGGCATGGACCGGGGAGGAACAGGAGGCATGGACCGGGGAGGGACAGGAGGCATGGACCGGGGAGTGACAGTAGGCATGGACCGGGGAGTGACAGGAGGCATGGACCGGGGAGTGACAGGAGGCATGGACCGGGGAGTGACAGGAGGCATGGACAGGGGAGTGACAGGAGGCATGGACAGGGGAGTGACAGGAGGCATGGACCGGGGAGTGACAGGAGGCATGGACCGGGGAGGGACAGGAGGCATGGACCGGGAAGGGACAGGAGGAATGGACCGGGAAGGGACAGGAGGCATGGACCGGGGAGGGACAAGAGGCATGGACCGGGGAGGAACAGGAGGCATGGACCGGGGAGGAACAGGAGGCATGGACCGGGGAGGAACAGGAGGCATGGACCGGGGAGAGACAGGAGGCATGGACCGGGGAGGGACAGTAGGCATGGACCGGGGAGGGACAGGAGGCATGGACTGGGGAGGGACAGGAGGCATGGACCGGGGCGGAACCAGAGAGCTGGGACGGAACTGGAAAGGAGAGCTGTGACGGAACGGAACAGGAGAGTTGGGACGGAACGGAACAGGGGAGCTGGGACGGAACGGGACAGGGGAGCTAGGACGGAACGGAACAGGGGAGCTGGGACGGAACGGAACAGGGGGGCTGGGACAGAACGAAACAGGGGGGCTGGGACGGAACGGAACCGGAGTTCTGGGATAGACCGGGACAGGGGAGCTGGGACTGAACGGGACAGGGGAGCTGGGACGGAACGGGACAGGGGAGCTGGGACGGAACAGGACAGGGGAGCTGGGACGGAACGGGACAGGGGAGCTGGGACGGGACGGAACAGGAGATCTGGGACGGGACGGGACAGGGGAGCTGGGACGGAACGGGACAGGGGAGCTGGGACGGGACGGAACAGGAGATCTGGGACGGGACGGGACAGGAGAGCTTGGACGGAACGGAACAGGGGAGCAGGGAAAGGACGGAACAGGAGAGCTGGGACGGGACGATGAGATGATGGATCCTCCGTCAATGGATGGCCGAGCCCGTTGACGGAGCCGGGAACCATGACCCCACTGCTTACTCCTGGGGCCATAGCCCCGTGGGCAGCGGGCAAGGCGGGTACCATCAAAGGTAGCAGGTGGTGGGTTGTAGCTAGGCTCGGAGTCGTGCTGATCGAGGGAAATAACTCCGAGCCTAATGGAGTGGGAGCTGGGTAGAGGAGTCCGGGGTGATGGGTAGTGGTCGGCATGTCGGCGGGCGAACTCAGGGTTTTGGCCCCAGATCCCCATGAGGTATTCCTCATAGGAATCTGAGCCGAAGGGGTCAATCTCCATGGGGAAGGGGAGGCCTGCTGGGTCCCAGATGGCGAGATCGTACTGTTATGATCGGTGGAGAATAGGGACCCAATAGCAGGCAGGGGTACAAAAAACCGATGTTTAATGTCAGTACGGTACAAAATCAGGATCCAAAAGAGTAGTGCACAGGCAGGGGTCAAAAACAGAAGGGCTTGGCAGAGGTACAATAACGGCAGGCAGAGAAGGGTAGCGAGAACACAGACCGAGGTCGAAAACACGGAATCCAGACTAGAAAAACAAAACACTGACAATCAAAACAAATAACTAAATAAACTAGAAAACAACAAGAAACAAAACTCAGAAACAAACAGGTCCTAAGACAAACGAACGCAAAACTAAACCAGGGAAAAACAAACGCAAAACACTTACTCGGAAAGGCACTAGGGAACTCGGAAACTGGAAACAGGGAACAGGTAGATAGCAGCGAAGGAAGGGAACAACAAATGACGATCTCGCACAGAGCAACTAGAACACTGGGCTTAAATGTGATGTAGACAGGTGCAAACAATTAGCTCGATTAGAAGTAGGAAATGGAAAACATCTTGACACGTAACAAGGCAATTAGTAAATCGTTAGTAATATCCTATCCTAGCCCTGACGTTAGTAAATTAGTAAAAACGACAAATGACAAGAAACGTAAGGAAACATTAAACAGCTGTGGAAACGTGATGGGAATTAACTTGTTAGTTTGTGTTAGTAATAATTCTATTAAGCCCTAACGTTAGTAGATTAGTTAATCACACCCGTGTTTAGTCAGTTAGTAATATTCACAAGTCCTATATAATCGTTAGTAGTGCCGGGTATTACAAACGAAGCGTACAGGAACGAAAGTAAACTCCGTGAACGGAGGCGAGAGAAAACAGCGCAGAATTGCCAGGCGGCGGAACACATGAAAAAGTGTATGTATAGAACCACAAATCAGAACAATACACAGAAGGGTACGTAACAAAACCCACACGACTAGAACATAACAACTGGATCTACGTTCCAAATAAAATACGAAAAAGCCAAGAAAAGACCATTTAATAAAAAAAAATATGCACAGGGGATGTGCTGAGAACGGCATGTTGCTTATAAAAACCTTTTTACGAGTTATGCCATTAAATATAATTTTTTCCTTCCATATTAAATTAATAACACTAGTTTTGGGGTAGGGGATAAATTACATAATTAAAATATATCAACAAATAACGTTATTTAGCTAAATATCGTGTGCACTCCCCCACCCTCCCAAACAACTGCATAGAGTGTTTATGCCAGTGGCCGGCCCTGCTGATGAGGAGAGTCAAGACTGGGAGTAGGTGGTACTGAAATGAGGAGGCATGTAGTCATACATACACACAAACACACACACACACATACAGTTCCCTCCACAATTATTGGCACCCCTGGTAAAGATGAGTAAAAAGAGTTATAAAAAATTCACAAATTGGTGAATTAGCTTAATCTCACACTGAAAAAAATTTAATTGAAGTAAATTTATTCTGAGAAAAAAAAAACCCTCATCCAGAAATAATTATTTTTAACAAAACCATGTGTGCCACAATTATTGGCACCCCTGCATTTAATACTTTGTACAAGCTCCCTTTGCCAATAAAACAGCACTGAGTCTTCGCCCGTAACATCTAATAAGGTTGGAAAATAGAGCGAAAAATCTGAAAAAAAATAATTCCTTTTTACAGAATCTCTCCAGATCATCCAGAGTCTTAGGTCCTCTCTTGTGCACTCTCCTCTTCAGCTCAGCTGACAGGTTTTCAATGGGGTTTGGTCAGGGGACTGAAATGGCCGTGGCAGAACCTTGATTTTGTGTTAATTTAACCATTTTTTTGTTGATTTGGACGTATGTTTTGGATCATTGTCCTGCTGGAAAAGCCTGGTATTTTCATGATGTCATGATGCCAAGTACCCTTACAAGTTTCCAGGGCCTTTGGAAGAAAAACATCAAGGAACCTCCACCATACTTAACAGTGGTGATCAGATTATTTTCAGTGTAGCCATCCTTTTTTTTTACGCCCAACCCACCTTGAGTGTTGGTTGCTGAAAAGCTCAATTTTCATTTCATCTGACCATAGAACACGATTCCGGTCAAAGTTCCAAGCAAACTCCTTAGCAAACTCCAGGCACTTACGTTTGTGGTGAAATGACAGGACAGGCTTTTTTCTGACATGCCTTCAAATTATTTGTTGGCATGGAAGTGATGTCTAATAGTATTTTTGGAGACTTGATGACCCCAAGATGCTACTTTCCCTTGTAATTCTCCAACACTGGTCTTTGGGGATTTTTTTGCCTCTCTTACCATCCTCCTCACTGTGCGTGGGGGCAAAATAAAGGTCCTCTTCCAGGCAAGTTTGTAACAGTTCCAGGTGAGTAGCTATTTTTTTATAGCCATTCCCTGACTTATGAAGCTCAAAAACACTTTTCCCTCATTTGATTTATGTGTTCTCTTATCTTTCCCATGTTGATGTATGAATAAAGAAATATGGCCTCATATTTATACCCCAGTGAAACAGGAAGTCATGGATTACTGCTTGAAAATTCCTAAACACTCTGATCAACTTTAAACAGTAAAATATAAATGGAAAAAATGCTTCAGTTACATTTTGTTCATAAGAATTTCTAGGGGTGCCAGAAATATTTTGTTAAAAAATTTACTTCAATTAAAGGTTGGATTTTTCAATTTTCTTCAGTGTGAGATTAAGCTAATTCACCAAAAGGTACATGTTTTATAACCCTTTTTACTAATCTTTACCAGGGGTGCCAATAATTGTGGAGGGCATTGTATTTGCATATACACATACACACGCATGCACACACACATATGCATGCACACACTCACAAATGTGAACATACACACACACACACAAACAAGTAAGCGCACACACACAGCCTTTGAAAAGCGGCAGTGCATTTATTTATTTATTTTAAACTTGGCTTTGTGTGACAGGAGGATTTAATTGACAAGACTCAGGGTTTTCAGCCCCAGTGGAACTCAGAGACAATAAAGACAAAATGAGTGATAAAGGAAGGCCTTGTTTTTCGCTAGCCTCCACACGATCGCCCCACTCCCAGGGTACTGCTGCCTGTGGCACTAACCAACACACACACACACACACACATACACAAGCACACATGCACATGCGTGAGCACATGCGTGAGCACACGCGGGGGCACGCGCACAGAGGCCAAATCGAACACAATGGCCTCAAAAGAACAGCATTGACGGTAAAAACGGCATGGCCATAACACAGCGGTTTACCGACCTCCTGGTTTCTCCACCCGCTTCCGTAAATCAGCGATGATGTCATTTTTATAAAGGCTCCCGACAAACCAAAGTAAATGTGCGGACCATGGGAGCATTTCCGAAACATTACAGAAAAGCTTGTCGCCTCTTCCCCGCCCTAGAAAGTGCTGAGGAAACACAGCTAAATGTGACCCCCCCCCCCCCCCCCGTCTCATCGCTCCATCGGCATGCATCTTAAGACAAAACTGATCTTTTAAAGAGCTCGTTGGGTTTCTCAAAATAACGATTCGAAATGCCTCATCATTTGACAGCCACTAAAACGCATGCGTTCAATGCATGCCACCGAAGGCAAAGAAATCCCACCCGTGCTGTTTACAGTGCCCTCAGGTAACCTTTCGGCAGTTTCTCGCAGCGGTTCTCATTCTCAACCAGCTGAAGACCCAGATCCCCGGCTAAGACGACCAGTCGCATTCTCGCTTTGATCGGAGGGGGTGAGGACGATCTCCGTATCGGCCGATCCTGAAGTAAAGTTAATCTCTAAATGAAATGCAGCAGCCTTCATTTGGGCTACCTGATGACAGGCAAAGTAAAGTCACTCTTTTAAAAAGTAACTGCCGCAGTCTCGTGGGCTATATTCGGGGATGGGGTTGGCTGCCGCGGTGGCGGTTAGGCTTTGTTATTAAACCTCAGGGACGCCCTGGCAGGATGACACCGCGCCTCTCCCCCTTGCTAGTCTAAATAAAACTCCTGTAGCCCTGCTTCCTGGGGCCTCAGTGGGTAGCGAAGCCCCCACCCCACCAATCCCGACCCAATTGCTTCACCTGCTCCTGCCTTCACGCCGGGTGCCAATCCTACGCACATCACCAAAACGCTTGACACCTTTCACGTGCCGCCGCCGAGCGAGACGAACGCACGGCGCGTGCACACGCGTACATACGTGACAGCAACTAAATAAACCGCCTCGCCGGCACATTAATATTTTCCATGGCAGCCCTTTATAATATGAGGATCTTAGTTTTAACAAGGCCAGCTGGCAGGGCGGGTGCACTGGAGAGAGAAGAGAGATGAAGGAGGCGAGCTTTAGAATGGGAGCTGTGTGTGTGTACGTGTGTGTGTGCGTGTGTTGACCAGACCAGGGTCAAATACATTTGAAGTATTTGCCAATTAAATTATTTCAGATTAGCTCTAAAAGTCATGTCCATTTTAACTAAAAAATGCTTTTTTGATATGAAAGGTAGTAATAGCTAGAATGTGTGCGCTATCATTTGTTTTGTTAGTCTTTATTTCATGCTGTTAGTCTCATATTTTGTTTAATATTCTCAGGGATCTTGAGGAGTGTTTTAAAATTTGGCTAGCATCTAACAAATTAAGTATTAAGTACATATTTGATCATTTTAAACAAAACATGTTCCTAGCCAAAATGTACTGTAGAATGATATAGAATAATTTTATTAGGTTGATTATTGGTGGAAATTTTATTGTAAAATCGTAAGTAATCTGCAGGAATTTCACTGGAATTAAACTCCTAAATCTCATAAACTGTGGAAACACACACACAAGAACACCTACAAACACACACACTTATTCAGATGAGTGCATGCACACACACATCTCATACAGATGCACTCTCACAAGCTCACAAAAACACAAGTACACACACATCTCTCCAATAAATGCTTCACCTCAGTTTCTTGTCTGCACACACACACACACACACACACACACACCCCACTCACCTCTCTCTTGAATACTCTCACCTCACGCAGATGTGCCCACACAAACACATACACACCTGGGGACAGTCAGTGCTCGCGATCCGACAGGTGTGGGGAGCGTAGGCGAGACGGGTACAGGAGGGACCCGAGGAGAGACACAAGCCCAAATTGGAATCCGTGTTCCTCCTAAATGTCAGGTTTCCACCTGCTGAGGCCCTGGCCGGACACGCCGACCTCTCGGGGGTCTTCCGCGCAAAGGCGGCCTAATTAGAGCCCCGACTTGACATTTTTACAACGTCTTCACTGCGCGGTCTAGACAGAGAGAGGGGAGGATGAGGAACGCACCTGGTCTCTCACCGCGCCTCCATTAAGGCCCTCCTGAGGGGGCGAACGCTTAATGAGCCAGTCCCAGGACCCGACCCCCCTACCCCCCTCCCTCTGGTCAGCCAGGTGCTGCCTGAGTCATGATGTAATTTCCTGTTTAATATTTACACCCAGGGTCCAGTCAACAGCTGCGTCACTTCAGAACATTTGTAAAAATTGCTTTGTTAAAACTGAAACTTTTTACCGCACCCCTTTTTTAGAACTAGGTCTCTCATTTCACAGGGGTGTGTCTACAGGGCGAACGCCTTCTTTTTGTATTTATCTTTTTCTTTTATTCAGTCGGCGGAAAGCAGAGAGGGTTGCAGACAGCAATGGGATCACAGTGCAGAAAGGGCTATGGCGGGGGAATCAATAACACTTTATATTAAGTCGCAACTATACCTGTGTAGTTAAATTGGAACTAATTTGGTAAGAGGTCATTAATGAGTAACTCCAATGTAGGTAACATGGAACAGCAGTTAGTGATATTCATAAATACACATGTGAAACAAAGCCAGCCCTGTTACATCTCTCCTGCTGAAATTAAATCATTCCATGTTATAAAGACATGTGAAATAAACAGGCGTGGTTTATTTGTTGTGTATCATGAAGATGTGGCCTGTGAGTGTAAATAAAATGTTTCAACATATTCACATGTAATTAAGAATACCGCTAACTGTTCCATGCTATGCACGTTGGAGGTAACCCATTGTTACCAGTAATAATAAAAAGGGTCATAAAAAATTCACCGTTTGGTGAATTAGTTTAATCTCCCACTGAAAAAATTAGAACAATCCAACCTTTAATTGAAGTACATTTATTATGAGAAAAAAAAATTCCTCATCAAAAAATGATTATTTTTAACAAAACCACGTGTGCCACAATTATTGGAACTCTTACATTTATATCTAGAATAAAGTAATAATTTTTTATATTTGGTCGCATATTCTTTGCATGCCATGACTTCCTGATGTCTGTGACCCAACAACATCAAAAGACTCTTGATATTTTATTTTCTGGTACTCTTACAAGCGATACTATAACATCTCTGCATTTGAATGGATTTCTATGGGAATTGGGGGGGTGGGACTAGATTTAGCTGTAAATTACACTGGAACAGTATAGAACACATGGTTGGCTAAATGGCTGTAAGTCATCAAGGGTTTGACGTATCAAACAAGCCTTAAACCATCACTCTGCTGCCAGAAATACAGTAGATATGGATGGATAACTTAAAAGGTTTCTTTTTTTGACTTATTTTTCCATAGAGTTGAATAGAAAAATTTGTCAGGAGAAACAACCCTTAAAGTGATTCATCCATATCTACTGCATATCTGGCAGCAAAGTGATGGTTTGAGGCTCCTTTGATACCTCAGATCCTTGTTGACTTACAGCCATTTTACCAACCATGTATTCCATACTGTTCCAGCATAATTTACAGCTAAATCTAGTCCCACCTGCCAATTCCCATAGAGATCCATTCAAATGCAGAGATGTTATAGTATTGCTTGTAAGAGTACCAGAAAATAAAATATCAAGAGTCTTTTGATGTTGTTGGGGAGTTGTATACGGCTTAAGAGTCGACCGCCCCAATATGACTGCACTACACACCTCATGTGCAATACCAGCTTTGTTTTTTTATGGTACAGAACACACTACGATGTCTCGTTCAATGACAAAAAGGTTAGTCTACATACACACACAGACACACACATGCACGTACACATGCACATGCACACATGTGCACAGACAACAAATGCTGCAATTGACCTCTCATTTCAGGATTTCAGCTAGATAAATCTGTGAAAGAGAAAGAGTAATTGCATTAATTTGTTGCATCATGTACGGCTACGCAGTTCTTCAGGGATACAAATTATGTTGTGCCTCTTAATCAATTAATTTCCATGAAATTCATCCAGAAATGCAAACAACATTAAGCACTGAGTTAACCCTAATTTACTCATTACTGGGCTCAGTCATTAGCCGAGTGTGACTGGGACTGGGACTGCAAATGTGGAACACAATGGGCATCGCCCTGCAGAGATTGGGAATCACCCCTGATTGGTGCTAGCTTTCCTGTAGTACACTGTAGCCTCTAGGGTGTAAAATAGTCACTGGTTCTATTTCTGTACACTGTGTGGCCTGTAGGGTGTAAAATAGTTACTGCTTCCCCTGTCGTATATTGTGTGGTATGTAGGGTGTAAAATAGTCGCTGATTCTATTATAGTACACTGCGTGGCCTGTATGTTATCAAATAGTCCATTTGAGGGATTTTCGAGTTTAACTGGGGATTCCAAATAGGAGAACAGGAGTTTCTGGGAGTCTCCTGAATTTAATCCTCAGGTCTCACACTTCTGCAAATCCTATAAAACCTCCCAGAAATAGTTTGCTCTCACAGAACCCCTCTGTTTTATTGAAATCTTTGAAAGATTTGGCAGCACGTCAGGTAGGTGCTAGATTGGGCTTGGTGGTGGCTTAACCTCCCTCACTATAAAGCACTTTGAGGTCCATAAAGACATTAAATTAAACCCATGTCATTATTATTTGTGGAAATTGCACTTACGTGCAGTAACATAGGGATTCTGAATTTCATATGGGACTTTAAGCTATAGGGTTCTCATGGACAAATTGAAGTGAAATTTGCTTATTTACAATATTTGCAGATTTTAATTTTGAGTAAGAAGCTTGGTCAAATATATTGAAAATGTTACTATTTTACTATGTACGGACATGGAATGTAGATCTCTGGTTACTTTTTTTGGTTTTCAATTGAATTATGAGATTTACCCAGTACGCCAACAGATCTAGTGGCCGAATGCTGCCTCCATGTTGTGATCCTGGTTTCGTTTTCTCATCCGGAACGTTCTTTAAATGTGGCTACTATGCCTTGTGGTGTCTTGGTGGGAGGGTGTTAGTGAACAGAAGATTGAAAAGTGCAGTGAAGATCGCACACACTAAGTAACCATGCGTAATTTGGAATATTTCCTCTGCAAAGTGGGTATAGAACGCAACCCCTCCCATCCAAAACTTACCATGCACGCAAGCATGCACGCACACACACACACACACACACACACAGACACACGCACACACACACACACACACACACACACACACACACACACACACACACACACACACACACACACACACAATTCAAACACAAAAGGAGAACATGCTGGCAAATTTAGAGGGAGGGAGCCGCAGAAGTGGAGGCGCCGCATTTTGAATTTCGGTCAGTGAGACCACGGTCGTCTTGGTTACGGCTCATTTTCCAGCCCCAGACAAAGAGCAAAAACAAATCCAATACACTGAAAATCAAAACAATTAGAGATGAACAAATTCATAAAATACCTTTCTAGACACACACACACACACACACAGTATATATCAGTACTGTATATATATGGAACACAGAGAGTGCCACAATGATAAATAAATAAAACAATAATAAATAAATACATTTTGAAATATAATGAATAAAAGTGAATAAAACAATAAAAAAATTAAAAAAAAACTAAATCTGGAAATATATATAACAATTCATAAAATAATCAAAAAATATCAACAAAAAAAAAACTGGAAATTAATATAGAAATATAAATATTTAATACATTTTCTGATTTATTTTCACATTTATTAATATTTTACGTCCGTATATATTTTCCTATTCATTTTTGCTTTTCTTGACGAGCACAATCTGTAAGTCACTTGCTTTGGTCCGCCCACTAAGTCCGACTAATTACTCCCAGTATTTGTTCCAACCCTCCATGTGTTCAGAGTTACAGACAGCATTTCTCAATGTAATGGAGAAGTAATGTAATGGAGAAGTCAATTTCTCAAATATTGAGAGAAATGGCAGACAGGTTGGATACCGTTGCTACTCCACCACCAGTTTCAACCAGTGTACCACCAAGGAACTCAGTGGATGGTAGGACTAAATAATATCTCATCAAAATGTCTTGATCGATGTCTTCAACATACAAAAATGCCAAGTTACTCGCGCATACAAAGCACTGCGTGTATGTAATTAATTAAAATTAGCAAAAAACCTGAATTTGCCATGTTGGCTATCATAGCTCACACTAATTAAATGAGCTATATTCCAAAACAATGGTACCCAATCTTTCCTAAATTATTGAATGTAACTGGGCCCTGTGTTTTTACAGCTTACCGTCTGAAGAGAATGCTTTACAGCTTACCGTCTGCTCATTCAAACTTTAAATGTCAAATAACAAAAATTCCTCATGGAAGAACACATCATTTCAATGAATGTTTTAAACAGTCGATGAAAAATGACACCCCAGGAAATTGGTTGTCCATTTTAGAAAATGTTCTATGCTGCTTGAAATGTAACACCTAAGGTCCATTCAACAGCAGTGCAGAACATTCAGAACATTTGTACATTTATACCAAAAAATGTCATTCACAATAGAAAAAGGGGGATGAATAAATAAATGAGATAAAAATTTGAAATATTTTGACCTAGTAAATAGCCTAAATATTAATTAATTAAATAAATGTTATTTGTAAACACAATTCTGTGTAGGTCTACACAGGTTTCTATGCAAATACAAATATTCCATTATGCATTTTATTCATGCTGTGTTTTTCATAGACACAAAGCACTGGATGCAGGCAATTATTCAAAATTATAATATAGTAATATATATATATATATGTATATATATATATATATATATATATATATATATATATATATAATAGATTGGGTAGCATTGATTTGGAATAGAGCTAGTTTAATTAGTGTGAGCTACGATAGCCAATATTGTTTGTGGTAACATGGCCTCATTTTGATATCAATACTTTTAAAGGCAGGCCTAGTTTTTTACAAGTTTCAATTACTTACAGATAGTGCTTTGTAGGCTATGCTTTGCCCCTGTGCATTTTGGACATTGAAAAAGTTTTTAATATGATTTATATTATTTACACCGACCATCCATGGGTCTTGGTGGTACACTGGTTTGTGCTGAGTGGCAACGGTATCCAACCTGCCTGCCATTCCTGTTAATATTTGAGAAATTGACTTCTCAATTAATGTTCACATTGCTCACATTGAGAAAAGCTGTCTGTAACTCTGAACACATGGAAGGTTGGAACAAATACACCTGGGAGTAATTAGTCGGACTTAGTGGGTGGACCACAGTAAGATCATTGACAGAAAGTGCTTGTCAAAAAAGCAGAAATACATAGAGAAATATATGTGAATGAATGAATAAAATAAAAACAAATCTGAAAATTTATGATTTAGAAAAAATATATAAAACTTGAATTGCACGTACATTTACATTTATATATTAATTCCCAGATTAATTAATGAATTTATACATTTTTATTTTATTTATTCATTTTTACATTTCCTCATTTATTTATTATTTTATTTATTTATTTAACATGGTGGCACTCTCAGTGTTCCATAATATATATATGTTACAGCTTTTTTTAATAGACTGGTTTTTAGGCTGTATTGGTATGATATAGCTCTTTCTCAGAATAATTGAAATTCAATTCTAATACTCTGTGTAATTTGCTGCATATTTAAAGGTTGGGCTGCATTGCTGTGTTCTCACAATGGGAGGAACAGGCAGTTAACTCCACTCCAAAACACTGTGAGTGGTTGCCAGAATCAGGGGATTATCTACAAATGTACAAGGATTTGTAAGTGTTCCTCATAGAAGTCAGACAATATAAACGTTTGTGAAATAATATTTTGGAGGAACAAAAATAGCAGGCGTCTGGTAACACTGGATAGGCATGCAGGGCAAAGATCTCACCCCAGGCCTATACAGAGAGATCACAGGGACCACAATGCCAGACGCACAACAAGATGGAGCCCATTGTCAATATGAAGGTTAAGTAAACCATTTTATAACAATTTTTTAAAATTCTTAAGAACATCGGAGGAAAAATGGTTTTGTAAATGCTTTCAAATGTGGCAATATTATATTAACTAAAATGTATTCAAACCACCAAAAAAAACATGGTAACACTTGTCAATATAATCATAAGGCACATAGACTGTGCACACACACTCTACCATCACCCTCGCACAGAGACATAGACTGTGCACACACACTCTACCATCACCCTCGCACAGACACATAGACTGTGCACACACACTCTACCATCACCCTCGCACAGACACATAGACTGTGCACACACACTCTACCATCACCCTCGCACAGAGACACGCATGGATACGCTCACACCCATCATGCTATACAGGCCCTGATTAGTAAGATGCTCAGCCTGCCCCCAGCAGGTCATGTTTAATCACCATGATAATGTCAGTGGGCAGAAGAGGTTAGCATAGTTAGCTCACCACCCCCTCCAACCCCCCCCCACTGATGACTAATCCTAGGACACGGGTCAGTGGGTTTGGGTGAGGGGTGACTTTTCACCCCTGTAGTCCCCGCAGGAGCAGCAGTCGCTCAGCGCGCGGCCGTGACGACCTCCTCCCACCCCTTCCCAACCCCCGAGCGGACGGCCGACGTGCGGTGACAGGACGGTTGACATATGTTAGTTTAGCCCTCCCGTCTCCTGCGCTGACATTTCGACACAGCCTGAGACGGAGGAGTCAGGCTCCGCTGGGCTGCAGCCGACCACCGCAATCACACATTCTGTAGCTGTGATGGAGTCGTGGCATTTAGATACATTGATCAATGACACCGGCGGTAAAACAAAAAGGATAAAAATTCATTTTGATGTCTTGGCAGGTCCGGGAGTGAAAAGGGGGGTGCAAGGGGACAGGGATGGTAGAGAGGAAGGGGAGGAAGGGGAAAAAAGGAAAGAGGGGTTTTCAATAAAATCCTAAAAGGTACAAAAAAAATCTGATACAGAAAACAGGAGAGACAAAGAGAGAACGAGAGAGAGAAAGTTAGAGATGGGAGGACTGACAGGAGTAAAAACTGAAAGAATGGAGGGAGTGAGGGAAAGATAGAGGGATGGGGAGGTAAATAAAGATGGAGACAGAAGAGAGGGAGATGAATGAGAGAAGAGGGAGAAATGGAGGGAGAATAAGAGAAGGACGAGAGTGCAGGATGGCAGGACTCCTTTCTCCCAGCGGTGGGTGTGAGGGGGGGGGAGGATTGACAGGCTAATTCTGCCTGAACGCGACGACACTTTTAATAATGGAGAGATGCGCATCTCCTGCTCCTCGTGGACGGCGAGCGATCGCCGTAATCTCCGTGATTAGCCGTCAGATTATTGAGTGCGCCCCACCCCCCTCCCCGTCTGGTCCACCGAGACCGGCTCTCTGTGCAAGCTCTCTCAGTACGGCGAGAGTTTTTCCACTCCACCCACGCTCCTTCCGGCAGAAACAAAACTGCCTGAGATTCCCTCTCTAATTTACTCGATTTTCCGTGATGCATGCCTCGAATGGCAAACCGGTGGGTGCCTATCGGGCCCCGGCTCTGCCCGTCGCTGCAAGTAATCTCTGTTCTCCAACCCCATGCTGCCATGGCCGCAGCAGCAAAACGGTCCGTAATGGCGGTTCTGTATCTGCTCTGCTAGCCAATGAGCTTGTTTTAATGGAGGGTTGCATCTGGTCCGCAACATGCCTACTGATCTAGGATCAGGTTTCCTCCATCCACATCCTTTATTAGCGAAAAACCAAAACTGATCTGAGATAAGGGCCGCGATTCATAAAGCGTCTCATTGTTGATCCACGATCAGGATTTCCTCCCTGCTAATATGCTAACCGTTATCCATTATGAGTGAAAAGGAAAAACTGATCCTAGATCAGGCGACGTTTTCACAAAGTGCCTCAGAGTAGAAGCGCCCTGTACACACCCTCACCTTATCGTTGGCCACAAACTTGCGCTTGCCACAGCAACTCATGAGGCCACTCGTGAGCCCATATGCCTTTTTTTTCCTTTTAGTGTTATATATATCACTCTCTCAAAAAATATCCCTCAGAAATTGAGTGTCAGCCCCAGCTGTCTGTACTCAAGTCTGAGTTCTTTAAATCTCAGCAGAAATAAGTTGGCTTCAGGTGCTGTTGATCTTTTCAGTGTATTCCCAGTTTTTTGGGTGAAGCCCAGGATGAGCGCAGTGAGCTGGCAGATATTTTCCTATACTCATCTTGGGCACTACCTGCCATTTTGGCTCTACCTCAATCCATAGGTCCATAGGTCCAAATACTACGAATACAGCTCAACTGGTCTCTCACCGTCGCTGTATTGGGACAGTTATTTGCATATTATGGCGTTGTAGGCAATCACCCCTGCCGTTAAGGCTCGAATGGCTCTAATATGTATTGTGAGATCAGACATAAAGAGATCCAATCAATGAATTGTTACTACACTGAAAGTTACTGTGTGTACCCGATATAAACTGTTAGCAGCCGTCACATTCACTGAACAAGGTCTGAGAAGAGATTCTAACACCTTGCTCAGGAATTATGAAACAGTGTAACACTATTGCGTGCCAGTAAACGCATATAGCACAAACAAGGACAAAGACAACATTATGCCCCTGAGATTAGCATGATGGGAAACACGTCTTATTTATCACATTACTTACCAACATTGCTTACTTACTTATCAGAATAACCATTATGGTGCACTCTCTCAGAACAGGAATGCTGATTTAGGATCAGTTTTTCATTTTAGCTCAGAAAGGATAAATATGGAGTATGAGTAGCAGAAAAATGAACCTGGATCAGTACTAGATGGTTTATAAATATAGGCCCTGATAATGATTTATTCATTTAAATTTTATTTAATAATCAATGCTGCAGCAGGGTTGGTGGAGTTTTCCAAATCTAATCTAGACATCCCCATGAGGTCACCAGTACAGACTGCAGTTATAGCAATTACATGGTAATTACACCCCAAGTACAATGTACAAACATGGAATTGCATTGATATCTGAGGCAACTTCATTTAAACAGGATCAACTTTTTAAAATTTGTAACAAAAATTCCAGAAATAGCTAAAAACGAACTGAATGTCCATTTTGAAAATGTCATTGTTCTGAACACAGCACATTTAAAAAAAAGATGTTCTTTTCAGTTAGTCTGTTAGCAGTGGCGAGCAAATGGTTTCTTGGGTTAGACCTCTTAAATCTATTAAAATACGATTGCAAAGCACTTTGTGCCATAAAATGTCATGGTGACTTTTTGCGATGCTCCATAACATCGATCTGCCACTGTGATAGGCATTCGTGATAGTGAGGGGACTTTGCATCCTCTGACTAGAATACTATTTATGCATTTAAATACAAAATGCATTTTATAATGGTTCTATAAAAGTTTTTTAACAGAGAGAGATAGAAAGAGAGTGAGTGCACTCAGAAAATAACAAAATTATCTCAGCCCCCCGCTTTCCTACACAATACAATTTTCTGTGTTTAACTCTTACAAAGTTTATTTGAGTCCACTATGGCCAGATAAGAAGTTGAATTAACAATGGACATTTCACTGTGTACTTTTCTGCCACCATTGGGCTATCAGTATGTACTCCTCTGCCACCATTGGGCTATCAGTATGTACTCCTCTGCCACCATTGGGCTATCAGTATATACTCCTCGGCCACCATTGGGCTATCAGTATGTACTCCTCTGCCACCATTGGGCTATCAGTATATACTCCTCTTCCACCATTGGGCTATCAGTATATACTCCTCGGCCACCATTGGGCTATCAGTATATACTCCTCTTCCACCATTGGGCTATCAGTATATACTCCTCGGCCACCATTGGGCTATCAGTATATACTCCTCGGCCACCATTGGGCTATCAGTATGTACTCTTCTGCCACCATTGGGCTATCAGTATATACTCCTCTGCCACCATTGGGCTATCAGTATATACTCCTCTGCCACCATTGGGCTATCAGTATGTACTCCTCTGCCACCATTGGGCTATCAGTATATACTCCTCTGCCACCATTGGGCTATCAGTATATACTCCTCTGCCACCATTGGGCTATCAGTATATACTCCTCTGCCACCATTGGGCTATCAGTATGTACTCCTCTGCCACCATTGGGCTATCAGTATATACTCCTCTGCCACCATTGGGCTATCAGTATGTACTCTTCTGCCACCATTGGGCTATCAGTATGTACTCCTCTACCACCACCGGGCTATCAGTATATACTCCTCTGCCACCATTGGGCTATCAGTATGTACTCTTCTGCCACCATTGGGCTATCAGTATGTACTCCTCTACCACCACCGGGCTATCAGTATGTACTCCTCTGCCACCATTGGGCTATCAGTATGTACTCTTCTGCCACCATTGGGCTATCAGTATGTACTCCTCTACCACCACCGGGCTATCAGTATGTACTCCTCTGCCACCATTGGGCTATCAGTATATACTCCTCTGCCACCATTGGGCTATCAGTATGTACTCTTCTGCCACCATTGGGCTATCAGTATGTACTCCTCTACCACCACCGGGCTATCAGTATGTACTCCTCTGCCACCATTGGGCTATCAGTATATACTCCTCTGCCACCATTGGGCTATCAGTATGTACTCCTCTGCCACCATTGGGCTATCAGTATATACTCCTCTGCCACCATTGGGCTATCAGTATGTACTCCTCTGCCACCATTGGGCTATCAGTATATACTCCTCTGCCACCATTGGGCTATCAGTATGTACTCTTCTGCCACCATTGGGCTATCAGTATGTATTCCTCTACCACCACCGGGCTATCAGTATGGGGGATATGAACACCTGGAGAGTTCTTCAAGTGAGCGCCTGTTTGGGCACACGCAGGAATGATTATGTCAGCAGATGACTCTTGGATAATTCTCTCAGTGTTATGACCTGTCCTCATTAATCGTTTCTGTGGAGAAAGCAGCTGGTAGTGATCAATGTCCTGGCATGAAGGCCAGAGAAGAAACAGATGACCATCCTGTTAAAAATTCTCCACCCTTAAAAACTGGCTGAGTCGGGTCTCCGATGAGCTATGTGTGTGCGTGTGTGAGAGAGAGAGAGAGAGAGATAGAGAGAGAGAGAGAGAAAACGAGAGAGAGAGAGAGAGAGAGAGAGAGAGAGAGATGCACCTTTAGCATCTCAAAAACAACCTAGCACCATCCAACAAGTTTTGGCAATGCAGTTGTACAATTTTGTCATGCCAATAAAGCATACTGAATTGAATTAACTCTTGTGTGGTGTTCGGGTCAAATTGAGAATGAGAAAAAACTTTTTAAACCTTTACCCACTAATCCACAAATTTTTTTTAGGAATTTAAAAAAAGCTAAACCCATTCCTCATACCACCTGTATTAGCTATCTTCCCCATTAAAACAACTTATAAAACCTGTCATTGTCCAGAATACAAATTGCATAATTAACACACCAGGGGCCACATGTATAAACAGTACTGAGCAGAAAAATTCCCTCAGGAAGTTGCGTAAGGGAGTTTCCATGCAGAAATTCAGACGTATAAAATAAGTAATTTGTAGTGTAATTCTACCATGGACAAATTCAGAAAAGCTGCATTTAAATAGACCTAAACAAAGTGTATGGTAAAGACGATTTCTGCACTTTATTAGGTTTTATAGGCTAACTTTAGCATGCGGTTCTCAAATCAATGTGAAGTCTGCATATTTAGCAACGCGTGCACGAGTTGTAGGCACGTACACGTGCACTTTGAGAAATGTCTCCCATCTTGTTTTGTTTCACAATTCGCACACTGAGCATGAGCATTGCTGGTACTGGGCGTCTGAGCCATTGCTTGAGATGCTGAAATTATCATAATGCAGAAGAGAGGGAAAAAAACGACCAACTTATCATTCCATCCGCGTCAAAGAAATAAATGGCTGCCTTGACTGTATAGACTAGCTAGCCCGTCTCGTAGCACAAGGTGACTGTATAGACTAACTAGCCCGTCTCGTAGCACGAGGTGACTGTATAGACTAACTAGCCCGTCTAGTAGCACAAGGTGACTGTATAGACTAACAAGCCCGTCTCGTAGCACAAGGTGACTGTATAGACTAACTAGCCCGTCTCGTAGCACAAGGTGACTGTATAGACTAACTAGCCCGTCTAGTAGCACAAGGTGACTGTAAAGACTAGCGAGCCCGTCTCGTAGCACAAGGTGACTGTATAGACTAACTAGCCCGTCTCGTAGCACAAGGTGACTGTATAGACTAACTAGCCCGTCTCGGAGAACGAGGTGACTGTATAGACTAGCTAGCCCGTCTCGTAGCACAAGGTGACTGTATAGACTAACTAGCCCGTCTAGTAGCACAAGGTGACTGTATAGACTAGCTAGCCTGTCTCGTAGCATGAGGTGACTGTATAGACTAACTAGCCCGTCTCGTAGCACAAGGTGACTGTATAGACTAACTAGCCCATCTAGTAGCACAAGGTGACTGTATAGACTAGCTAGCCCGTCTCGTAGCACAAGGTGACTGTATAGACTAACTAGCCCATCTAGTAGCACAAGGTGACTGTATAGACTAGCTAGCCCGTCTCGTAGCACGAGGTGACTGTATAGACTAACTAGCCCATCTAGTAGCACAAGGTGACTGTATAGACTAGCTAGCCCGTCTAGTAGCACGAGGTGACTGTATAGACTAACTAGCCCGTCTAGTAGCACGAGGTGACTGTGTAGACTAGCTAGCCCGTCTCGTAGCACAAGGTGACTGTATAGACTAACTAGCCCGTCTCGGAGCACAAGATGACTGTATAGACTAGCTAGCCCGTCTCGTAGCACAAGGTGACTGTATAGACTAACTAGCCCGTCTAGTAGCACAAGGTGACTGTATAGACTAGCTAGCCCGTCTCGTAGCATGAGGTGACTGTATAGACTAACTAGCCCGTCTCGTAGCACAAGGTGACTGTATAGACTAACTAGCCCATCTAGTAGCACAAGGTGACTGTATAGACTAGCTAGCCCGTCTCGTAGCACAAGGTGACTGTATAGACTAGCTAGCCTGTCTAGTAGCACGAGGTGACTGTATAGACTAACTAGCCCATCTAGTAGCACGAGGTGACTGTGTAGACTAGCTAGCCCATCTAGTAGCACGAGCAACATGTTTCACTTTACCCAAGGACGACCTGGCTGCACTCGCCGCAAGTTGAAAACAGCTTTATTTATTTATTTATTATTATTTTTTTTACCATTGTGACTTAATTATTTTTTGATCCAAGATTTTGTTTACCTTTGGCTCCAAATATTTTACCGACTCGGAACTGGCTATCAGACCCCAACCCTAGTCATAGCCAATGAAGTAGGAAATGTTGAATTATCCTTTCAGAATTACAGTAGAAAACTATACAAAAGAATATTATATTTCCCCCATGCGCGTATTATGTTCTGTGTGTGCAATTATGTCATGTTCTTTATCATGAGCCGTCTATCATATATCCCGTTAATGCATATTAATTGTGTACAGCCTTTTGAGATTGTGCAAAAGTAAGGTTCCATAAACATACAATTAATTTGTATTTATTATTATCACTAACATGTTGCACCATTTTTGTCGTGAAAGATGTTGGCATAAGGCAGTGAGAGCAATCAAGAGTTGACCGATATACACCGATTTAAGGATTGATGGCCAGAACTGTGGAGGAGGAGAGAAAAATGATACAGGGCAAAGAATGTAGGTAAGGAAAGAGAAAGACAGATGGAGAAACAGAACCAGAGCGGAAAAAGCAGACAGAAATAAAAGGAGAGAAAGAGATGGAAAAGATGGAACACGCAACATAAACCTGCCCCCACAAACACCACCACCACCACCGCCCCCACTCTCACACCCACACACAGCCCCCATGTAAAAAAAAAGAAGAGAAAAGCAGGCTTGCAGAATGAAAGCCACCTCTGCGTATCAGGCGGATGCTTTGTTTCCCTCTTGCGTGTTTTCACAGAAATGCCCTTGAAAGGCGAAAAAAAAGGGTTTGAAAAGAACAGGCAGATGAAACCAGAGGTGTGTGTTGTCAGAGATGGTGAGTCGACCATCGCAACCATGGCAACTCTGCCGCTTTACCTTGAACTGCTCTGGCGAAGTAACGGCGAGAATGATTTCTGAAAGAAGTCATTGGAATGCTATTCTAACGAAGGGAGAGAAAAAAAAAACTGAAAAATTCTCACTTCCCACTTCCTAAACACTTCTCTTCAAAACTCTACCTTTCCCTCTCACATACACTCACACACATTATTGATAGAGGCCGTTGTTGGTTGGTGATAAACATTAAACATTTCTCTTGTAAAATAACACAAAATAACAATAATAAAATGAAATGCAAAAATCTTTCTCTCTCAGACCCGCATAAATACATGTGTTTAAAGACAGACATGGATGATAGCACGTGCTAAATGGACTAAATGTAAAATGTAGACACCTACCCTTCTTTCTCTCTCTCTCTCACACACACACACACACACACACACACACACACACACACACACAAACACAGAAGCCAGGATTCAATCAACATTTGCCCTTTGACAAAAAAAGCAAGTGTTAGCAATTTTCTTCACAAACAAAGTTTAGAAAGCTCTGTGATTGCCCAAATTAGGAGATATAGATCAGTAAATTGTAAAATTGCTTGTTAGTATTTAATTGTGCATTTAACATTATTATTATTATTATTATTATTATTATTATTATTATTAGAGCATCAGAAAGTAAGATACCCTTACTTCCAAAGTATAACCAAAATTTAGCTGGAGTTGGCAGTGCTTGCAGTTTATTATATCCTGCCATAACCTGAGGGACAGAGATTGGCACACATTCATAAATGTACATTAAACATCTCAGACTAAAACAACTTTGTACTTAAAACTGATATAGCCATTATATATATTTTCATCTACATTGCTTTATTTGCCTTTATTATACGCAATACTTTAAATTATAAAAAGTATGCGTGGGGGGCCTTCGGACCACATTAATTCAGACAGACACAGGCACACACACACTATGCTGCTCACCCTTCCTCTCACTTTCCACTACCAAAATGGTCATGCATATGAACATGTGGAATAGCCTATAATGAGTCCAGCAGAGGTTAAAAAGAAACATTGTGAGGATGATGATGATGACAGTGAGGAAGGCAAAGTGGGCTGTGTTGAGAACGACTTCAGACCTGAATCACTTCAATAATAGATACCTGGCAGAACACAGTAATGACTCCAACTCATTTAACTCCAAGACTTAAAAGTAAAAAAAAAATTAAAAAGCAAGGCCAAATCTTCCTTCGGCATTAACACTTATACCAGTGCTTCTACATCAACTTTTTTGTGAAAATGTAAATGGGGAAAAAGTACGTTTTGTTATATACAGGATGTCTTCATTTCTAACTAATATGTGTATACACAAGACGCAAATACAAAAGCTCAGTCTGTCTGTTCCATTTTACAAATGACTCAATTTAGCAGGACCTATTAGGAAGGTAACCTTTTCATAGAGGACTTTGGCTTTTTATCATGGTACTCTTCATGAATATATAAAGACAAATCTATACAAGCAGGAAGATGAGAAACTGAGAAAGAAAAAGATAGAGGGAGAGAAATAGAAGAATAAGAAGAGAAAGGGATGATGTTGAATGTGCAATGGCGTGACACTCACTTGTCTTCATTAGGCTGTGCAAGGGAGCTTTTCTGAGGACGGGAGTAAAATGGCTGGTTGCTGAAGGCTGTACGGTGTCACACTGAGGCCCGGTACGTTCCCGCCACTACAAAAGATGGCACAAACACTCCACGGAGCGGCGGTGGCGCACGTTGTTAGGGCCTTTTCACCAAGCCCAGGGAGCAGCTTTCAGCAAACATAAGTCTGCTCAAGGCCAAAGCACCGCAGCAGAGAGAGAAAATACTTTTTCATTCTTTTTTCATTCTTTCTCTCTCTCTCCTTGTTCTGTGAGTGAGACAGACAATTTGCGGTACAGCCAAATGTCATACGGTTGTTATGAAGGCCTTCAGAAGCACATGTTCCCTTTAGAATGGGGTTCTAGCTGTGTCGCGCTGGCAGGGTGGGGTTAGGGTAGAAGGCGGGACTTGGAAAGAAAGAGCAGCCCTCCGGTAGCAGCCATTTTACATCCACAGGCTGAAATGGCAAACCAGCCAGGAGAACTAGATCTAACCATTAACCTGTGCATTAATCTGTATGCCTATCACTGCAATGTCACCAGTCTGGAGATTCCCTGAGCCTACCACCATTTTGGGTCAATATCTCCAGACAGCCAAACCTGACGGTAATTTCTTTTTAGGAGACACGGTAGGGGTGCAGGGAGACATCAGCAGTAAGGTAGGGGGGAAAGAGTGTTAAGGGAGACAAACCGTCAAATCTGTCAGAGGATTTCAATAAAGTTGCATGGCAATGAACTCTGCAAACCAACAAATCTTTCAGAAGATAAAAAAACAAACAAACAGGCGTTCTTTGGGAGGATGAGATTTTATATGATTTGCAGGGGCGCAAGAGCTGAGACTTAAGTGTGAGAGACAAACAAACTTCCAGAAGACCTGGGCTGCCTTATAACGTGAGATAAAGGAGCAAAAACGAAGAAGGGAAATGGTGTCACAGCTGAGTAAGGGAATCAATTACGTACTGCAGCGATTCCCCTCGCCGTAATCAAGCGGGGCACTCCTGGCTCAAAGCAAGTCAATAATTAATGAAAAGACTTCTTGGTAATAGCCGAGCCTGCTTTATTGCATCCACGGTAACCTCCGCTGGTACGCCAAAGCGATTCCGAGTGACCCCGTTGGAGGGAGTCGGCGGCACGTGCGCGGGCAAACCCGTGCGGACAGACACGCGCGCTCCGTGGGCTGAACGCTTCCGGTTGCCTCCCGGTCAGAGATGGCGGACCGCTCCTGATGCTCAGAGCAATAACCGTGCAGAACAAACAGAATCTCGGAGCAGGAAGGAGGATGGAGCGCCGTGGGACTCGCTCGGAAATAAAAACGGGGCGGCCTGGTGTTTGAAGAACAAGGAAATGAAGAGCAACTTGGCGCGGAGGGCTCAAAGGGCCTCCAGCCATCTTCTGTCTCTTCCCAAAGATGGCTGATTGAACACTGCGCCTCTGTGTATCCCCTTTATTGCTCAGCGTGCCCTATGCATAGAACCTGCTCAATGCCCAAGCATGGGGATTAGCCTGGCACAAAATGGCTGCAGTCCACCCAGGATGGCGGTGCATATTGGTGGTAGTCAGTGTAATACCAAACACTCATTTTCATTATGATAATTTCACAGCTTGTCAAATATAATGCAGAATCATAAGCTGATTGTCTTCATTTACAATCGGATGGAACAGAAAAGAACAAAGCTCCTGCTCTCTGACCTATCCATGGTGTGTGAGCCTGGCCGCTTTTAGGATCACTGAGATTCCAAGCCGCTGGACTCTGATTGGTTATTTCAGCTTGCTTGCTATGTTTCATTAGTTTCTTCTCAACAAACATCACTGATCAGAAAACCACTTCGGAAGAAAGGAAGCAGTGACTACACTTTTGAAAGATGTGAGAGGCATATTTAAGATTCATGTTGTCATGGTTCTGTCGCTCTAATTTCTTAAGAATTTCTTTAGAGCAAATATACGTGACACAGTGGAATTGTTACAAAGCGGCGTGCAAAACCATGTGGAGAAAGGTATGTTTCTATTGCAAGACATTTAAAACAAGCCTATTTATTACTAGTGCGATTGCTTCAGCAACATGTTACCTGTTCTCTTGCATACTTATTTGCTTTCTGCCTATATGTCTGCATTCTACTCCTCCTACAGCTTTTAAGATAGACATGCCATTTCAACTTACTTGTATAAATCTTTCAATTTGTCCACATCAGTGGCTAGCTTGTATGGCGCCCTGAGCGAACCCCCCCCCCCAAATAAATTGTGTGTCTATCCACCCCCCCCGCCCCCCCCCCACAACAAAAAAAAAGCACCATTCTGCATTAACTGTATATAATATCCAGACATTTGGAACAACACAAATAATCATAACATTTAAAACTATATAAATATTAAAATATATACAAAAATAAGATCAATATCAAAAAGTAACAAAGAATTGGCTAATTCTAGGCATACGACACCCCAAAAGACTCAATCTATCACAAAAGATACAAAATATCAGCATAATATAGACATATTTAAGTTTAAGTATCTTTTTAATCTTTTAAGCATTGGAAATTCCTCTTACTGAGCTCAGGACCTAGTCAATACAATCACAGAAAACCTTTATGATGTCACCTCAATGAAAGTTAACCAAATCAATAATGTGCTAGTTAGGTTGTAATCGTTTTGCTGCAGGCTACACACATTATCATGATCAGAGTTGCGGGTAACGCTTTACTAAAGAAATTTGTTACTGTAATAATAGTTTTTTGGGTAACGTGGTAATATAACGCATTACTATATAAATGCGTGTAATAATATTACTTTACATTTTCTAAATTAGTAACGCGTTACTCAACCTAATATTGTAGGCTATGTAACATCCGCCGTTTCCCTACAGTCCACCTTCCCTTCGTTTCTCGTGTTTTCCCATTCCTCTTGTTTCATGTTGTGTTTTTCAGTTCACCCTGTCTGTCTGTTCCATGTTTGTGTAGGCTGTGTGTGGTTCCCCGTTTTTGTTCCTCGTTATCATTCAGCCTATCACTCTCCCCCTCTGCTCACATTCCACACACACTTTAATTATCCCATCAGTACCCGCACACATTCCTCACTCCTTTTAGTTGTTCTATTAGCCTTTTCACCTGTTCCCCTCTCTATTTAAGTTCTCCTCTTTCACAGTGTCATTGCCAGTTCATTTCCTTTGTCAGCCCCGTCTTGACATTCCCTGGCCTGCTCTGTTTGCTTGCTTGCTCGTGCCTGACCTGTTTGTTGTTTTTTTTGTTCCTCGCTCCAGCCCGTCCAGTCTGCTTTCCGCCCCTGTTTGTTCCAGCTCTTTCTCCAGCCCAGTCCATTAGTTTCACCAACCCTGTTTCCAGCCCTTCATCTAGGTTTTCCCCTGTTTCGTGTTCTTTTGCCTGAGTTCTGTCTCCGAGTCTTGCATTTGTGTCCATACCAGTGTTCATTACCATAACAGGCTATGTTTCATGCTGCGTTGATATGCTAAGGCTATTTATTACGAAGAACTCTCCAATCGATGGATAATCAAGTATGAAAGCCCTATATTTCATTTGGTTAGCTTTTCATATTTGTCAATGTTGTTTTAAAAGCAACATTTTGAACACCCTGTTACTACATTCATATTGTCAATTGATACGAGCTGAATACATTTAAGATAATTAATCTCAGTCAACTCTAATGTAACAAAAGTGCAAAGCATTACGGTGCGCTATTTGATAGATTCCCCCGCTCCCCCTACCTCGGGCTTCTGAGTGGAAGACCTTCCCAGGCACAGGCAGTAGCCTGCCTAGCTCGCAAACTAGAATCAGGGCGCCCACTCCAACAAGGTTAATTGACCCACACGGTGACATTATATCATTGACGTGAGTGACGTGCAAATGAGCGATAGAAAATCGATCACACAAATGTCACAATTCAGAATTTTTTTGTGCGGCTGAACCATGTCGCCCATACCTAAAGCAGCCACTGGTCAACATGGTGGTGGCACTCTAATAGGTAATTTAGCATGAAATCTTTGAAAGCTCCTGCCCATCACCCTGTTGGTGACACATGCAACACCAGCAATCATATGCAAATATTGCAGCGATTTTAGACAGAGGCTTATGGTACCATTGGTTATTTTGAGTGGTCTTCCATTTTTGTAGACCAACAAATGGCTATTTTTTATTCAACATAAAATTTGTTTTTTTTTAATGGATGTTTGTAAGTGGCAAAAAAGGCACAATTTGCTGACATAGTGCCACTATTTGATAGTCTCATTTGGTTGTAATGGTCATAACGACATAAAGTTTTAAGATGCTACAGCTCTGTAATCCCTTAATCTAGTAACAGCTTTAAACAACTGCTGAAGCAACCACACTAAAGTTTATTTATAAACGTTACCTTCTAGTTATTATTATTATTAATTATTATTAAACCGGGGGAAGGTGCAGCACTGTGTGGGGAAACATGGTACGGCAGGGGGCAGGGTGCGCAGGAGGGGGGGGGGGGGGGTGTTCGGGGGTGCGCCTTTATAAACCTTTAAAATGAAACGACTGTTTAAAAAATAAAAAATAAAAACTAACAGGTGGCAAATCTGTAAACAAAGCCCATCCAGGATCCCGTACTGTCCCCCCCAGCCTTGCCCCACTGACACTGGATTCTCCTCCAGCTGTAGACATACATCACCCCAGCGTGAGACTCCACTCTGCCTTCTCAGAGGGGGGCAGGTTCACACTATGCCAGGGATTGATCGGAGAGAGGATTCTGGGAAAAACAGCCAGGTGGGGGGAGTGTGTGTGTGTGCGCGTGGTGTTAGTAACAGCCTGGCTGTGATCCTCAAGTACACAAAAACACTATTGGTACAGATCCTTCGATTCCCCCTCTCTCTTGTTGTTAAGTCGTCTCCGGCTTTAATCTCCCCTCTGTGTATGAGTCCGCCGTTGCTATGGACGCATCACATCACGCCCTGTCCTTTTTCACCCCTCCACACACCCCCACCCCCTAGCCCCCCCCTAAAACCCCTTTGCCCGCCAATCACTCACCTCAGCCAAGACATTGACTGGTCAACTCCCAGCACATATAAATGGTTTTACCAACACAAACACATGTGCACATACGCAAGCATGTACACATGCACAAACATACACACACACACACACATACACAGATGTGCATGTGCACACACCCACAGAAGTACGTACATCACCACTCACTTTATCAAAGGACAACACATTGGGGACACTCTCTTCACCCCCATCCTGCTCAGTACCTCTCAGGTATTCAGTCTGATCCCCAGAAACTCAGAGGAGAGGCTGGATGTGTGATGGCTGTCTCCCCACACAATCCAGAGGGAAAATATGGGGAAAACTGTGCACTGTGGAATTCATTCCATGTCTGACCAGAGCTGTGAGACAACATTACCATAGCGCTGGGAGAGTGTTCTATCTCACATTCGATGACCTATGACCCCCCCACTCAGCTGCTGACTCGCCACGTCCAGAACGCAGGCGAACTAGCAGGCCTCAGCTTCCTCTTTCAGGGAACGCATTCGTGCATCAGCACGGCGATGATTGAGCTATCACCCGTAAACAGTGGCGAGTAGTAACGAGTTACAAGTACTCAGTTACTTGTATTTGAAAATTTAAAACAAATTTGTACTTTTTTTTAGTATTTTTTTAAAGACAGTACTTTTACTTTTACAAGTATATTTGTAAAAACATACTACTCTGTTGAATTTAGAACATTCTAGCATTACATAGTATAAAGGAACGATGTTTTCCCTCAATTTTATTCGGTTTTGTTGTTTGTCGTTTTGTTGTCATATTTGTCTCAGACTCCAAAGCATCTGTGACACAGAACTGTCCAATCAGCTACACGCTAATCTTGGTACCCATACGGTTCAAATAGAAACCGAATGAGATTATGACAAGGATAACGGTTATAGCTATCTAAAAATGTACATATGTACCAGAGACGTTTTCTGTGAGTAGGCAAAAGAGGCAGTGCCTCCTCAAAAAAATAATTCCCAAAGAATATTTTTACATCTGTATAGAGGCAAATTGAGTTAATAATAGTTCAGTCTCCCAGTGAAACACTTTAGAACCCTCAATGTACTTGACACTGTCATTTTTTTTAGACCTGCGACGGGGAGCGTTTTGCATGCAACAGATTAGTAAACAATAGATCAGAGAGTGTAATATCGGAGAGTTTTATGAGCGTGTGCGTTTAGATTTTTCTCAACGTTCGAGTGTCAGGTGAATTTTGTCTTTTATTTAGCTAGCATTTTTCATTTGGGCCCAGCTTTTTGTTAGCTAGCTTAGCAAGTTAAGCATTTCATTCAGCTGTCACGGCCGGTGCTGTTGTAGTTAACATGGATCTGGACGAAATGGGTGACAATGTGGACCGTCTTCGAGACGGGTTGATGTTTGAAAGCGTGCCTTTTGCAGAGAAGACCCACGTAAAATCTGAAAGCCCGTGCTCAACCTGGCTAAAGTTGCCAAGGGTCGAGTGGACGAGCTAACGGGAAGTCATTTGGGCTAACGAGCTTTAAGTTACTGCTGGCCCTGCTTGTTTTTTTTCAACAAATCAACAAATGGGACCTGGACAAAATACGGTTTTGACGACATCAAAAACTTGGAGAGGGCTGTGAATCTACATTGGAAATCTCATGATCACATAAGTAGTGTTTTCAAGTAAAATGTTTAGTACGAGTTCAAATTGAGCATGTGTCAGACAGGCAGGCTAAGCGCAAAGCTAAGCTACTGTACAGGAGAAATAGGGCCATATGGAAGAGAATGACTGACACCGTCTTATTATACGGGACGCAAGAGCTGGCTTTCAGGGAGCAGATGAGAGTGCATCCTCCATTAACAAGGGGAACTACCGGAAGTTTCTTGAGTGCCAAACCAACTATGACGAATTATTGGCAACTCACATGGACATTCACCATTTTCACCGGTTTGACTGATCTGATTCAAAACGATCTGATCAGTGCAATAAAGAGTGCTGTTGTATTTGCCAATGAAATCCATGCAGCCCCGTTGTTTGCCTTTTGTTTTGATGTAAAAGTTATTTGAAATGTAACTAGTACTTGACTAAAGTTTGACTCAAGTGAAGGCTACTTTTACTCTACCCACCACTGCCCGTAAACATTAATGAAGTTCCCGGGGAGAGCAAAAAGTGCCACCCAAAATATCTCTCAAGCCGATCAAGCCGAATGAATACCATTGCAACTTATATCTATATGATATACATTGTAAAGATGTTTCCAAGGATTCTGCAGTCAAACGTTTTGAGGAGGAGACGTGGATGGAAGTGCTGCTGACTTCGGCAGTTAGAGAGCAGAGACTGGGCTCCTTCCACCAGGCTCACAAACTATGCAAGGGCCTCCCTGCTTTAATGTATTCCTGACTCAAGCTCTTTGCCGTGTTTGTGCCCTTGCAGAAGAAGAACAAGAAGAAGAAGCAGTTGTCCCCCCCTCCCTGGAGAACAACCTCTGCCAATCACACACCGGCAGTTATGCAGATAGGCCTCGGGGAAACACAACGCAGGCGGAGTTCGCTTCCCGCTAAGTGACGTCTATGCCCTGATGTTTTTTTTCTTTCTTAATAAAATATTTCCCCGGGACTCTTCAGTGTATCATGAATTTGACCGAACGGGGTGGGATAGGCGAGTCGTAAGCGGCGCTATCCTGCCGTACCTCTGAATAAACAGACAGGGAATTAGCTTCCCGTGCTCGGCCTTCCGTCTAGGCTTCGCCTAGCGCCGGGCTGCCGTTCTCGCTGAGAGGCCTGTTGCAGTTTGACAGGATGACAAGAGGACGATCCAAGGTTAACCATCCCCCTCTCTGCAACCACCACCATCAGCAGAGCCTCTCAGGTCATGTCAAACGTCACAGAGGACAGGCTACTTACTGCAGCAGGCCCTGTGCTTGGTAGATGGATCCCCTCCTATAGCTTAACGCACAAATCAAATTCTCCATCTCTGCTTTTGTTAAACCTCACGCACATCCGAGCCGCCATCCTTTCCCTTTGAGTTCATCAACTCTTGGTCCATCCATCACTTTTCTTTCTCCTCTTCTTGCCCTCCTCTATCTTTCCATACCCAGGAATGGTGCATTCATTTGATATAAAATGTTTGTGTTTTGCTATATGTAAAATTAATTGCATTAATTTTTTATGCCAATTGCCAAGCAACCGACATCATGTCTCCATTTTGATAGAAGTTTATGGGTACATGGGCATTTTGTAACAAAACATATTTCAGTGAATTTTTGCCTATTTCTGTCAATATCTCTGCATTCTGCATCTGCCTGGCTGTGATGTTTGATGTTTGATGTCCCTCCCCCTCTCGCCCTCTATTTCTGCTCCGCTTTCACCTTTCACTCCATCCTTTTGTCTCTCTCCCCTCTCTCTTTCTCTCTCTCTCCGAGCTGTCACTCTCTGAGTTAGGACAGTCTATGCGGACAGTGGATCCCTGACCCCTGATGTGGACAGGCCGGAGCCAGCTTGGCCCCTGCGCCCTCTCCCCCACCCACCCCCCTCCAGCCCCCTCTGACCCCCTCCATTCCCCTGCAGGGCGTGCAGGCTTGGAATGCTACTCCAGGCCTCTGCTCCTCACCCGTCAGCTCTGCGTCTGTCAGTCTGCCCGTCAAGGCGCTGTCAGCAGGGTGCTGGAGC
Source organism: Ilyophis sp. 1 JC-2022 (assembly GCA_022702515.1). Taxonomy (NCBI): domain Eukaryota; kingdom Metazoa; phylum Chordata; class Actinopteri; order Anguilliformes; family Synaphobranchidae; genus Ilyophis; species Ilyophis sp. 1 JC-2022. Next base: position 25,281,780 of record CM040400.1, read on the forward strand.
TATCTGACAACTCCCCCGTCCCCCCCTACCCCCCCTACCCCCATCCGACTCTGCATGCTAAACAGGGCCCGGTGCAAAAACGGCCGACGGGCAGCAAACCGACCCCCTCATCGATGTTCGAGCAGACAGCTGCTCTTCTCAACGTGAAGAGCATCCCCTCCAGGTAGACTCACCCCTGTGCGTGGCGCAGGTGTTCCACCGCGCGGGGGCTCAGCTGATCAGCATTCATCGCTCGGCGTTCGCCGGTGGCCGCTCTCCTCCCTCCAGGAAACACCAGGGCGGAGCTCGGCAGCGCGTGGGCGGAACGGGGAGGGGAGCTCCTCCCTCTTCCTGCTGGTACAGTTCATCTGTAGCAGGTGCAACCCTCATTATCGTCCCCCTGGCTGCGAGTGAGCGGCACAGGCACAGGCACTAACTCTGCGTCCATGGTGCATGCAGCCAAAACCCAACCAACCCAGGCTAAACCCATAGTCTAACACAGTATAGCCAAACATAGCACAGTTCAGTGTGCTAATTGTGTTTCTGTGTGTGTGTGTGTGTGTTTGTGTCAGTCAGTGAGAGTGTGTGCGTGTGTCAGTGAGTCTTTAAATGTACGCGAGTCAGTGATAACGTTTTTTTTCGTGTGTGAGCATTTATGTGTGTGCGTGCTTTCTCTATGCGCATCGGCGGGAATGCGGCGTGCATGCTCTTGTCTGTTTTTCTGTTTCATATGCATCGTGTGTAAATCAGGTTTACCACCCCCCGCCACCCCCCCCCCCACCCGTCCCACCCCTCTCCTCCCCACCCGCCGCTCTTCTCCACACCCTCCCCGCTCCCCCGTTCGCTCCGCTGCCTCATCCGTATCCGCGGCTCTTGGAGACGGTCACTGGGGAACGGTGCCGGTCGGCAGGTGAAATAAGGATCTGTGTTCAATTAACTCACACACTCAGGTGTCTAGGGGTGGGGTGGGCTTGAGTTTCAGACAGAACATGATGAGACAGGACCTCTACTCTGCCAGGAGGTGAGGGGAGAGGGGACTGGGAGGTGGGTGGAAGGCATTACATTAATATCTAATTGAAAACAACACAGCCAGGTTCATTTCAATAAAGAAATAAAGCCACACTCATTAGAATACAAACATAGCAAACATTTCGCGCTTCCCTAATTGAGTAATTAGACCTATATGTAAATGATTGCAATCAAGCAATTAAGCACCAAGAAAGTAGCTTGCTGTTCTCATCCTGGAGCACAAAGCCGCCGAGCTCTGCCGTATTCTCATTCCCCCCCCTTTCAAAACAACAGCACTGCCTTAAAGCTACATGACACAAGCACAGTCAACGATGACTGCTTCCATAGCCATTAGTGGCCTCGTACCTGTGAAATCACCCGGCTGAGTGGGAGCACTGTTATCAGTGTGTTGGAATGCAGGTGATTACACGTTTAATAACTGTATAGGTAAGTACCATGTAATAAAGCACACGCACATGGAAAATAAACTGTACTTACATGTGTAACTTCATGAGTGTCCGAGCACGGGCATGTGACCATGTAATTTCATATATTATTTAGTCCTTTCTTTCCCTTTCTATGTTTTTCTGTCTCCTTTTCTTCCTCTCTCTTTCTCTCTCTCTCTCTTTCTCACTCTCTCTCTCTCTCTCTCTCTCTTTGTCTGTCTCTTCTTACATGCACTCACACAAGCAGGAAATGGCGAGATTAAAAGCGCAATAGTGTGCTCAGATTTGCAGTCAATTATGAGGGATTTAGGCTCCTCTGGCTGAATCATTGCGTTTATCTGCTCGGCATATTTCTCCTAAAGCACAGGTAATCCTGGCTGCCTCCCAGATGAAGCCGCTATCGGCCGCCGATAATCACTGCTCAACTTCCTGCTGTAGAGAATTGCTGAACTCCTCCGTTATGAAAACTCAGCCGCCTTGACAACTGGGGCTTTCTGCCTTTCTACTAAAGTTCTCTTCAAACTCGTAGTTTGCAAAAACCAACTCGCTCTGTTGATGGTCTCAATAAAGAGGCACATACACACGCATATCCTCCCTGTATGTATGCATAAAGAAATATACACATACACACACACACACACATTCATGCGCACAGAGATATACACATGCACACGCATATCCTCCCTGTATGTATGTATAAAGAAATATACATATACACACACACACACACATTCATGCACACAGAGATATACACATGCACACGCATATCCTCCCTGTATGTATGCATAAAGAAATATACACATACACACACATTCATGCACACAGAGATATACACGTGCACACGCATATCCTCCCTGTATGTATGCACACAGAAATATACACATGCACACGCATATCCTCTCTGTATGTATGCACACAGAGATATACAAATACACAAACACACACACACACACAGAAACATACACAAACACACACAGAAATATACACATACACACACACACACACATGCATGCACACAGAAATATACACATACACACACATTCATGCACACACACACACATCATGCATACAGAAATATACACATACACACACACATTCATGCACACAGAAATATACACACATTCATGCACACACACACACACACACACATTCATGCACTCAGAAATATACACATACACACACATATTCATGCACACACACATTCATGCAATCAGAAATATACACATACACATGCATGCACACACATACACATTCATGCACACAAACATATACACATACACACACACATTCATGCACACAGAATGTATGTATGCACACAGAAATATACACATACACACACACAGATTCATGCACACACACACACACACACACATTCAAACACAACACATAGCCTCCCTGTATGTAAGCACACAGAAATATACACATACACACACACACACATTCATGCACACATACACACACACACATTCATGCACACACACACACACACATACCGCGTGGGGGCTCAGCTGATCAGCATTCAGTAGATATAAATGTCATGTCATCTTTAGACACACATGCACAAACACACACAGACAAACTCTCTCACTGCATATTTACAATACATAAACACATGCATGTAGCAGCACAACACCGGCCCTCTCTCTCTCACACACACATGCACACACACACACACACACAGTTTGTGTGCATTATATAGACAAACATGCCTGCTGCACACACACACACACACACAAAATTTGTATGCATTATATAGACAAACACGCATGCACATATGCTCACACACGCACAGACCGTGCGTGCGCAGAACCAACAAGCTAATTATTTCCCCCACCCCGTGTACACCCACACACGCTCGCGTGCAGTTGTGGGTGTGCAGGTTCAGTTCCCGGGGATTTGTCGCATTTTAAATGAAACGGCCGGCGAGAGACATTACGCCGGACTGGAAAAACAGCAGATAATTTGCTGTCAAGCTGTCTGGAGATGAGCAAAGTAAATAAATAAATAAATAAATAAATGAGGCAGGAGAGGGAAAAAAGAAACACAGCAAATGATATCTGCAGCACATCTCTCCTTAATAAAAGTGAACAAGGAGAGAGAAATACAGTAGAGTAGGCGATTAAGCTGCTCTTTGTCTGCTTTCTTAGCACTTTCCGGGGCACTTTATTTCCCCGTAAACAAGGCAAAAGAGCTCAGTGCTGCCTGCAATGCTCTATATATTACCCATAAATCCTGACGGGGCAGGGGGAGAGGGTGAGGAGGGGGGCGGGCGGGCTTATTTGGGAACTATAGATTGTACATTATGGCATTATGCAGATACCGTTACTTCTGCATGCTTAGCGTGACATAAAGGCCCAACCCACTCCCCGTGGTCTCTTTTCCAAGTCTTTGATGAATATTCTCTCGCCCGCTCTCCACACTGTACTGTACCATTTCCACAACAAGAGAGAGAGAGAGAGGCGAGAAGAGGAAGAGGGATAATGTGGCTTACTTCTATCTTTTATTTTTAAAGAAAGGAAAGGGGACAGAGAAAAGGATGGAGGGAAAGGAGAAAGCAGAGAATAAATGGAAGGTGAGAGAGGGGTACGGGACGTGACGAATTTCAGCTCAGAAAGACGAAGATAAAGAAAGAAGTGATATTGACAGTAATGGGCTAAAATACACCAAAATATATTTAGTTGCAAAATGCCTCTACAATAAACGCGTCAATAAACGGCAACCGAGAAAGAGACAGCGCGCCAAATTAAACTAAGGGAGAGAAAGAAAAAGACAAAAAAAAAAAAGTATTAGAGAGAGAAAGGCTGTCTTGGGAAATGATAAAAACTTTTTTTTGCCTCAAGGGGGCATAAGAGAGCGTCTTGTTGAGGGACAGAGTGATGCACAGAATTGAAAAACTCTGTTGTGTTAATGGCTCAGATCCACGTCAACAGCGGCGCAGAAAAGCAAGCCGCCTTGATGAATACAAAGTAAAAATAGGCTTCTTTCTCAATTTTGATTCAGGTTATACCCACACATGTATCACTACCAGTTTGCATAAAGGGGGAGAAAGAGAGAGAGAGAGAGAGAGATTTAGAGAAACAGCAAAGGATGGCGGGGGGGGGCGGTGGCGGAGTTTTACGGAGCGATGATATTTATACTTCTCACACAGGAACATGCCACAGTGAAATGACAGGCTGGGAGATTACTTTAAAAATGAGAAGTCTCACCAAACCCGAATTTCTCGTGTTTAACGGAGGACTTGCAGGAAGCTTAAGTGGTGGTCTGCTGACAAGTTTCCCAGCGTGCACTGCACACGATAGTGGCTGCGGGCGGTCGTTGCCCTTTGTGCCAGAGCGGGTACCACGGCGACCGCGTGTCAGCGGATCTGACCACTCGGTCAAATCAGAGCATGGAAGAGTCGCTCAAAAAGTTAAGAGTCCGGTTGGTCGATCGGGGCCGGAGCTTTCCGGAATGAGCAGGGCTCCACTGGAACCCGGGCCCGGGGGCCTTTGGGCTGGCGGGAATGCTCCGGGAAGGGCGTGTTTGATCAGCTGTGCAGCGTGCGCTGTAATAGTCTCGCTAAGCGCGCTAATGGCTTTTCATCCGGCCTTTTAAATGTCAGCATGCCGCGTGGGCCTGCCGTGACTCACGAGGAACAGAGGGACTGGGCCCACCCCGCGGCGCGACATGCTCCGCTGGCCCTCGGTTTATTAATAGCCGGCGTAACCCCCCGACAGGTCAGCTGATCGATGGAGGGTGATGACAGCCTGGGATCGGGGCGGTGGTGGAGTGTGCCGGGTGTCAGGCTAGCTTCAGACCTCCTGGAGCGTGGAGATGCTCACCAGCACACACTTGGGATCAGAAACAGAGGAGAGTGGAGGTTGGTTACTGCGTTGGTTACTGGTTTTGGTCACACGGTAGCAATATTCTGCACCTGAGAATGAGGATTTTGTAACTGGGTAGACTTAACTATTAATTATTTACAAATATGACCTTTATTGTTGTGAGAAGGGGTAAACTGGAAGTCTTTTTGTTAGAGGTATTCGTCATCTAAGCTGAATTACTTCCTCACTGATTCATGTTTGGTCCCCTCAAAAGAAGCTAAAGCAACACATCTATTGACAATAATGTTGTGGTACTTAGCGACTTTCGTTTACTTTTACTAATATTAGTTTTGTTCAGTGCTTCGATAAGCCAGTCCTTGCCATGAATTAACCAAACCCCCCCCCCCCCCCTTTCATCTTTATTTTAGCTTTCTATCTCATTTTATTTTGTTCCTGTCGCACTGACAATACTTTGTTGACTGACCAGAAAATACTGGCTTACTGCTCTCTCTCTCTCTCTCTCTATCTCTCTCTCTCTCTCTCTCTCTTCACTGGCAATTTCCAATTAAACCAGTAATATGGTAATACGCCAAGTGCACAGTAGCAACCAGCAAGCCACAGTAATCCATTTAAAACATGGCATGATGTTGTTTTTCTATCTCTGGTACATAATTTCAGCAGATAATATTATTCCATAACACGGAACCCAGTGCATTACCACCAATGGCAGCTCTGTCCTTCCCCAATGGCAGAACATCCCTCCCCCACCTCCAACAAGCACTGTTCATCAGCACGCCTTCCACCCTAATCCCCCTTTCCGAATGGGACAGGTGGGGAGTCTCAGGGCAGTTTGGGAGTGCAGGAAGGGCCCACGGCCAAGACTCTGCCCAGTGCAGTGGATCTGAACCCTCTTGCTGTGGCTGAGATAGCCCCCTCCCAACAATATGCTCTGGTTGAACCTGTGTTGCCAAATCCCTTTTCCTCCAGGTACCCCCCACCCCCTGCCCAACCACCCATCGAGGAACAGAGACAGCAGATGTAATTTCATGACTGTTGAGATGGGGGGAGGGAGTGAGCAGGAGAGGGAAAGCTGGCGGTGGTGGGGGTTGAGAGAGACAATAAGACAAAGAGCCGGAGATATTCCTTCCAGCAAAGTGAACCACATTCTCAGAAAACCTTTTTTTTTATATGTCAACATATATACAAAGGGAAAATATGAACACACACACACACACACACACACACTAAAATAGAAAGCCTATCTTTCCTTTTCCATCTTCATCACTGCATAACCGCAGCCTTCCCCTCCCACCTGCCCCCCAAAACCTTGTTCAGGTAGCCAAAGGAGGCTGGAAAAGTGGAGCGCAGTGGCGGCCTGGCTCTCTTTCATCCGTCAGCATAGTGGAGATGGCAGCCGTGCCTAAGAAATGCGGTAATTACTGTCAGCAGCAGCTTTCTGCAACAGAGAGAGCACAACCCTGTCAACCTCTTACATACAGAGCCAGTCATTACTACAGGGAGTGGGAGGGGCCACAGCCAGTCATTACTGCAGGGAGTGGGAGGGACCAAAGAGTCAGTCATTACTGCAGGGAGTGGGAGGGACCAAAGAGTCAGTCATTACTGCTGGGAGTGGGAGGGGCTGCAGAGCCAGTCATTACTGCAGGGAGTGAGAGGGACCACAGATCCAATCATGACTGCAGAGAGTGGGAGGGGCCACAGACCCAGTCATAGAGTACTCAAGTGACTACGTCACGCTGATTTCGGAAGTAAATTCCCCATTCATTTAGAGCATAGACATTAACTAAAGCTCACTTTTAAACCATTTCTAGTGATTATTCACGACTGACGTACTCACTTGAGCCACAGAGCCAGTCATTACTTCAGCAAAGAGGAGGGGCCACAGAGCCAGTGGGAGCGCTGCAACACCCTGTGCCAGTTCACTGCTGATTACAGAGTGGCAAGGGCGGGGAAAACTGCTTAAATGGAGTGGAATCTGTCAGCCGGCGGCAGCGGACATGTGACTTGTGCCAGCCTCCAATTGTTAGTCGTGCTTTGTTGCATGTGACGATTATTGTCTTTTCAAGGCGCCTTCACCGATAGGTCAGACAGGCACAAGCGGCATGCGGCGGTTCGTGTGCCGTTTTTAAATGGCGTGGAAACCACGCCCACGCGGTACAAAATGCCGTACCGTCACGGGGTTTCGGAGCACACAGTCATTACTGCAGGAAATGGGAGGGGCCACACATACAGTCCAGTCAAAAATGCTACTGGTACACGCAGGCCAGTGTATGGCCCAGGCAATCACCAGTGGGGGTGAGTTGAGGGAGCTATTATTGGCAGACGCGGGTGCGAGTCTGTGAGCGCATTTATACCTGCGTGTGTGTCCCTCCCAGAGGCCCAGCTGTACGTGTAGGTTATTTGTTTATGTAGAAATGAAATCAGTAATGAGATTAAATGATCCCTGCGCTCTGAGCGAGTTTGCTGACTGCTGAGTTTTACCTGTTTAATTACAGGCGGCTCAGAGATCAGACTGTCAGAGTAATCGAGCTGCTTTTCAGGTGTCAAAGCGAGGACGGGTTCTCTGTACAGGCAGAGCGAGAAGGCGAGACGCACAGCGTACGCACGTGCCTCACCCGTTTCGACATCTCCACACATCTGGACACGAACATATGCAACGCCACACCTGTTGACCAACCTCAGTAGATGGCTGTTATCACTGTGCAATTATATGCAAACACATTTACAAGCACACACACAACTGTTGAGCAACCTGAGTAAATGGCTGCTATTACTGTACAATTGCATGCAAGCACACACACACACACACACAGACACACACCTGTTTACCAACTTTTCCAGCTGCCCCCCAAGAAACCCCGCCCACAGCAAATCTGTGCCTGAGGACTGCGACAGCAACACGGTCCAAAGCACTGCTTGTGTTCTCCTAACAGGCGCCGTGACAGGCCTCAATTAAATGCGCGCACATGGAGATGTAGAGAGAGCATTCGGACCATAATCGCTCAAAAAGCTCACACAGCCCGGTCGCCCGATGTTACACAGGACAGGGTGAATCCACGTCCGGCCACGAACGTGACCTCTTTGTAGCGCGGGCGTGTGTGCCGCCCGTCGTGCCGAGCCCGCTCTGGAAAACCTGCCAGGGCTACACATTAGGTAGTAATGATCTTTAATTATTTACACCCAAATGATTTCTTAATTGCCTGACTGCCCCGCTCTCCGACCGAGCGAATATCAAAAACAAGTTCAGGAGGCTTAGAGCAGGAAATGTTTCTCAAAAAGGTGAGAGGGGAATGAGCGGAATCTCAGCACGCGCTCAGTACGCTTTCTTTGATCACGTCCGATCTCTCTGCAGGACGCCTGCCCCCACCCCTTCTCTTTCTCTCTCTCTCTCCATCTCCCTCAAGGATCGTGGTTATGAGCAAGAAGATTCCCCCATCCATACTGCTTATTATTCCACCACCTTTTTGCCACCCATCTCCTCCTACACCATCAACACCATTAATAGAATAGGATAGAATAGAATACATTTTATGTTGCTGCTAGGGAACTTCAGTTGTAGCCCCAGCAACAACAAAAAAAGTGGGGCAGACCCACAACACACAAACATATCAAACAAATTAAATATAATCATTGCATTAATCAAACTAATTAAGTGAATTAAAAGAATACAGCCATGATAAAAATAGCCCCCGCTGTCCCAAGATGTCCAGTGTCATTATTAAGCAGTCCAACACACAAACTCCGTCTCCACAACTTTTTTCCATACACACAGTTTTGCGGTCTCTGTACGCTGTCGAAACGGAGCACCGAACTGCGTCAGCCTTCCCAGTCGTCGCCTCACTCCTCCTTCGCATTATCTTCTCCTTTCTCTTCCCTGGTGGCCTTTTGAAGATTGCCTGCAGTCCTCGATCAGTCTCGAGTCCCGACATCTTCAACTCCGGTGAAGAGCGATGGTAAACTTTGTGGCTGCAGATTCAACGGACATTCCCACGCATATGTTGTGAATGTGTCTCCATAGTGACGACCACAAACAAAATTATTATTAAATATTATAAAAACGAGCAGCAGGAGTGCCCCGACAAATCTCCAGCCCGCTTCCCCGTACCACAACAGACACACAGTGCATAAAAAAACAAAAGACAAAAGCCGGACACAACAATACATTCAAATACATTCACATTCACAAGAGACAGCTACACTACATGTCGCTATTACAGCGCGATGTGACATTAAAGTGAAAGATGGTAATATGGTATAGTGTGGGGTGGTAAATATAAGGCCACCAGGGAAGAGAAAGGAGAAGATAATGCAGGGGAGGAGTGAGACAAGGACTGGGAAGGCTGATGCAGCTCGTGCTCCGTTTCGACAGCGTACAGAGACCGCAACACTGCATGTATGGAGGAAAGTTCGTGGAGGCGGAGTTTGTGTGTTGGACTGCTTAATAATGACATTGGACATCTCGGGACAGCAGGGGCTATTTTTAATCATGGCTGTATTCCTTTCCTTTAATTCACTTAATTAGTTTGATTAATGCAATGATTATATCGAATGTCTTTGTTTGATATGTTTGTGTGTTGTGGGTCTGCCCCACTTTCTATGTATTTTTTGTTGTTGCTGGGGCTACAACTGAAGTTCCCTAGCGGGAAAATAAAAGTTAGTCTATTCTATTCTATTCTATACCATTTCCAGCACCTTTGCAATAGCAATTATCAAAGAGCTGTCTTAAAATACCACTGCGAAGCAACCACACCTACCTTTTTTTAGGAATTGTTAATCTAGTCCAATCTTGTCTCTTAGTTGTCATCTGATGAGGTTGTTCCTACACTATTACCCAGCACCAACATATTAAGTTACTAGGTCACTCCATGGTCACTGTACTGCCAAATAAAGTAATTATTGTTACCCTATGACTAACTGTAACTGTCCTGTCCCTTGGCTCTACACTCAGCTGACGCTCAAAAACATTGCACCGTGAGAAGATAAACATACCTAAGAAATAGTCACACTTAATAATGGAGTAAAAAAAATGTCCACAATGTTTTGAAAAATGTAAAGAATAAATGAGGGCATACAAGAGTGTGACTACTCATTTGCTAGGTCATTCTGAGGGTGTTTCCATGCTGTAACTAGATGGTTGCCATAATAATGTGATGCTGATGCCTGATTATTTATTTTTGAAAAGCACACGTTTAATACTCCAAATAGAATTCACATGAGGTGCGTTCAAATTCAGCGAACAGAGCCGAAAATACGTGGCAAACGTGTTTTTTTTTTGAACGGTTAAATTTGAACGGCTTTTTAAGAACCTTCCAAATTGTTTGCATTACCGGTGAATTCAACTGAAATCTCCATCTGGGAACACATTTCCCTCAGTCCAGCGTCCATCTTTGTTCGCAGCAAACTACCTTTTCAGACCGTTCGCTTATGTTTGCAAACGTTTGCGGCGAACACAAAAACGAACAAAAAAAAGTTTGTTGAAATAGTTTGCAAACGTTAGCCTTGTTTGCTGAATTTGAACGCACCTATAGTTTACACTGCATGTACCGCTAGCCTTAATTCTGTTTCCGTAATCACACATCATTTGCAAGTGAATATAATTACCTTAAAGGGATAGTTCCACAATATTACATCCCTCTTTTTTTCCCTTTTAACCCCTTTGCGCAGATGCCTAGTAACCATGCACCGGCGCCAAGATTTCGCTCAACTGAGAAATCTGTTGCTCTTGCAGCCAAACTATAAATGGAAACCTCAAACTCCGTGTTTTATATTTATTAATACATGATTCATGACAACTCTCCAGATATTGCAGGAGTTTTTAAGTATTTCTAAGTGTCACTATTTTCCCGTAGCAAGTCCATTTAACAAGGAACCCCCCACCCAAACTATACCTACCCATGCGTGGCATAGTGGACAATAGCGTCTATCGTATGCCAAAAAAGCCATGAAAAGCCCTGTTCACTCAAATAAATATATGAAATAAATATACAATCCTACCATAGAGATGTCCCTTTCAAAATTCAGTGGCCATTTATTGTCTTGGACAATCTGTTTGAGAAATACACACCAGTTTAGCTTGTTATTACACAACATCGGACGTCAAAGAGATTCGGCCTCTTTTGGAATACCCACGGTCGAGAAGACCTTATCCAGAAGTGGAATTGTCTTCTATGCTGAATTAGATGTAGCAGAAATGTGCAGTGGCTGATACGCAGTGCCCATAGTCGTGGATTAAAATGGGATTCAGGAGATCAGGCCTTCCACCTGCTTGTCTATTCCACTTCGTTCGGATTTTGGGGAGGTGACATGTTGGTGATCCCCCTCAATTTTCTTGGGGCCAGCCAAGATTCCCTTTTTTGAGAATACTTAGCCTGGGACTCCATGAATGTAGCATATGCAGTGTTACCATTGGCATATACATCTGCATTGAACCTTCCTAGTAGCTTCAGTGGTGTCGGTGTCCGGTATGGCAGAATCTTCTTTTGACTTGACATGCAATCTTGTCCAGGAGGGTGGCTGAGGCTCCGGTATCGATCATGACATCAACAGGCTTTTCTGTGATCCATGTCTATGACAAAGGTTGTTTAAATTCTGTTGTGTGATGTACACATACTCATCGTCAGTGTGGGAAGAAGCGGTGGTCACATGGCCTAGCAGAGTCTCATTTGTAGAACATAAAAAAAATATGTCTGATTATACTGCAAGAGTTTGCCGTTTAATAAAATAAGATTTCTAGTGGTTTTTGAAGACCTACATGCCCCATTGAAATCCACTGAGAAGCTGCTGTTAAAAGGTAAATTTCTCAATAATAAAGCTATCAGTGAGGCTGTGCTATGCAGGATTATGATACAATATGAACTTTGTATTTGTTTCCCTCCCTCCGTGTTAACGGCTCTAGCTCGTCCAGACCGTGGAGCTTCTCCACCATAGCTCCCCAGTGGTAAAATGAACTCCCCACTCCGCTGCGCTCAGCTCAAACACAGTCTGTTTTCTGTCGTGGTCTGAAGACACACTTTTTCAGACTCCACCTTGACTAACTACCTATATAGAACCAATTCAATAGTACTTGCTTTCTGTTTTTTTTGTTGTTGCTTGTTTTCTATTTAACTTGTGTTTTTTTTGGGTTATTTTATAGTCCAGAATGTATAGCTGACTGTGTGTACTATATTCTATATTCATTACTAGCAGGGGTGTTTCTAGACTGCTTTGATTGGGGGGGGCATGAAGAGATGTTGGTGGGGCACAAGGGGGGGACAAAGTAGTGGGGGATCTGGGGGTCCTCAAGCAGAAACATTTGAGCCTTTTAAAACAAATTTTCTGCATTTCTACACAACCTCACACAAGGAATTTTCTAAAATAAAATGTTTAATTTATTAACATTTTGAAGATTTTTTTTCCGAAGCCCTAGATGAGATTTGAGATGCTTTCATATAAAGCTAAAGCATAGGCTAATCAGTATATTAGTGGATACGATAATTTTAATACATTTTAAACCCATCTCCGCCCCCCCTCATCTTATAGGAGGACAACTTTATTTATGCCCAATAATACCAAATCATTATCTAATCTTGGAAACAAAGATGAGCTATATTCCTTCATCATTTCAGTCTCTTTGTGCTATTTTCTATTTACATGTGAAACTATGTCACTGTAACTGGCTCGTCATTTTCATTTATATTTTAGCCACTCCACTGACTAGTCAACACGCAGCAGTAGGCTAGCTAACACACACACACACACGGGCGGTGCACACACAAGTGCAGCCAGCTAGTGCAATGCTGCAGATGTTTTGCAGAATCGCAGCTATTACAACTAGGCTAAATGCAACATGTAATCAATCTATTTAAAATCAAATCTCCCAGACGGAGATTCTTGCCACTCGCGAATATTATATTCTAAGCAATGCGTAACAGTTACAGTTATCAAGAAGAGAGAGCATAGATTGATCAAAGAAAATGACCTCTTTCTCTCTCCTTGCGTTTTATATGGCCAAACCAACCAATCAGATATTAGAGAAATATATTATTTTTATGTGGCATTTTCATGATTGGCCGAATCGTCTGTAGCTCTAATAGCCTACTGATGGCGCTGGGTGCCGACTTCATATTGTCGGATTACATTTTTTCTGGATTTGACTTCAAAATGGCCAATAGGAAAGCAGTGCATTTTTTGATGACCAATGACAAGATTACAGAAAACTATGAATGCTCAAAAAAATTGCTATAACGGTAATATTTTCATTGGATGTTTTCATTGGATGGGCAGACGATTCCTCTGGGTGGGCAAGGCTTATCTCTGGGTGGGCAATGCCCACCCCAGCCCACCCGTAGACACGCCCCTGATTACTAGGGATAGCTCCTACATCATGAGAAAGTTGAGCTTTGTCGGATCTGCTTTGTAGTCGCTTATTGTATTGTATGCACCTATTGTAGGTTGCTTTGGATAAAATTGTGTCTGCCAAATGATTGTAATGTAATGATTATAAATGATGTGAAATAACCTTTCAATAAGGTTTGGTTTAAAAATGGTGAACATATACTTTAAATCTGTCTCCTTAATCACACGTCATCAGACTATTGGCAATTATCTTAAAGAGATAGTTCCACAACATTACAGTTGCGGAGTGATTACTAAAGTATTGCCATGTGGTTGCTAGAGTCTTACCAGTGTGTTACTCACTGAGGAGGTTGCTCAGTGAGTGAGGGCCAGATTCAAAGTTGAGATAAGCACGCGAAAATGGAACTTACTCTCAAAATTCCACGTAGCTTAAGCAATTTCTGATTGAGCCATTTGACTTATCCGCTGTTATAAACATCTCTCCAGTATATACGCGGCATTATGCACGCGGGGTGGAGATTTGATGAAAATGAGGCGTGTCTGCAAATCGTATAAAATACGCGTATTCAGAGTTTTCACTTAATATTTTTTTTTTCCGCTCAACTAGCGCCGCCAATAGATTATTATGAAAAATACAGCATCTTTTGCATAAAAGGACATTAGAATGAGTGCATGTTATTTGAACATAATATAGATCATATTTTCCTTTGCAATAGCAATTATCAAAGAGCTGTCATAAAAAAAATAAGTATATTGATTGTCTGCCATCTGGTATATCATACCAGACCAATATTAGATGGATTACTTGATAGACAGTGTCTGGATCATTAGTCGCTTTATCAGAAGGACGATTTGCATATAGGCTATTGTGTTCAACCGTATACATGATTTTATTAGGTAGATTGTTAAAAAAAATTATTTGATTTTTAAATATTAAATTTTTTCAGTAAATTTTTTTTTAACTTAAGTTGGCCATCTCTGAATCCGGCCCTCAGTGTGTTTGCTATGTAGAGTGTGTGTGTGTGTGTGTTGACTTGTCTCTGTTAACCGGGGCTCATAATTCCGTCCAGAGTCCATCAGCCATAATAAGTGATATTCAAAAACCATCAGCAGGAAAGTTTTAGGCAACTACCTCAACCTCAACCTACGGGGTTTTCTTAAAGCTGTAGTTTATCATTTCAGACAAACATGAATACTGTAATTGAGACGGATATGTCTCAACCATTAGGGGCAAAGTTTATAGAGTTAAATCAGTTTCCTTTGTGGGCTGCATGGAGTATAGATTTTAACTCTATAAACTCTATAAACGGAGCTGTATCCGTCTCAATTACAGTATTCATGTTTCTCTGAAATGATAAACTACAGCTTAAAAATAAAATGTTCATTTTTACGCTGTATTGTTTACAAGGATAGCCTCTTGCGAAAACCTCAGCTTCTCCAGTTACACTGTCATTTCCATGTCATGACGACCACTGACAAATAAAGTGTCACCATGTATTCTGTTGCAAATTTCTGAGCAATACAGCTTCTTCAATTTGAACTTTAAACCATAGATGTGCAAAAACTATTTTATGAGATATTGACATTTAAATAAAACTAGTAGAAACCAGGTGGAAATTGCCTCTGGAGTGCCAAAGTAAATAGAGTTAACTGCAGTGTACGTGTGTACAGCCCGACACCCTTCTCCTGCATCCTGTGTGTGAGTTATAGGCTATATCAGTGCAGACAAATTAGCACTTAGTTCTAAAAATTATCATGCAAAAAGAAGTCGCAATTAATGCATGCTTTAGTAAATTAGATTACATTTAACTATGCATCAAAAAGAAAGTCGCAAAGTGACATTACATCTTAATGGCGATTTGGACCCATTGCGACTGTTCAGTAAATCGGAAGTAGACCTGACCTTGTAGCGACTGCCGTTGCATTAAAAAAGCAGTCGCAATCCTTTTGTAAATCTGGCCCTTACAGCATAAACGGCATTGGGAACACCACACGGACAAACAAAAGTGAACTCTTGTGGCAACGAAATATGCTGCAATGTATCAAAATAAAATAGGTTACCAAGATATTATCAGCGTCTCGCAATATGTGGACAAATATATTTATCATTAAGTTCATGGGCGGAGTGACGCAGGGTGAAGATTCCAGACACGGTTTACCCCCCCAACCGCCAAACGACGAGGACGGAGGCCTTGTTTGACTCCCGCTGACAAACGTTTGTAAGTCTTATTATAAAGCCCCCCCCCCCCGCCCCCCTGCTGTAGTGACAGCGTTAAAGCGGCAGTAATTACATTAGTATGCGCTGTAAAATATGAGCTCCTGACACAGAGATGCAGTGGGGATGATGAAGGACCGGCCCGCTTTTTTTAATAAACACCAAACACCGAGCGCATCTCATAACTGCTTTTGTATTGAGCCACTACGCCGCTTCTGCCAGGAGTCACCTCCTGACTTGCGGGGAATTTATGTACAAATAATTACTTTTTAATAGCCCGTAATGCAATTTCCTGCCAAAGAAATATTCAAATAGTTTTTTTTTTTTCTCCCCGTCTTTCTTTCCAGCCAGTACAGTATATTATCAGCCTGCAGCTACATGGGATTGGTGACAGAAAAAGAAAAAGAAGGAGAAAATAGAAAGACAGATGGTTCGTGTGATGATAATTGTGCCGTTGTCATCTACGGAGCCGGAATGAAAGCAGGCCGACTCCTTTCCTTGGTCCTCTCACCGCCCAGGGATTAATTCGGTTGTGCTCTGTGCTCCCGTTTCACCTTAATGGGGCAAACTGTGGATTAGGGTGGGGGGGGGGGAGAGCTTAAGGAGTATTTAAAAATGACATCCCCCTGAGGCACGGTTTGCTTTCATTCAGTCTAGCTCAGGCTTACTTTCCTTCCTGCGTGTGACATTTGGATGTCCGAACAGGACCAAAGGGAGACACGGGCTTGAAGAAGTGGGTTTCCGATACCACACCAGCAAAACTTCCTGTGCTGATCCATCGCCAACAGCGTTTGTGAGACCGTAAAGGGATTAAAGCATACTATATCAGTATAAGACATACTCTGTCAGAGTTGATTTTAATCTAATCATTCAGTGTGCAGAAAGCGATTCTCTGCGCGTTTGTTCATTCATTCAGTCAGTCATTAAAGGACCGGTACAAATATGCTTTTGCTGTCATTTTCAACCACCACACAGGGCCTGGGTTTTGTAAGGAGCCTTAATTAAGTCGTCTTAGAGGAGAGAGGCAGTACAAGAGAGAGCACCTCTGCATTCATTTGTGTGACATTCAAGACGTTGGTCAGGACGATGAAAGAGACTTTAAAATATGTCCTTGGACAAATAATTGGTTTGCGGCATGGTGCATCTCGGCTGTGGGATGGTAGTCCTGACAGTGGTGGAACAGAGAGAGGAGAGAAAGAGAGAGAGCGAAAGGGAGATATATTCTTATTACTGTACTTAGTGCGTAACATTCAACGTGTAGGTTGTCTATAAGTTTCCCTTTTATGTCTTTGTTTTCATTTATTTTATCCCATTAATTATGTCTTATGTGTCATTGTTAATTGTTTCAATGTTAATTGCTTTGGCAATATTGTTTATGTGCAGTCATGTCAGTAAAGTATTATTGAATTGTACTGAATTGAATTGAGAGATATAATAAGAATAAGAAGAAAAATATATTATTTAGCAAGTATGCGATGGCATGAGAGATGTGTGTGTGTGTGTGTGTGTGTGTGTCTGTGTGTGTGTGTAAAAAGGGTGGTGGAGAAAAAGAGCGGTTATTAATAGCCATGGGTGCGCTCATCTCAGGCTTGTGCATCCTGCAGGACTGATCTATAGTACATGATCACATGATCAGCACTTTCCCGTGCTCAGCCCGGTGTGGATTAGGTTAAAAGATGCATGGTGTTGTTAGAGAATTAGAGGTTTGAGTTACTGCAACGTGTTAGAACCTGCTCCTTGCACATTATACCCCATTCACTCTGCACTTCTGCACATGTTCTCCTGCTCAGCAAGCTGAGAGCGATGGGGTATTACTTAACCAATAAATAACAATCAAAGATAAAAGCATTGTGTCTCTCTCTCTCTCTCTCACACACACACACGTTCATACACATATGCACACCCACCCACCCTAACACATGCATATGACTACACAGACACATACCTACTTTCGCATGATAAATCACAATCAGAAGCATGAAGACCAGGCGCGCACACACACACACAAACACACACACACACACACACACACACACACACATACACACAGCAGGAGCTCACCGGAAACATGGTCTGCAGGTTCTCTCTCAGGATCGCTTGGCTCCCACCCCCCCTCCCACAAGTTCACAGATCAGGTGCTTAATGTCATGCCTCTGTCCCTGCCTGACTAATGAGCTGCTCAGGCAAGATGAGGGGGAGGAGCCACTTCCTAACCCAGAGAGCGTGGGTGCTTGTGCATACACAAGTTCGTGGTACGTGTATGCATGGTGGGGTGCTTGTGCATAGACAAGTTTGTGGTACGTGTATGCATGGTGGGGTGCTTGTGCATACACAAGTTTGTGGTACATGTATGCATGGTGGGGTGCTTGTGCATACACAAGTTTGTGGTACGTGTATGCATGGTGGGGTGCCTGTGCATACACATGTTTGTGGTATGTGTATGCATGGTGGGGTGCTTGTGCATACACAAGTTTGTGGTACGTGTATGCATGGCGGGGTGCTTGTGCATACACAAGTTTGTGGTACATGTATGCATGGTGGGGTGCTTGTGCATACACAAGTTTGTGGTACGTGTATGCATGGTGGGGTGCTTGTGCATACACATGTTTGTGGTATGTGTATGCATGGTGGGGTGCTTGCGGGATGGTGGGAATTTTCCTACAGGGTGGTATGATGCATCTAGTGCGCCGACCCTGTGGTGCTCTGTTGCATGCTTGCTTAGTAGACAGTGGCATGCTTGCTGCTTGATGCTCCTCGCTTCCAGGTGCTGCCACTGGCAAGCTCTTCTAACTATAGAAGCAGAGTGCCTTTTTTTCCCCCAGCATATAGCCTCTCTTTCACCAAGACTTCTGCTGTGCCTTCCCATGGCAGCCCATGGTAACTGGGTGCCTTGCAGCCCCTGGCTAGACAGCAGGGGATCTCGGAGCAGCACTAGGCTCTAGAGGCAGGCAGTATAGGCTCACTCGCTTATGGGCACGCCCTGGCTCCTACCATCCACTGTCAGGTGGCTTAGCCTAGATGACATGACGACAGGAGAAAACCCTTAATAAAAAATCTGTGGATGTGGATCTGCATTAGGCAGCAACTAATAAACCGACTTGCTGGCAATCCTCTGTAACTCCTGTATCTTGCTGAAGGTCGTCGTGCACTTTTTCTTGCCACCAGAAGAAGCTAGATGGAGCGAAGATAGTGGGAGTAGGGACTCCGCACCCAAACTCTCACTCTAATTTATTCCTTGCCCAGACCTTAGCTTCCCCTGAGCCCCATCCCAAGTCACATGGCAACAGAGGAGAGCGGTGGGTGTCACGCTGATGAATTATACGTTTGAGACAAACTGTGAACGTACATATAAAGCACTCTTTATTTAGCTGCCTAGCTCTCCTTAACACACCATTAGATATCCCCCGTTCTCCTCCTCCCTGACCCCCCACACTCCAATCACACGCATCTTGATTGGTCCAAAATACATAGGGCGTCCTATTGGTCGCTTCACACATATTAAGTACTAATGTACTATAATACCACAGTGGGTGCAGGTCAAAGAGATGACTGGAAGCATCTAGCCCAAACCTGCATTTGAGCGGCATGGGAATGATGGTCATCGAGGCACGGGATTGGAGACATCCTGTGCCTCCCCGGCAGCTCCCCATGGAATGGAACGAGCCTGGAAAAGGTGGCCCTTCTCCTGGGCGGCTGACCACGGGTCATCCTAACCGGCACAAAAAGTACCCTTTACAATAGCTCCTTTTCTGGAAAGCAAAGGGTAGACTGCCTTTGTCTCATCAGACCTTAGAGGGTTATTCTGCCTCTTGCTGTAAGGATATGTCCCTAACTTATTCCTGTAAGAAAGAACAGTGTTAAGCATGGCACTTAGTGATCATTCATTCTAACAATAAAACATTTAAACTCATTTAAATTCACAGTGTTACTTTAAGTGCTCAAAACAATACCCGTAACATGAACAAACTTTTCTTTTCACATAGACCAGTTATATTGTTTTTTTTCTTCTTTTTTCACATTTTCCAGTTCACAGGTTAAGCCTATTAGGTTTAACTATGGCTCTCCCAGACCTAGATCTGAGGGTGGGAGTCTCTGCAGGTGAGACCTGAGGTACCACAGCAGGTGACGTGGGAGCCTGCCCAGGCGTTGGCTCTGGTGACTTTTGCTGTGGAGAACGCCCTCTGTCTTGTGCTGGTGTGTACAGAGGTATCAGGTGCAGGCGGTTGCGTCTCACCACCCCCTGATCTACATCCACCAAGTAGGACCTTGGAGTGCTTCTGGAGCACAGTCCCAGATATCTACGTGTCATTCACCCATACCGGGTCTCCTGGTGACAAGTCACCGAGAGCTTTGGTACGGTGACGCCTGTTGTAGCTTTCCGCATCTGACGTCTTCTTCTCTTTTTCCTTCTGAGCGATAGCCCCGCTGTCAGGCAGTGCAAGATCTAGCTGTGAGGGAAGAGTCGGCACCGTGGTGTGAAGACGTTGGCCCATCAGAAGCTGAGCTGGACTGTAACCATTTTGGAGAGGTGTGGCTCTGTAGGAAAGTAGAGCCAGGTAAGGGTCTTCTGCCTTTTTCAGAAGATTTTTCACAGTTTGGACTGCCCTTTCTGCTTCACCGTTACTCTGAGGGAACCTCGAGCTGCTGGTGATGTGTTTGAACCCGTACAAAGCCGCAAATAAACTGAAGGCTTGTCCAGACCACTGCGGTCCGTTGTCAGACACCAGCACGTCCGGTATGCCATAACGGGCAAACATTGACTTTAAACGGACAATGACATCAGTTGACCTGGTGGGTGCTAATTGTGTAATCGCTACATACCTGGAGAGATAATCAACGATGAGCAAGTAAGTTTTACCTCTCAGGAAAAACAGGTCCGCCCCCATCTTTTGCCGTGGTTTATTCAGGCATTCTGATGGCATGAACGACTCTTTGTGATTTTGTCGCTTTTTTATGCACGCCCTGCAGTGGAGCCCCATGTCATTCATTTGCTGACTCAGTCCAGGCCACCACACAGATTGACACGCACGCTCTCTGCACTTCTCAGCACCTTGTTGTCCTTCGTGCAGTTTGGCTAGGACGTTGTTTCGCATAGCTGCAGGTATCACCAGCCTCGTGTCTTTCAACAGTAAGCCGTCCTTCAATGTGAGTGTAGCTCGCTCTGGCTAAAAGCACCTCAGCACAGGTTCCTGTTTCGCATGCGCTAGCCATCCTTCTGTGCACCGCGCCATGACATGTGACCAGACACTGTCTGCTTTTAGCTGCTCCTTCAGGTTTTCCTGGTATGTGGGACTGACAGGTAAGTTTTCTACGACACCGTCCACATATATGTTCGTGCTCTCCATCAATTCCTTTTCTCCTCTGGACGTGCTTGTTTCCACAGGTGAGTGTGACAGCTGTCCAGAAGTGTGTCTGCTGTCTAAAGTGACCTTCCTGGCACGTGCACGATGAAGTATGAATAGCGCATCAGCCTCCTCCTGAAACGCTGGATTCTTGGCGGCAGAAGATCCAGTGCTTGGGCTTTAAGTAGGCTGAGAAGGGGCTTGTGGTCAGTCTCCAGGCAGAAGTGTTTCCCTATTAGGAAATCCCAAAACCGTTTACACGCCCATGTGAGGCCCAGAGCCTTCTTCTCTACCGACGCGTACTGTTGTTCGGTTGGAGTGAACGTCCGCGATGCATAAGCCACAGGTTTCCATTCTTCCTCCCACCTCTGGAGAAGAATGCCACCTAGGCCGTAAGAGGATGTATCTGCTGACACTTTGGTGTCCCTGTTCGGGTCGTACATGGCCAGCACAGGAAGAGAGAACAGCGCAATTTTTAGTGTTTTGAATGCCGTTGCCTGGTCCACGTCCCAGACCCAGCAGTTTTTCTTCAAGAAAAGGTCGCGAAACGGTTTGTCCTTTTCCGCTAACTGGGGAATGAAGTTACCCAGCTGGTTGACCATCCCAAGAAAACTTCTCAGCTCGCTGACATTTGTGGGCTTCTTCATCTCCATGATGGCCTCAGATTTCCTCAGGGACGGCGTTTTGCATCAATGGCGGGGCACTCGTGTTTGGGGTGAAGCGTACCTCCACAGTTGTAGCACTGGGAGCTTTTTTGGCTTTTGCTCTGACTATTATGTGGTTTTGCATTGCATTTAATTTCACTAAATTTAGGCTTTTGCCGTCTGCCTTGAAATACTCTGTCCACAAAGCTAACCTCCATCTGCTTAACACCACTGGCATCACTCCTCAATATGTTGTGCTCCTTTTTGACCTCCTCAGATTGACTTGCCATGTTAATGGATTTTTCCATTTGCATGCATTCTGAGAGCCACGTGTCTGTCAGCCACTACAGGGCAGTGACGAATGCATCTACAGTCTTGTGTGCTTCTTGCTTGCGCATATTAAATCATGCACATTCATAAATTATGTTCTTTTTAACTAAAAAGAATGACTGAAAACCATCCCTCACTTTAATGTATAGTTTAGTGTCAACATCACCTAACTTTAAGCCTCTCACATCGTCAGCCACATCTCCCAAGCAATATATTAAAGCATTTACTTGATTTTCCTTGGACCTTGCCAGTAGAACGCTTGCCTGACGGAATCTTTCGAATCTCCGGATCCATTTTTTCCGATCATGCGGTTTGGAAAAATCGAAGGGGTCCGGTGGCTGAATGCTAAATGTAGTGCCGGGTGTGTTTGCCATCCTGCTAGCTCCTCCCACAATTTCCTCGTGTTCACTGTCACAATTTAGCTTTAACTTGCTCACCAGTCTTCTCTTCGTCCTTTTCAGGTAGACCTTTTCCGTTTATGTCGTTCACAGCACTTCTGACACCATGTTGCGCTGATGAATTATACGTGTGAGACAAACTGTGAACGTACATATAAAGAACTCTTTATTTAGCTGCCTAGCTCTCCTTAACACACCGTTAGATATCCTCCATTTTCCTCCTCCCTGATCCTCCACACTCCAATCACACACATCTTGATTGGTCCAAAATACATAGGGCATCCTATTGGTCGCTTCACACATATTATGTACTAATGTACTATAATACCACAGTGGGTGCAGGTCAAAGAGATGACTGGAAGCATCTAGCCCAAACCTGCATTTAGCGGCATTGGAATTATGGTCATCGAGGCACGGGATTGGAGACATCTTGTGCCTCCCCGGCAGCTCCCCATGGAATGGAACGAGCCTGGAAAAGGTGGCTCTTCTCCTGGGCGGCTGGCCACGGGTCATCCTAACCGGCACAAAAAGTACCCTTTACAATAGCTCCTTTTCTGGAAAGCAAAGGGTAGACTGCCTTTGTCTCATCAGACCTTAGAGGGTTATTCTGCCTCTTGCTGTAAGGCCTGTCCCTAACTTATTCCTGTAAGAAAGAACAGTGTTAAGCATGGCACTTAGTGATCATTCATTCTAACACTAAAATATTTAAACTCATTTAAATTCACAGTGTTACTTTAAGTGCTCAAAACAATACCCGTAACATGAACAAACTTTTCTTTTCACATAGACCAGTTATATATATATATTTTTCTTTTTTCACATTTTCCAGTTCACAGGTTAAGCCTATTAGGTTTAACTATGGCTCTCCCAGACCTAGATCTGAGGGTGGGTGTCTCTGCAGGGGAGATCTGAGGTACCACAGCAGGTGACGTGGGAGCCTGCCCCAGGCGTTGGCTCTGGTGACTTTTGCTGTGGAGAACGCCCTCTGTCTTGTGCTGGTGTGTGCACAGGTATCAGGTGCAGGCAGTTGCGTCTCACCATCCCCTGATCTATATCCACCAAGTAGGACCTTGGAGTGCTTCTGGAGCACAGTCCCAGATATCTACGTGTCATTCACCCATACCGGGTCTCCTGGTGACAAGTCACCGAGAGCTTTGGTACGGTGACGCCTGTTGTAGCTTTCCGCATCTGACGTCCTCTTCTCCTTTTCCTTCTGAGCGACAGCCCCGCTGTCAGGCAGTGCAAGATCTAGCTGTGAGGGAAGAGTCGGCACCGTGGTGTGAAGACGTTGGCCCATCAGAAGCTGAGCTGGACTGTAACCATTTTGGAGAGGTGTGGCTCTGTAGGAAAGTAGAGCCAGGTAAGGGTCTTCTGCCTTTTTCAGAAGATTTTTCACAGTTTGGACTGCCCTTTCTGCTTCACCGTTACTCTGAGGGAACCTCGAGCTGCTGGTGATGTGTTTGAACCCGTACAAAGCCGCAAATAAACTGAAGGCTTGTCCAGACCACTGCGGTCCGTTGTCAGACACCAGCACGTCCGGTATGCCATAACGGGCAAACATTGACTTTAAACGGACAATGACATCAGTTGACCTGGTGGGTGCCAATTGTGAAATCGCTACATACCTGGAGAGATAATCAACGATGAGCAAGTAAGTTTTACCTCTCAGGAAAAATAGGTCTGCCCCCATCATTTGCCGTGGTTTATTCAGGCATTCTGACGACATGAACGGCTCTTTGTGATTTTGTCGCTTTTTTATGCACGCCCTGCAGTGGAGCCCCATGTCATTCATTTGCTGACTGAGTCCAGGCCACCACACAGATTGACACGCACGCTCTCTGCACTTCTCCACACCTTGTTGTCCTTCGTGCAGTTTGGCTAGGACGTTGTTCCGCATAGCTGCAGGTATCACCAGCCTCGTGTCTTTCAACAGTAAGCCGTCCTTCAATGTGAGTGTGGCTCGCTCTGGCTAAAAGCACCTCAGCACAGGTTCCTGTTTCGCATGCGCTAGCCATCCTTCTGTGCACCGCGTCAGGACATGTGACCAGACACTGTCTGCTTTTAGCTGCTCCTTCAGGTTTTCCTCGTATGTGGGACTGACAGGTAAGTTTTCTACGACATCGTCCACATATATGTTGGTGCTCTCCATCAATTCCTTTTCTCCTCTGGACGTGCTTGTTTCCACAGGTGAGCGTGACAGCTGTCCAGAAGTGTGTCTGCTGTCTAAAGTGACCTTCCTGGCACGTGCACGATGAAGTATGAATAGCGCATCAGCCTCATCCTGAAACGCTGGATTCTTGGCGGCAGAAGATCCAGTGCTTGGGCTTTAAGTAGGCTGAGAAGAGGCTTGTGGTCAGTCTCCAGGCAGAAGTGTTTCCCTATTAGGAAATCCCAAAACCATTTGCACGCCCATGTGAGGCCCAGAGCCTCCTTCTCTACCGACGCGTACTGTTGTTCGGTTGGAGTGAACGACCGCCATGCATAAGCCACAGGTTTCCATTCTTCCTCCCACCTCTGGAGAAGAACGCCACCTAGGCCGTAAGAGGATGCATCTGCTGACACTTTGGTGTCCCTGTTCGGGTCGTACATGGCCAGAACAGGAAGAGAGAACAGCGCCGTTTTTAGTGTTTTGAACGCCGTCGCCTGGTCCACATCCCAAGCAGTTTTTCTTTAAGAAAAGGTCGCGGAGCAGTTTGTCCTTTTCCGCTAACTGGGGAATGAAGTTACCCAGCTGGTTGACCATCCCAAGAAAACTTCTCAGCTCGCTGACATTTGTGGGCTTCTTCATCTCCATGATGGCCTCAGTTTTCCTCGGGAACGACGTTTTGCATCAATGGCGGGGCACTCGTGTTTGGGGTGAAGCATACCCCCACACTGGGAGCTTTTTTGGCTTTTGCTCTGACTATTATGTGGTTTTGCATTGCATTTAATTTCACTAAATTTAGGCTTTTGCCGTCTGCCTTGAAATACTCTGTCCACAAAGCTAACATCCATCTGCTTAACACCACTGGCATCACTCCTCAATGTGTTTTGCTGCTTTTTGACCTCCTCAGATTGACTTGCCATGTTAATGGATTTTTCCATTTGCATGTATTCTGAGAGCCACGTGTCTGTCAGCCACTACAGGGCAGTGACGAATGCATCTACAGTCTTGTGTGCTTCTTGCTTGCGCATATTAAATCATGTACATTCATAAATTATGTTCTTTTTAACTAAAAAGAATGACTGAAAACCATCCCTCACTTTAATGTATAGTTTAGTGTCAACATCACCTAACTTTAAGCCTCTCACATCGTCAGCCTCATCTCCCAAGCAATATATTAAAGCATTTACTTGATTTTCCTTGGACCTTGCCAGTAGATCGCTTGCCTGATGGAATCTTTCGAATCTCCGGATCCATTTTTTCCAATCATGCGGTTTGGAAAAATCAAAGGGGTCCGGTGGCTGAATGCTAAATGTAGTGTGTTTGCCATCCTGCTAGCTCCTCCCACACTTTCCTCATGTTCACTGTCACAATTTAGCTTTAACTTGCTCACCAGTCTTCTCTTCATCCTTTCCAGGTAGACCTTTTCCGTTTATGTAGTTCACAGCACTTCTGATGAATGTCGCGCTGATGAATTATACGTGTGAGACAAACTGTGAATGTACATATAAAGAACTCTTTATTTAGCTGCCTAGCTCTCCTTAACACACCGTTAGATATCCTCAGTTTTCCTCCTCCCTGATCCCCCACACTCCAATCACACACATCTTGATTGGTCCAAAATACATAGGGCATCCTATTGGTCGCTTCACACATATTATGTACTAATGTACGATAATACCACAGTGGGTGCAGGTCAATGAGATGACTGGAAGCATCTAGCCCAAACCTGCATTTAGCGGCATGGGAATGATGGTCATCGAGATGGAGACATCTTGTGCCTCCCTGGCAGCTCCCCATGTGACTGAGAAGCCAGCTCTGCTCACCCTGGAATGGGACGGGCCTGGAAAAGGTGGCCCAAAAATAGCCTGCTCTGCCTTCTCCTGGGCGGCCAGCCGCGGTTCATCCTAACCAGCAGTTGAAAACACAGAAGTAGAAAAGTACCCCTTACAATAGCTACATGGAACATAGGTACACTACTCGATTCACATCAATCCAACCGCCCTCAAAAGAGAACAGCCTTGGTAGCACACAATCTAAACAGGTACAATGTTGACATCGCAGTGAAACCCGCTTCCATGGAGAGGACTCGCTGACCGACGTGGGGGAGGGATGCACCTTCTTTTGGAGAGGCCCTCCAGAGGACTCCTGCCACCTCCATGGAGTAGGTTTTGCCATAAAATCTCAGCTACTCAAAAACATCCCAGAGTCCCCTGTGAGCGTTAGCGAAAGGCTCATTATGAGGCGAACCCCACTCACCAGAAAAAATTTTGCTACCCTTATCAGTGGATATGCCCCAACACTGGACGCAAACTGAGGCACCAAAGAAGACTTTTACTCCTCAATCTCTGATGTCATCTCCAGGGTGCCACAATCTGACATACTTTTAGTCCTTTTTTTGAGTGCATTTTGCAGAGTTGAGGATCGTCTACGCTCGGATTCAGATAAGTGTATCTTATTTCATTGCTTTCAGCTGTTGTTAGTTAGTTTGAACAGATTGCAGTTACTCGGTAGCTTAGTTTATTTTGAATTGTTTAACAGAAAGTTTGTAGCTCGCGCTGTGATTGGGCCGGCTACCTGTGTTTTGTGTTGCTAATTATATCTAGTTGAACCAGTTTCAGCTGTGTGTATAAAAGTGTGATTGTAGCTAATCACTTTCAGAGTGCATTTTGCAGAGTTGAGGATCGTCTACGCTCGGATTCAGATAAGCGTATCTTATTTCAACTCTTCCTCTCTTTCCCTCCCTCTACCCCACAGATTAAAGAGAGGATATCTGCTTGCCTGGCTGACATCTCTGAGTGGATGTCTAGCCATCACCTGAAGCTCAACCTTGACAAGACTGAGCTGCTCTTCATGCCACACAAGACATCCCCGCTTCTAGACCTGTCCATCACCGTCGACGGAACTATGGTGACCGCCTCCCACTCTGCAAGAAACTTGGGGGTGGTCCTGGACGACCAGCTGGACTTCAGAGAGCACATCAGGGCAACAGCACGGTCCTGCAGGTTCCTCCTGTAAGACTGGAATTGAGATCCCAGGGCACCTGGACACACAACACCGGGGGTGGAAGCCTGTAACTATTCTAGGACGGTAATAAACCAGAACTTCGGTGCCGTAAAGTCCATCTGGCGTGAAGTTTATGACGTCAAAGAATGTCTCCAGACGTCATGACTTTGGAAGAAACGCTTGGACTGTCGCAAAGACAAGCACACAAACAGTGCCATAGTGCCCCCATATGGCGTTATCAGGGCAGGTTAAATCTTTGTCCTTAAATATATTTTCACACACAACACAACATAGTATAGATTGCTTTTGTCCTCAAAAAGCTTAAAAACAAACAGATGTGATTGATACTTTTGCTACATTGTACAGTATACACTGGAACTAGTCTGGGCACTGGAACATACATTATACACTCTTTCCAGAGAGATAATCATGTATTGTTCAGTTTTTGAGTGTTACATTAGAAAATACATCCAGTTAACGTACCTGAACTAACAGGGACAACTAGGGTGTAAATGTAATATTCGCAACAGGAATTCTGGGACCTTTGTGGCATTAATATCAATCACATCTGAAAAACTGTAGAGATGAGGATTCTCATGGCAACACAAACTTAGACCTACTCATGTTTGATATCATTGTGATGGTCTTGGTGTGAGTGGTGCAATGGTCTACATGTCCTAAATGTGCAACATGGATGGAATGTATATTTCATAACACAGGCGTAAGCTGCCGTTGTGAAATTGTCCTTACAGAAAACCATTCTGTGAAACCCCCTAGAAGGGGGGACGAAAAGTGCTGACCAGTTTATGGTTTTACGACCGTCTGCAGCCAGATCAAACGCAGAGTTTGAGCATTTAAGCAAAGGGAACAAAGCCATCGGGGAAGTTGTAATTCAGACTTTCACACACATCTAACCTCAGGTCACTGTGTGTAGCGATTGCCAGGTATGACAAAGTATTTTTCTTCTGTACTGTATTTGAATTTGGACTGTTTAATCTGTAACTGTGTATTGATGATTTAAGTAAGTAACCTACCTGGTAATAAATTAGTTAAACTTGATTTGTGTTGTTTCTCTGAAAATTGACATACTATCTCTGTTCACCGGTAATGGGTTGATTAATTTCCTCAGTCATGGTTATCCCCTCAGCTGGTCTAGGGAGGTTGACTATTTAAGCTTAATGTATCACGGAGTATTGCACCCGTCGAACTATGTCTTAAAGTAGATCACCTCCGCCTGGTGGTTATACATGTTGAGAACGGTGGTCGCCAATATTCCTTTCGTCGGTCCCTGAGTCTTAACCATAGAGTATACCGCACGAAATGGCTTCTTCCACAACCTCTGAGATAACCGCAGATCTCTAGTCAGCTGTGAGTCGTGTACATTAACCCCTTAGTGCAGATGGCATATTTGGTAAATCATGGGGGTACTCTGTTTAAGGCTTTATAACTCCAGGTGTGAGCATCACATAAACTTGGTAAATGGCTTAAATGAAACAAAACCGGTGTACCATTTTTTGTACAAACTTAGATTTGTTTATTTTCATAATTTAAGGTCAAAATAAAGTGCCGGAAATGCAAGCAAAACTTTGCTAAAAATGCTACAAAATATATATTTCTTCAAAATACTGAGAGGTACATAAGTGAAACAGGTAAAACTACACATTTCCTGGATCATAAACTCCTTGTCCACAAGCATTCAATAATCGCAGGGTGATATACAGAATTACTAAAGATCTATGACACGAAATGTAAGCAGTGTAGCCTGATGTACCCAGGGTCTCCAAACCTATCCAAATTGGCTAAAATGTGAATAGCTGTAAATCTTAAACTAATCATACATTTTAGTGCAAATCAACCGTTTTGACTCATTTAACTCACCTTTTTATCATTTTCATGTGGGAATTATTTTGGATCAGTACAGGGGGGTGGATATCTAGGTGTCCAATAACCTACCCAAAACCTCTCCGAGAAATTATTAAAAAGCCTTTTGTCCTTTATAAAGCATATACATTTGACCTTACGATCACTTAATGGATGAAAACATTGATATTGCACAGTTTCAGTTCAGTGTTTGATGCCAAGTGTGCCATTTTTTCACCATTATCCTTCATAAACTGCTTCATCCTGTGCGGTGCCTTCGTGGGCAACATGCACTCATCAATGGCACGGTCTTCGGTATGCTGTAAGGATCTGGTCCTGCAGTGGCTTCACTCTGAACAGTAGAGGGCACTGCTGGAGTGGCAGAGGTGGAGGGTCAAGCATGTTATAGGAACAAATTACATAATGCAGAAGCATTATAACACTGTGGTACACACAGCTAAATATGAAATCATTCACTCTTGTACTTCAGTAAACACTTTCTTCTGTATGCTACATTATGTTATATTTTGTTGCGTGCTCTAGGATGGCATTACTCTGTAGTGTGTTTCACAACTGTTGCTTATTTATTTTATTTATTTATTTTACATTCATCTTGCACACATCTGGACACAGTACATTTGAATACATATTTTCCATTCCCTAAGTGAAAAGCATCACCCATGGATATACTAATACCCCATAGAGTACATTATGCACAAAGAAATTACAATACAATAAAATAATATCGGAAAACACTACCAATGTTCTAGCTTCACGGCAAATCGAGGCATAAAATAAACTCCTCAAAAAAAGTTTGGAAACGTTATTTCGGTCGATTATTCCTCCCCTTTAATAATACCAATTGGTATTGTATTTTATATCGTTGGAAAGCCTGATTAGTCACCTTTACAACGAGGTACAACTTGTAAGGATCATGCATTCGTGGAATGAGCAACACAGCTAACCGTGTGGGTAGCGGCCCAAAAAAATGTGCCTAAATGCCCTGCAATATTCTTCTGTTGGTATTCACTCTCGTTTTGAGCTTCAAGTGCTGCCAGGTGTATGCCAGTGGGATGGAATGGGATGCCATCCCACAGCAGTGTGTGACCAGGCTGGTGACCAGCATGAGGAGGAGGTGCCAAGCTGTTGTGGCTGCGTATGGATCTTCCACACGCTACTGAGGTCCCTGACAGTGTAAAATGAATAAAGTGTAAAAATGGCCAATATGTGTTGTTTTTTCCTTATTACTGTGGGAGAGTGCAATCATCCAGTCCACCAAGCAACTCAAAACGAGAGTGAATACCAACAGAAGAATATTGCAGGGGATTTTGGCACATTTTTTTGGGCCGCTACCCACACGGTTAGCTGTGTTGCTCATTCCACGAATGCACGATCCTTACAAGTTGTACCTCGTTGTAAAGGTGACTAATCAGGCTTTCCAACGATATAAAATACAATACCAATTGGTATTATTAAAGGGGAGGAATAATCGACCGAAATAACGTTTCCGAACTTTTTTTGAGGAGTTTATAACTTACGACTGAGCAACCAAACAGAACAGCGCTAAAAGACGCTATTTCATTGTGAATGCTATGAATTCTAACAAAGCAGGCCACCACGAGCCACTACGGGAACGTCACGAACACAATAGTATCAATACATAACAGTTATTTGGCAGACGCGTTTATCCAAAGCGACGTACAATAAGTGCATATTGAAGGTCATAGACACAATCTACGAAGCTAAGTCACGAAAGCGCTACTTTCTCACAACGTAGAAGCTATCGCTAGTTATCAACCGAATACAGTCAGCTATACATTCTAAGCTATGAGATAGCTAAACCAAATAGAAAATAACAAATAAACGGAAAGAACGTACTATATAATTTGCCGTATACATGTAGTTATTCAAGGTGGAGGCTGAAAAAGTGTGTTTGCAAATATGTTCAGCATTATTAGCAGGCTAACAGTGGTCTATTACGACCGATGCAAATACAAAAATATAGCACGCAGTGGAAAAACGAATGTATATACTCAAAATATTACAAGCAGTAATACTTACATGTCGAGGAGGATATCTTCCCCATATTGATAGGCACCTCTTCCACAGAATCTATGCTACAGGGATTAGAAGAATCTCTGTTGTTGTCCTCTTCTGACCGACTTCGGGGGAAAAGTACTAAAAAGTCTCTTCAAAGTTGCGCGCCGTTTTATTGCGTAAGACCAACTGCGTCATACCAAACGCGTCAAACCAAATGCGTCATCTGCGCATGCTTGCGTAAAGTTGTCGTGATATAACAAGTATTGCAGTTACGCTCGCCCTTAAATAGTTAATCCAAGCTTTCAATTACACATGTAAATAACTTTTGGGAAGCTTGTCGTGCCTTCTATTGGATAAAACAATTGTCGATCAAACCAGAATAAAATTGAAAGCGTCACAGCAGTGCTATCAGGGAGGGGGGGTTACGCAGAGATAGTTTCGTTTGTCTAATAGTGTTCCAATGCGCTGTGTATTTTTCAAACGGATTGTCCAAGACAATAAATGACCACGGAATCTTGAAAGAGCCATATCTACGCTTAAATCCACGGGAGGATTGCACACGAATTCCATATTTAATAGCAGATATTGATAGTAGAATGGCATTGTATGATTTCACTTGTTTATGTCGGTATTGATTGAGCAGCGATTTGCACCGCTGTATTTGCATACGGTCAAAAATAGACTATCTGCACTAAGGGGTTAAGGGCCCAATGTAAAGCGCGGTGTTAACAGACAGATCCAGTTCAGAGAACTGTCTTAAAAGTATGAGAGTCCTTTAACAAATCAAGTGGAAATTGTACATACTAAATTATAATATTAAATGGAGTCAGATAAACGAGTACAGAATCAGCGTTGCTGGCTGATGATTTAATGTAATGCACACAGACTGTTTTTTGGATAAACTGGGGTCAGGGTAGACCAGACTTAAAGCGGAAGGTAACGTGGTATGATTACCTTTGATTCGTGGTCCCTTATTAGCTGATCCCATGAATCTAAAGAGCAGTCTAACCCGGTTGCAAGAACATTAATATTACTTTATTAACTTTCATAACTTTTCCCTTTTCCCACAGCAATAGCGGAATACATCACGCTTAAACCTTCGCTCCGAGCTATTCCCTCATTGGTCTAGCCGCGCGGAGTTTTACAATTTGGTTTGTAACATGATTTCAGTTGCTGTTTCCAGATTTTACTATTTGGAGAACTCGACATGATTTCAGTTGCTGTTTCCAGATTTACACTCCTGTACAACATTAGGAGGATTCGGCCGTACCTGACCACCTACTCTGCCCAGCTCCTTGTCCAGACCATGGTCACCTCACGCCTGGACTACTGCAACTCCCTTTTCGCAAGCCTGCGCCATTCTGCCCCTTCAACTGGTCCAGAAGGCGGCTGCTCGGCTTGTGTTCAACCTCCCGAAGTTCACACACGTCACCCCCCTGCTGAGGTCACTCCACTGGCTTCCAGTCGTGGCCAGGATCAGGTTCAAAGTTCTGACCCTGGCCTACACTGCAGCCAAAAGGTCAGACCCCTCCTACCTACAGGACTTGATCCAGCATTACGCTCCTGCTCGACCACTTCGCTCTGCTGGTGCAGGGCGACTTGCACTTCCCCCCCTCCGTGTCAACGGCACTCGCTCATCCCGACTGCGGAGCTTCTCCACTCTAGCTCCCCAGTGGTGGAATGAACTCCCCACTCCGTTGCGCTCAGCTGAAACGCTGTCTGTTTTCCGTCGTGGTCTGAAAACACACTTTTTCAGACTCCACCTTGAATAACTACATATATAAGGCCAAATATATAGTATGTTCTTTCTGTTTATTTTCTATTTTCTATTTGGTTTTGCTATTTCATAGCTTAGAATGTATAGCCGACTGTATTCTGTATTCGGTTGACGACTAGCAATAGCTCCTACATTGTGAGAAAGTTGTGCTTTGTTGGATTTGCTTCATAGATTGTGTCTAAGACCTTCAATATGCACTTATTGTACGTCGCTTTGGATAAAAGCGTCTGCCAAATAACTGTCATGTAATGTAATGTAATTTCAATGCAAGGCTAGGCACAGAAAGTGAGCTTTGGAAAGATGTGCTTAGTAAACATGGCATCAGCAATAATGGCCTATGACTCCTCCACCCTCTGTGCTGAATATCGCAATCACAAACACCTTCCAGCTGAAAGATAAGCTCAAAAATTCATGGCAACACCCATGGTCGAAACATTAGCATCTGCTTGATTATATCATTGTGAAACAAGAGGAAAGGAAGAAGGTCTTTATCACTAGCCATGCATGGTGCAGACTGCTGGACTGACTATCGTATGATCAGGGCACATCTGCGCCTTGCGATACGTCCCACAAGAAGGACAATGAACAACAAACTGAACACCACAGCACTGAAAATCCTTCAACTAATTCAGAGCTTGACTTGCCGCAAACTTGTCTGGCATCCCTGAATTCTGCGCTGATTCAGAGATGAATGCCTCCTGGGACATCCTGTGCAGAAGACTCCCTGGGATACACTTGCAAGAGGCGCCAGGACTGGTTTGACAACAGCGCTCCTGATATTCACATCCTACTACAGTCCAAACATAAAGCCCTTGCTGCACACTTAGCCAACCCACAGTCCCCCGCTCTCAAGGATAGTCGGGCCTCCATCAGGGCCAAGACCCAGAGAGCCCTCCGCACAATGGAGAATCATTAGTGGATATAGTGCAATGTTAATTAAGGACAAGCAGACAGTCCTGGAATGATAGGCAGAACATTTCAGCACATTATTAAACCAGAAAAACTCAGTGACTCCCAGCATACTTAATAAACTGCCACAAAACTCATCCAAGTACCACTAGTTTTTGCAGAAGTCCATCAGGCTATTATAGAACTGAAAAACAACAAGAGTGATGGCCCTGACGGAATACCGGCAGAGGAACACAAATACGGTGGCTACCTCATGACGTGCCGACTGTTCCACCTAATCAACGCGATCTGGTCTCCAGAGGTCATTCCCCAAGACAGGAAGACCGATAACATTGTGACTATCTATAAGAAAAAGGGCAAAAAGTGCACACTGTGGAAACAGCAGAGGAATCTCTCTTCTGGCAGTGGCTGGTAAAGATCTTGCACGGGTCATGCTCTGTTGCCTGGCCTCTCATGTAGCAGAGCACATCCTCCCTGAGAGCGAGTGTAGGTTCAGACGTGACCGAAGCACCACTGACATGATTTTTATGGCTTAGCAGGTAAAAGAGAAGTGTCAAGAGCAACACAAATACCTCTTTCTGAAACTTCATTGACCTGTCCAAGGTTTTTGACACTGTAAACCGCAAGCTCCTCTGAGTGATGCTAGGAAGATTCAGTGTCCCTCCCAAATTCCTCAACCTGCTAAAACTATCACCATAACATGCAAGCCATGGTCTGCATTGGTGGGCAGCAATCGGACCCTTTCAAAGTTGAGTTTGGAGTCAATCAAGGCTGTGTACTTGCTCCAGTCATCTTCAACATGTTCCAGATGTCTGTTATGCTCCTCATCCATGAACAACTGTGAGAAGACAGTGGCATAGAAATAAGGTACAGTTCAGCTGGGAACCTGTTCAACAGCCGTCATCTACAGGCCCTCACCAAGACCACAACTCATCACATCCTGGAACTTAAGAATATGCAGAGGATTACACTTTTCTAGCCCACACAGCAACATCCATGTAGAACACACTCAATGTCAGATTCAACTTTCCATGAAGAACTACAGGTGGTCCCATATTTCACTTATCTTGGCAGAATCCTCTCCCTAACCTGCGACATCGACCATGATATTCAAGCACGCCTGCACATCACCTCTGCAGCCTTTGGTCACCTCCGATCAAGAGTTTTCCTCAACAGAAACCTGCTACCACTCACCAAATCTGCAGTTTACAGAGCTGTCTGTGTCTCAGAGGCCTTGACGTCATACAGGAAACACATCAGAACACAGGAAGGCTGCAGTGCATCCTGGGTTTGTCATGGGAAGACAAGATCAGTGACATTCACAGCTGTATTCAGACCCCCAGCATCAACACACTCGATGGCACAACGACATCTGCGATGGATGGGTCACATGATCAGTACACCAAAAAAAAGGTGCAACATCCAGCCTTCTGCACTGGAGACATGGGCTGCTAACAAGAACACCTGGCGCTCCACCTGACACCTGGGTGTCGCTCGTCTACAGGAGCGAGTCACCACCAGAAGAGCAGAGAGGAGGGCACAGAAACACCAATGCGCCACTGGGGCACCCCCTTCTGCCGCGGCTAACATCTGCCTCACCTGCGGAAAAGCCGCATTGGCCTTCACAGTCATATTCGATGGCATGACCATCAGGTTGCACGGTAAAATTGTGGATCTTATGGGAAGCAACGTCATCATCGATAACGACGGACACCCATAAGCAAGTAAGCGTGAGTGGTGTGGTATCTGTACGTGTGTGTGTGTCCAACCACATGCATATGTGAGGAGAGGTGTGTGTGTGTGGCTTCTGGTTGAACCACTGACAAGACATCTACTGACAGCCTGGTAATGGAGCTCTATATCAGGCTGTCTCTCTCACACACACACACACACACACACACACACACGCAAACATGCACACACTTCCCAGGAAATGGTCCACTAGCTGCAGGATTCCTCAGGAGATGGCCCCCAGCGAGATCTCGCTGACAGCTGGCGATTAAGAGATGAGGAAGTGCCAGCCAGTTCATTTACAGGGGCAGGGTAAAATAAGTGGTCCTCCCCATCTCAGAGCGGGGGTACTAAGAGGTGAGACCGTTTCTGACGGCTCAAGCGTCAGAAAAAGAAAGGCCTTCTGAGCCCTGCTGCGCTGCTTATCTGAGCGGAAAGAAATTGATTTTAACACTTATTTTTCAGATAGGTAAAAGACCCAAATCAATCTGTTATGAAAATGCAAACTGAACGGTCACTTTGCTTCAGGCTGACGTTGCCTGGAGGAAATGTTGAAAATCTTCACATTCTTTAAACCAGCTGCATCTACACAAATGGCAACGCCTCTAAAATGGCAACGCCTCATCTTAAATCCGGAAGGACCAATTCAGACTTTAAAGGGCTGAGCACCTGCAGCAACTAAGTCTCCAAAAAAAAACTAAGTCTGAAATCATTGCAACAAAATTAACTTTAAAAAAAAAAAAATTTAATTACCAGTTTTCTCTCTGAAATATTAATGTTTTCAAAGATACATCTAAAGAGAGAGTTATCAGACAGTTAATGAATTTATTATTTCTGGAAACACTTTGTAAAGCTGAAATACAGACACCTTCTTGGTGAGATGTACCGGTGTTATGGCGCCTTCGCCACCGTGCGTGCTTCTTCCCAGATAACACGTTACATTCCTGCGATCTTTCTGCAACACTGCTGCGACTGCAAAGGAGAATTAGCCCTGTTCACACGATTCGTTTCATTCGAAATACATCTGATGTCTTCAAAAAATTCGAATATAGACGCTCCAGTGAGCGTTTTTTCCTGTTGCCAATATTTGGACAAATGATTTCCTGTAGTCAGTGTGTTGGAGTCCAGAGACGCCCTGTCGTAGAGCTTGTCATCTGGATTTATGGAACAATAGGAGAGACGCGATCTCAGTGTAAACGCATGGAATCAGATGTGCAACCAACATGAAAAACCAAGTGTAAACAGAAAACTGTGTGTATCCGCAACACAGAAATCCATTTTGTAAAATTGATCTTGCATAAGCATGAATGGGACCTTGCCGAGTTGCACTGCAACGCTGTTAACCCCCGGTTCTGC
Source organism: Ilyophis sp. 1 JC-2022 (assembly GCA_022702515.1). NCBI lineage: Eukaryota > Metazoa > Chordata > Actinopteri > Anguilliformes > Synaphobranchidae > Ilyophis > Ilyophis sp. 1 JC-2022. The sequence goes on from CM040400.1 coordinate 25,319,119, forward strand.
GTCCTCCACAATCCCACGATCCTCCACAATGGGCCGATCCTCTTCCCCCTTGGCCGGTGCGGATCAATGGCAGTTTATCAGACACTGGATGTCTCTGACAGTGTAGGAGAGGAGTGTTAATCCAGATGGATGAAAGGGTGTGAGGCCACACCTGTGCTAAGGGCAGGCGGCTGGGTGAATACTCATTACAGAATTCAGGCAGGGACTGCAGCTCAGTGACATTAAAGCCATCACGTACTGTACAGAAACAGGGCAGCACAGAGCATATACTGAATATTCAAAAACACACACATACAGGTATATACACGCATATACACACATGCATAAAACACATACAGGTATATACATACATATACACACAGGCATACACACATACAGGTAAATATATACATATACACACACATACATATACAAACAAACACACAAAAATACCCACTTGTATACAAATTAATATACAGTGGATACACACATTCACAAATACATACACACACGCACACACAAATATACGCACACACACACACAAAAACTCCTCTCTTTCTGTCTCACACACACACGCATAGGTACCTATACACACAGACAAACACACACCTAACATCCAGACCATTTCAACTTCATCAGCTCTTGTAGTTTGCGAGTTCACACTTGGTTCTGCACCATTGGTCAACACCATGACACTATGCGAGTACATGCATGTGCGTGTGTGTGTGTGTGCATATGTGTGTGAACAATGCACTGCATAACAATCGACAGGGTTTCAGACTCACCAGAAAAACCATGAGCTCAAATCCCACAGGCAGCGGCTTCGGTGCGAACGGGGTCGCCGACCCACGAGCGCAGGGTCTGAAAGTGCACTGAAGCGCGCACGCGTGTGGGAGGGAAACGAAAGGCACGTCTTGTGTGAATAGCAGGCGAGACGTGGAGTTGAGCCGCAAGGGGCGCGGGTCACCCTGGAGGAGCCCGTCTGCGCAGGCCGGTGCTGCGATCACGCGCCGTGCCGTCCGGGCCTCGCTCGACTCCACCTATGGGCGGAGAGGGGTTGGCAGGTGCGGCGTACTCCGGCCGGCTGGCCTGCCTTCTCCTCCCCCTCCGTCTCTCGCTCTGTCTGCATTGCAGCAAAAAAAGAAGAAAAAAAAGAAAATAAGTGTGCACTGTAAACAGACAATCTGGAGCACAGCCAGTGAAGCACCTCATTTTCAGACCTCTGCTCTCTCGCTTTAGCTCCCGCTTTCTCTTTCCCCATTTCCATGAAAATGCTTTCACTGCCAGCCTAGGAGAAACCACCCCACCCTTCCGCAATCCTTGCCCCTTCCTGAGTCTTATCTTCTAATATAAGTACAGCCCATGTGCCCCCGCTACCCTCCAGTCCCTAGACTGAGGCGATGAAGATGATAGCAGCATAATTCCAGATTACAGTTGAGAGCGAGAAGTTTTACACTTTCTCTTTCCCTATTCCCTCTTCTTCCCTCCATATTTTACAGATGGAAGATGTGAAACAGCACCTGGCTTTGTGCGCGAAACATGGCCGATGCGCACAGACAGACATATCAAATTATCACTCTGTCAGTGAGGACCGTTCCACAACAGGGCAGACGCATCGTTTCCTCTTACATTAACCTGGCGACTGTGGCGAGTAAGGATGTCTGTCAGGCCAGAGAACATCAGGTTAATTTCCAGCCATTCAAATTTGTGTATGTGTGAAAATGGCTGAACACTCAGGCCTTTTTTCCCTTATGGAAACACACTGCTCAGAAAATAGCTTCAATTACTCTCCTTGTGGAGGGTGTCAATGACTGCCTTCTGGACATCTGTCAAGTCAGCAGTCTTCCCCATGATTGTGTAGCCTACTGAACCAGACTGAGAGACCATTTAAAGGCTCAGGAAACCTTTGCAGGTGTTTTGAGTTAATTGGCTGATTAGAGTGTGACACCATGAGTTTCCAATATTGAACTTTTTCACAATATTCAAATTTTCTGAGACACTGAATTTGGGGTTTCATTAGCTGTAAGCCATAATCATCAAAATTACAAGAAATAAAAATATTTCACTTTATATGTAATCAATCTATATAATATATGAGTTTCACTTTCTGAAAAATATTGAACTTTTTCACGATATTCAAATTTTTTGAGCTGCACCTGTATACGCACTGAGTGGTCTCAATTGGTATTAGTATCAATTGGTATTACTGATGGATGGCTTCTAGGTGACAATGGGTAGGCTTAATTTGAATATAACGTATAACGTTACTATAAAGTGTAGGCTATATTATAACATTGGATTTAAGTCAGACATGATAAATTGTAACAATTTCGTTTATTAAAAGTATTTAGAATATTTTACCGGTAAAGTAAAGTACCCTGTAATCCATAGTGCCACCTTTAGTTTGTGTTTTGGGATAATTGACAGTTCGATACAAAAAACGAGGCAGGGGGATGGATTGCAGATTTACAGATTGCCTACAAGAACGCGCTTTGCGACATGCAGTTCGTGGCTTGCCATTGCGATTTCTACGTGAAACACTCCAAAAAGTGCAGGAGAAATCGATCGCATCTCACAGATCGCAGCTCGCACGTCGCAATTTTTGTGAAACGAGCCCCTGGCTGTTGCTAGAGACCAACGGCGATCGTGTTTCTCATTTACAAATACACCTCATTCTATAACTAAGCTGCTGACATTGGGACTACCAGTATATGGGGTTTCACAATCACACTTATCCAACATGACATTTTAAATCTGATGAGCAATAATATTAAACATAGGGAAACTAAAAATGCGCTTATTAAAGTAGGCTTTTATCGCTAGGCTAAGGGAAATGTATGTATCTGCACATACTGTTGGCTCATTGTTAGGCTGCGGTCATCACAAGTGAGACTTCTGTTTTAGTCGTTCGGGCTCTACAATATTTATGCACTTCTTTCTTTTGTCCCGCCCATTTGCACCCTCGCTCTGGGTTTATTTCAAATTTGCTCACCGCTGCTCCAGCCAGATTTTCTTCAGTGCAATTGTTAACATCTAATTTGATATCAAATTGTCTCTAGTGCCAAGCCAGTAACTTCTGTGCGCATGCTGCCATATGCTAACTACGATGATGTGAGAAATTGACAAATTACTTGCCTGTTGCCAAGGTGATGCATTTTTGCTATTATTTGGCTATTATTGGAAAGTGGCTTTCATTTTCATTTTTACGCTAAGGTTCACGGCTATTCAAAGCCACCAGCTCTCATTAGAGACCCAGCATCTAACAGGACCATTTGTGAAATTTGTATAAATTATATCACTTCAAAATATATGGGCAAATATACAAATTATTGCCACTTTAAGCAATATAATAAAATATATTACTGCCATAATATTTATGATATTTTCCAAAAAGATCCAATATTTACAGTGTATTGTAGTTTAATCCAATTCCACTCCCAACATCATCCACTCTCAGAAAAAAAGTATGAAAAAGTACAAAAAAGGTACAACACATGTCACTGGGGTGGTACCCTATAGGTAAAATTGTACTCCTAACCATGTGTTTAATAATTCATTTGTACATTTAGTGCTGGTAATAGGTACTTATTAGTACCCAAATAATATTGTTGTACCATTCAGGGTACATTTGAGAGATTTGTTCTTTCACCTTTTGAGCCTGACGGACCCTGTACCGGATCCAGTAGAACGGTACCATAAATAACTGCCTGTAAAAAGTTCATAAGATGTTGTGGTGGTCTTTGTTTTCCGGATGTTTCCTAAAGACGAGGCCTCCCAGCACCCTAGGGCTTAACAGGTTTTAAAGAACAAAAATGTATCTCCACTGCAACTTTATTTTTGAGAGTGCAGTCACAAGCATTCAAAACCTTTCTTTTTGATCCCCCTACAGAAGTAGTGACCACCGAGCGGTGAATTTGGTAAATCAATTTTAATTAAATTTTAAAATGCCCATAATGGGAAAGTATAATGGAAGGGGTGAGGGTGACTGATTTCTATTTTGAGTAATCACTGGGCGAGGGGTGAAATACTGCACCATTGTACTAATAACATGAAAACATAAAATTACCAAGTTAAAAGGTCTGAATGTCCATAAACCTCAGAGGATTTTGAATTTCAATTACTGATCGGAAGCAAAATCAAATTGTCCCCCCGCTACCCCCCCAACTCTGCCAGAAGCAGTAGCTGATTGTTAGGGCATATGTGTTGCCTGCTAATCCGACAGCCAATCGGTTTCAAGTAGAGAGGTCAACAGGAGTTGGACAAGGGCAGAGAAACGCATGTTTAACAGCGCTATCGACAACACCACAGTGACCCCTGCCCAGACTGCCAGGAATCTTGGTGTAACTCAAGACAGCCAACTGTCTTACACAGCCCCATATTGCTGCTATAACATAATCCTGAAGGCTTGTGCTCTACAACATCTGTCGAATCAGACCCTTCCTCACCAGTGATGCTGCCCAGCTGCTGGTTCAGGCTCTCGTCATCTCCCGACTGGACAACTCCCTCCTCGCCGGGCTTCCGCAGCACTCTCTCCAGCCCCTTCAGCTCATCCAGAACGCCGCAGCCTGCCTGCTTTTCAACCTCCCCGAATTTTCACGTCCCACCTGTGTTCCCTGCACTGGCTCCCAGGGGCTGCCTGCCTCAAATTCAAAACTCTGGTGTTGGCGTACAAGGCTGCTAAAGGAGCTGCAGCCCCATACCTTTAGGCCTTGGTCCAGCCCTGCACCCCAACCCGTGCTCTACGCTCTGCTGCCACCGGGGGTGCCTAGGCTCTCCCCTCCCTGCGACAATCTGGGCATCACTCCTCCCGGCCTCAACTCTTCTCCCTGCTAGCGGAATGGTGGAACCTTCCGGAGTAACCTGAAGACCTATTCAGGAAATACCCCTCCTCCCCTTCTCCACCCTGATTCTCATTGCTCTCTTCCAAATCTATCATCTATCTATCTTATTAAAAAAAAAAAAAAAAAAAACTCAACCTTCCCTTCCACGCATTCATTCTTGTGACAAACGATTACCTATCGTGGGTGTGTTATGGCCTGTCCATTACTCTCTCATTAATTGCTACTTGGATTGTTGGTGATTTACGAACTTAGGCCTTTTTCTTTGTGCACTAATTCGCTCTGGATAAGAGCGTCAGCTAAATGCCTAAAATGTAAATGTAAAATTTTTGCACAAGACTAGTGACTAGTTCTGGAGCTCAAGCTTCCAAATGACGAGTGACTAGTTCTGGAGCTTGGGCTTCCAATACCGTGACTAGTTCTGTTTTCCATCCACGTCACTGGATTGGAGGCTGAGGAGGCGGAGTCACAGTTTACTGATCCTTCCCGTCTCATGGACTTTTGCTCTGGCTGGTTCATCTTCCCCTGTTGCTTTGATTGGAAGCACAGCTGTCCGTCCACCAGGGAACCTGTGCAGATCTTCTGTTCCCAAGGTTACGGCAGTTAACGTTTCCATCTTTCTTTTTTTTTTTCAAGTTTTCTTTTGCCAACTTGTCAGGTGCCTCATTTATACGAGAAAAAAACGTGGCTGCGGTACAGCTGCCTTGTTATTGTTGCTATTTCAGCTGTTGCCGGGTAAGCTTCGCCCACCTCTTTGGTTTAAAAATACACAAATGTTTACGGTTTTCTTTTTTTAGATAAAAAAAATCGGATTCTGATCGAGTGCTCATTTTGCCTCAATCTCTTGTGGCATCCTGGGCGTTTTCAGGCAGCTTCTGAAGTCCCTCTTCTGGCAGGTTTCTAACACCGTTTCGGTTTAAACCAGAGGTTGTCAGCCTGAAGCCACAGGGCCAGCTGGTTTTTGTTCCTACGCAACGCTGTATTGATTAAGCGTTTGATTACACAGTTAACTCACTCACCTGGTGACGTATGTCTGAAATCATTGCTGGTTTTAGGGCGAAAACAAAAACCAACTGCATCTCTCCGTCACCGGCGTTAAGATCATGGATGGGATCTGTATAGGTCATAGGCGCACACAAGAACGTTAATCAAAAAAGACAAATTCTAGAGGTCTGAAAAAATCATTATTTCCTGATATGCTCTCATATACTTGTTGCAGAAACAAAATTATGGTAGTTTGTACAAACATTATGATGTGAAATGACGCGTTTATGGAGAGAATGAAACTCTGACTCCGCTGGCCAGACTAGCAGAGATTTCCGCACATCAACATCAATGCGGAGGTTGCCTGTAATTGGTCTAAAATATGGTCGGTTGCATACTCTCCATCCCGTCTCCTCGTCTGATTGAGCGGACAATCAAACCATCTTCTCCTTTAATTTCAGCCTTAAAAAAGAAATAAACCTGTAGAAATTTCCGCTCCTTCACGGCCGCCGTTGTCGTTTTCTGCAGTAGACGCAGTTCGAAGCCGCGGCGAGCGCACACACGTTCGTATGCGGCGGCGTGTTCGGCTGCGGTTCGATTTTGGCCAAGCGTCGCCGCCTTATCGAAGTATGCTTCTGCCTTTACGGGAGGTGCATTTAGCATGGCTAGAAAACCGCCATTAGAGCTAGAGACAAGCGCAGCTACATTCAAATTAGTGCCATTTTCCACTTTTTACACCCAAGCCTGGACGAGTGTCATGGCAGGGGGCCCCTCCCAACCCCCACATTAGGGTCCAGGCTGGAAAACTTCTGATACAACAGAGTGTGATTTAACACCATTAAAAAAACAACAAAGAAAGGTGCATGGAAACAAACAGGCAGGCGCCACCCCTGTGGGAAGCTTTTCATATTTCATTATGCCGTCAGAAGGTCACGCAGACCGAAAGCCCTGGAAAACATGCCATTAAACCCAGAGCATCAATTCAAGCTCCTTCCTTCCTCCCTCTCGCTCTTCTCTCCCTCCCTCTCCCTCTCCCTCATTAGAAATCCGCGATCCTCCTCGGCCCAACATCTGCCTCGCCGGGAAAGTGCGACGTTTTCTTTCTTTTTGACCACCCCTCCCCTTTCCCCCCGTTGGCAGGGAGAGGATGATGACAAAGCGGGCGCAGGGAGGTGTGATCTCCGCATTTGACCTTCTCACGAGCGGAGCGCCTCTCCCCACCGCCGGCGCCCGTGCAAAGTGATGGAGACGGCGCTTCATGGAAAGTGACGCCTTAAAGAGACAGAAAATGGTTCCAGTCGCTGACTTCCCTCGCACGCTGCATTATTTATCCCAGGGTAGCGTGCACCGCCGGAGCTCCCTAATTGGACAAATGAGAGATTTTTATATCCAGGGTGCCTGCTATACACCTCTCTCTCTGTTTCACTCTCTCGCTCTCTCTCTCTCACACACACACACACACACACACACACAAATCACGAACACCTCTAAACTGTAGCCTTCACCACCTCAGCACACCCCCCCCTAAAAAAAAAAAATAAAAAAAAAATAAACAGAAATGCACAGCCATGGTTAAAAAAAAAAAAAAGCAAGATTCAGGCAAACTGGGATTCTGAGGTGGACAGTACATTGAGAGATGGTGTGGGCCTTGAGCTGGTTTAACTCTGGGACACTTCAAACAGCCATATTTAAAAATGAAAACAGACAGGGCACAAGATTGTAACGGCAATGAAGGCAAAAATACAGACGGGGTACGGAACGCTCTGTACCACTTTGCCTTGGAAACGGTCGTCTTGAATGGTCTTCATCGAGAACCTCATTGCCCAGAAAATTACTCCTCACTTAATTTCAAATCTGCATGTAATGTAGTTCTAACTACTGTCAGTTAATCACATTATATTAGTCACCGTTTCAACTAAGTACCTTCTAAGTACAAAAATATTTTATTTGGCCAATTTGGCTACCTTAACTGAGAACAAAGCAGGCAGCTTCACATTCCGAGCCCAGACAGTTCATAATTATTATATCATAAACGAGTAATTACATGCAATAACAAGTAATATGTAAAATATTTTTTACCTACAGCTTGTTGGAAGTAGTTTATTTGTGAACGCTGCACAAATACAATAAAGTAAAATTGCTACCGAATTGTACTTTACCTCTCCCAAGAGTGCTGATTCCAGTGCAGGCATTTGAATTTTTAAAACCCCAAACAAAAATGACATACATTTCAATACGATGTCTAATGAGCAGCATAATTGCCAAGGCCTGGTAATGAAAGCTGAGCACGAGACCCCCTCGATTTGGGCTTTAGAACAAAGAGCATTAGCAATTAAGAACGACAAGCTTCCCAAACTCTCATTGGCAGGAGTTGTGAGAAGGAGCACGGGCGTTCACATCTGTCTCCTTCGACGAATCGGCGTATGCGGAGTCAATTATAAACACGTTAGCGCTGCCGCGATAGACGGCTGTCCGTCAGGAATAATCATTAAGCAATCACACAGCTGGATGGACGCGCGCGACACTAATCCCGGGTACGGAAAACAGACCGGGAGTGCGTAATGCTCTGGCGATGACAGTGACAGGTCGTGAATAACTCCTCTAATGCTTTCACCACAAAAAGACGGAGAGAGAAAAAACATAAAACAGTGTTTATGGGCCTCATTACAGTGGCGCTAGAATGGGAGAGGAAAAGGATTCGCACCACATTCCCGTTTGCGTTGATGACAGCCGTCCCCGAAAAACACACGTTCGGATTGAGCCGAACTGACAGCCCGTTCGCAAACAATAAAAGACATCAAGGCATAGCGCCCCACACATCGCGAGAACGCGTATACTTTGAGGGAAGCGCTCACTGTCTTAAACAGACAGGAATATGTTTTCAGATATTAAATATTCCTTTTGTTATCCCCCCCCCCCCACACACACACACAGACATACATATGTGCATGCGTGTGTATGCACACGCACACACCTGCAATCATCCAGATGCTGGCTTTGGAGGATGCAGGCTTTATGACAGAGGTCAAACAATGTAAATTAAAAAAAATACAAATAAAATAGGCCTAAATAAAAATAAATTACAGTATGTGTCAGCCACAGGTTTTCCAAAATTGCTTCTGACAAGCTAGTGTGGATATTTGATTCCTGACACTGGCGGCGGATGAAGAGGCGATCCAGAAGGGACAGGACTCATGTTGTGTCGCTGAACGCTGGCGGTAATACCGTCAGCACGCACAGCGGCCCCAGAATGGCCACTTCTTCCCACAGCATTCAAGAGCCGTGTGACCGCGCGTCAGTCTCGGCCCAATTTATTATGATTTTCACCCGTCCTGCAGGAGAGAAAAGTGCAATTGAAAGCCTGGCCCAGAAGCACAAGCTCCACTTCTGGCTGTGCCACATGCCTAAACTCTGACCCCACTATGACCTTCCCCCTACAGCTGGGAGCCCACGGTCCTGTGGCACCATGGTGGGGACGGTAGGCCCGCCCATCGTCTACTGCGAGCTCTGAATCCCGCGCCATCGCTACATTAAGAACATCACCCGTGCACAGAGACACACACGTGCACACACGCATACACATGGCTGACTAAATCCTTTTAAATCAACCACATTTCCTTATTTAACTGCAGCAGTCGGGGGAAGCCTTCATAAGCGGTGGGGGTGGAGGGGTGGTTGAGCACTCGAGATGCGGAGATATGGAACGAGGCATTAATTGAGCAGCTTGCAAGGGGGAATAGCAGGGAAATGAGCTCATTAAAAATTATTATTAAAAAACAACCGTCGGAGCGTCGCCGATGCGTGTCCGCAGTGTTTGGAGGAGAAGGGTGGGAGCGGGAGAAAAAAAACGGGGAGTATACTCGCGAATAACACAGCCCTGCCACGGGAATACAAATCTAGAATACCACAGGCCGTGTGTGTGTGTGTGGGGGGGGTATGGGCAGGCTGTGGAAGGGGAGTTTGGAGAGGTTCAGTGGGTAAACGCTAAACATTTCTGCTACGTTGCTGCTACGTCAGGGTGAACCGGCTGGGTGAACAGAGACGACATCACCGCTCCCCGTGGGCTGAATTTGGATCTTCCTTACGTTCTGCTGAAATTTTTTTTCTTGTATTGGGGAATCCTAATTGGTTCAGTTAGAGGTGCATTTTCCATGGATACAGGCTTGGCTAGACGTTGCTACTTTGTGTTTTGGAATTGTCATTAGCCCTCTACAACCAGTGATGCATTTCACAAAGCGGGATTAGCTGGCTAACTTTAAGAAATTATTTCAACTGGATGAAAGCCGTTATTTCAAAATATGTACAAAAATGATCTTAATCCTGCTTCGTGAACAGCCCCCCAGGGATACTTGTATGACGAGAAATTCAAATGCCTGAAGCCCATTCATTTTGTTTTTGGAGCATTAAACAAAGGGTGCAGGTATCCGTTTTCCTTCACCACTATTGTGTAACCTCTGGCATCTGTGAGACTATTACATGCGCACGCGCATCCTTGTGTTCATGGGCCCCCTGGTGGCATAACTTGGCCCCGCCCCCCTTCCGTAGTGACTTCCCACAGGTTTGGCCAGCACAAGGGCCACAGGAACTATGTGCCATCACAAGGGCCATCCAGCTGTGTGATTGCCTTCCTCCTCCTTCTCCTCATCCTCATCCTGGCGCATGGCTCAACCAGCTGCAACGTATGCCAGGCTACCACGGCAACAGGTTCGGTGGAAAAAAGCACACAACCTCAGTGGGCAAGTATACCAGCTGCCAAGATGTCTCGCATGGCGTTCCTGCTGTCCGCGTCTACAGATTGCATGGTTCTTACTTCACCTCTTCGGGAGACATACATCTATTCATTTTTAAAAATGGTTTCACAACCATTTAAGACAGAAAGCATTTCTGTCTTATAATGATTTACATACTACCTAGAATTGCTCTGGCATTACAATATTTTAAGCATTCTGCTGATGAAGCTTATATGAATTAGATTTTAATTAATTTGAGAGAGAGAGTGAGAGAGTGTGAAATAAACACACACACACACACTCACACAAACAGAACATTATTATTCCAGTTGTTCTTAATACATAAAAAATGCACAATTTTTTCCCCCAATACTTTTCAACAGTTTACAGAAAAAAAGCGACTGAATTCGGGAGGAAGAGTGTGGAACAAAGACAGACAGAAAGAGGGAGTGATAGATGGGAGAGAGTGAAAAATGGGGTGGCGCTAAAAATAAAAACCTGGGCGGCAGCTGCTTGTTGCGGCCCTGCCTACCTGCGCCAGGCCTCTATGGATCACTTTCATTAGGCCGAGCAGCTGGACTGATCCAGAGTTAATTGTCGGTGAACAGCTCCGCAGCAGAGGCTGAGGGCCAGGGCACTTCGCCCCCCCACGCCCTCCCCGCCCCAAATCCCCAAACCCCTCCCCTCCCCGGTTAGCACCCGCAGGACCGCTTACTAGCATCAGCACAGCAATTACCCCCCATCTCCAGCAACGGGCCAGAGGATGCAGGAGGCCCACAAACAACGCCCGTCTGTCTGCCATCAATGAGAGACAGAGAGAGAGAGAGAGGGAGAGGGAGAGGGGGGAGACAGAGAGAGACAGAAAGAGAGAGGGGGGGAGGGAAAGAGAGATGGGAGGGAGGGAGAGGGGAAAAAAGATAGTGAGAGAGAGCGATATTTACACAGAAGAGGTGGGGGAAAGAGAAAAAGGGAGGGAGAGAGAATTAGTAAGCTAAATAAGTAAGGAAAAGAACCTCCTTAGAAAATTAAAGTATGTAGTTGATGATGTTATTTATTTAAATTTAATGTAAACGAGTGTCTTGAGTGAGAGTCAAATTGGCTTTCTTTCAAAACATCACACTACTGATCATATTTACAACCTACACATCTTAATGAATAACCATGTAAAAGAAAGTTTTTTGGCTTGCTTTATATACTTCTAGAAAGCAAATGATTCAATTTGTCATGAGGGCCTGTATTACAAAATTATGCAAAGCGGCATAGGGGATAAAGTTTACGATACAATTAAATCAATCGATATTAAAAATAAGTGTGCAATAAAAATTGACAAAAAAAGAAAAGAATACTTCACTCAATGGTGTGGGGAGAGCCAGGGCTGCAGTTTGAGTCCAACTTTGTTCAACATTTATATCAGTTAGTGGTGCTACTGGACCGATCTGCAGCCTGCGGCCACAGTAAACAACACAGAGATTAAATTTAATCTCTATCCAGATGACCTGGTGCTGCTGTCAAATATCATCCATTTACAGATATTTTACGGTATCCTTTGGAATATTACAATTAGAATATTCCAGAGTTAGAAACGTTCTGCTTGTTCCCACTTCTATTTAAATCTACCTTTGTATAATTCTTTGGCAATTTTTACCGCATTTCATGCCAATAAAGAATATTTAATTTAATTTAATTGAGAGAGAGAAAGAGAGAGATCAAACAATTTTACACCAGGGGAGAGAGAGAGAGAGGAAGAGGGAGAAGGGAGGGGTGTGAAGTGTGGGGTCTGCTCACTATCTAAAAAGAATTCAAGAAATTACTAAATATTGAAAAAAGACCCTGCTGAATCCACTCCATGGTGAATTATGTATAATGAGGCTGCAGTGTAAAAGAAGAAAACTACACAACCTAGTATATTGCAGGGCTGAATTAGATGAATAAACAACATTAACTAACATTCAAGAAAAGAACAATTACAATAAAGCATCTAAAAACGGTGGAAGACATCAAGGCAATAGGCCCAGACAAGCAAGAGCGAGTGATTCTCTGGGACTAATTAGCATTCTACACAGAACAACAGGGTACACAGGACCAACGGCGATTTCCGAAAATCACTCAGAGAGTGCGCTGGGAGAGTAAAACAAACACCGTTGGAAGGCTGGGGCGCATCGGATTCTGCCTCGTTTTCGCCATCTAGGGTACATAAAACAGCTTGGGTCAAACTTTGTCCACACTTCCACACTGTGCAAACATCGTATGCCGCGCGCGGCGAGTGGAGGGAAGGCGGTGTGGTGCTGGCGCTTCTTCAAATCCGTTCTTATGAGGCGAGCCTTGCCATCCGTGTGATTGCGTTTCGGCGTCTATACGAGCCCATTTTGCTTGCTTGAACAGTTTTTTTTAAAAGTTTTTTTGTTTTAGAATGACCTGTGTTTCATGGTGTTGTATATATGAAAGCTCAGAATTAAAGGGTTCTGCAATCAGAACCCTTTAGCTCTAATGCAGAGGCCCCATATAGCAGCATTGTTTTATGGTGCATCCGTGTTAGCCTTAGCATGTTTAAAAATGTTCCAGACGAGACTTGGGGCACACCCAGAGCTCTGAATGCCAAGAGCGGAACCCAAGCAGGGGTCCTCTTAACCAGCTGGCCCCAAGACTGCCTGCACTGACACCTACTCCCACCGAACAGCCTCCAAAACAGCACTGTTACAGGCACGGTTAATATCAATCAGCCAAATTCTAAATGCATCCCAACATAAGGCAAACTGCGTAGCTGTTTGGGACATGCATTCAAAATCGCAAAACAAAACTTGATTACTACAGAAACCTGAAAAGTGATGTTGATTAATACATATATTTAATATATATGCACATTAGCTCTGTGAGCAGAATTTGGTCATAGAGACTGGCCAGAGACATAGGCAGAACTGGCAAAGCTTAGCACATGTTGACCTTTGCGATTGGCGCAAGAAGATCTGGCACAGCTCGGTCATAGAGACTAGCCAGCACAGGAAGATCTGGCACAGCTGGGTCATAGAGACTGGCCAGCGCGGGAAGATCTGGCACAGCTTGGTCATAGAGACTAGCCAGCGCGGGAAGATCTGGCACAGCTGGGTCATAGAGACTGGCCAGCGCGGGAAGATCTGGCACAGCTCGGTCATAGAGACTAGCCAGCGCGGGAAGATCTGGCACAGCTGGGTCATAGAGACTAGCCAGCATGGGAAGATCTGGCACAGCTGGGTCATAGAGACTGGCCAGCGCGGGAAGATCTGGCACAGCTTGATGCAGTTTGGACAGACTGGCTAGCAGAGTTCGATTGGCTGGCACAAACAGGTTCGGCACAGTCCGGCTGTTTGATCCCTGATCCGACCTCCCCAATCGGGTAAGGTTGCATTCGTTGCCTTGACGGGTCAGAGCAGATCGACACTTTCTTTCATGCACAAAGAGCATTGGTTTTCACTGCAGATTTTCACAGGGCTGCCCCAAATTTCTCTCAACCTTCCCAACAGTGAAAGCCTCTCAGATCTCCTGAAGGCCCAACAGTGAATACATCTCAGATCTCCTGAAGGCCCAACAGTGAAAACATCTCAGATCTCCTGAAGGCCCAACAGTGAAAATGTCTCAGATCTCCTGAAGGCCCAACAGTGAAAACATCTCAGATCTCCTGAAGGCCCAACAGTGAAAACATCTCAGATCTCCTGAAGGCCCAACAGTGAAAACATCTCAGATCTCCTGAAGGCCCAACAGTAAAACCATCTTAGATCTACTGAAGGCCCAACGGTGAAAACATTTCAGATCTCCTGAAGGCCCAACAGTGAACACATCTCAGATCTCCTGAAGGCCCAACGGTGAAAACATTTCAGATCTCCTGAAGGCCCAACAGTGAACACATCTCAGATCTCCTGAAGGCCCAACAGTGAAAACATCTCAGATCTTGTGAAGGCCCAACAGTGAAAACATTTCAGATCTCCTGAAGGCCCAACAGTAAAACCATCTCAGATCTCCTGAAGACCCAACAGTGAACACATCTCAAATCTCCTGAAGGCCCAACAGTGAAAACATCTCAGATCTCCTGAAGGCCCAACAGTAAAACCATCTCAGATCTCCTGAAGACCCAACAGTGAACACATCTCAGATCTCCTGAAGGCCCAACAGTGAAAACATCTCAGATCTCCTGAAGGCCCAACAGTGAAAACATCTCAGATCTCCTGAAGGCCCAACAGTGAACAAATCTCAGATCTCCTGAAGGCCCAACAGTGAAAACATCTCAGATCTCATGAAGGCCCAACAGTGAAAACATTTCAGATCTCCTGAAGGCCCAACAGTGAACACATCTCAAATCTCCTGAAGGCCCAACAGTAAAACCATCTCAGATCTCCTGAAGGCCCAACGGTGAAAACATCTCAGATCTCCTGAAGGCCTAACAGTGAAAACATCTCAGATCTCCTGAAGGCCCAACAGTAAAAACATCTCAGATCTCCTGAAGACCCAACAGTGAACATATCTCAGATCTCCTGAAGGGTGAAGACGGTGGAATATATTGTTTTAATGGCCCAGATGAATGACAGGCTGCGACACCAAAACAGAAATAGATTTTTTCAATAATTTTGTAAATAATAATACTAATTATTGTTAGCATTATGTTTCATCATCAACAACAATCTTTTTATTTATTTAGCACTCAAATATGCTTTTCAGAAAAGTAAAAAGGAACAGTAGGATATGGAAAATAGAAAAGAAAGACTTGGTGTTGATAGTGATAGGGACATTCAAACAAAACTTGTGTAGGAAAATGTTTTTTATCGCATGTTTCAGTAGTAAAAGATTTGCAACGCTAATTCAGTATGAAGCTCTTCTCTGACAAATAACATGCATTCAAAGGAGTGTTACTGACAAACACTGCACTTTGCATTTGCTGCATTTGAACTTGGGCTTGGAGTCTGGGGGCGGGATCCCACCTGGCCATAAAGCCCAGAATAGCTGAGGAGAAAACCCATTTACCAGGTTAAGGTAATTACACAGGAGGAGGCTTGTAAATTCCTCTCTCGAATCGGCCTAAAATTGTAATTGTAATAACAACAACAACAACCACCCTCATCATCATTATCATTTTGTTTATGCTTATCATCCAATATTGTCAACTGTAATATTTTACGAGCTTTGCAATGTTCCTTGGAATTATGATTGCGCTTTGGCAAGACGACTGCTTCCCGTGTCGATAAAACAAGCTGAACTGAATTGAGTCGTTGGTATATTATCAAACATAATTTCGATGTGATGGCAGCTTCTGTATTTTGAGTGACTGCAGTTTGTGCTAAGTGTGTACCGTGCCAAATGTGCGTTGAACTGGGCTGAATACCAAGAGAGAGACAGACAGAGAGGGGAAGGGGTGGAGTATGGGCAAGAGAGAAAAGATTACATGGCTATTAGATTCAAATGCCGGTGGTTTAAAGGTAATGGTGATCTGTCTTACGGTCTATGTACTGACCTCTTAAACTGTGTACGGGATGCGGATCCTCAGGGTGCATTAGTTGGACTGACCCGCGTGAACAGCACAAATCGTTCTGATGAAGACCAGTGGGTCAAAGCTTTAACCGCCACACAGTGAAATAAAATAATCACACCTGGCTATTACTCTCTTTGGATCCATATTCTCAACCTCTCTACTCTGGACTGGTTTCTGGGGAATGGACAGGTGACAGGGTGCCAACGGCTCCATTTTCTGAAGACAAATGACAGCGCTTTCTGTTTATTTTAAAGCCACTTCCCGGTACTGGCAGTGCTCTATTCAGTACCTCTGGTGCCTCACACCTCGGCTTTTGGCCCTTTCAATCCCCCTGGTCCTCATTAGACTGGTCAGGGTAAAGTGCCCAAGGTCAACGTGGGGTTATAGCACAGGTAGAAAGCGTTGTATGGGAGGGATTTTAGAGTGTTATTGGCACCTCCAAGACCCTGATGGCGGATGAGAAAATGGGCCAGCGGTCAGAGCCCTTGGCATGAGGCTTTAGTTGCGAACTCACATGAGCTTTTGGCTCAGCCCTGGCTGGCCCGACTGAAAATGTGGCCAATGAGAAGACATCAGCACGGTCCAGGTTATCACCTAGCCACGCGTGAGAAGGAGGAGGGGCTGGGTCGTGTGCGTGAGTGTCTGCGTGTGTGTGCACGTGTGTAGCGTGTGTACTAGTGCATGTATCGCATGTTTGTATGAGTGCGTGTATGGTGTAAATGTTTGCACAAACTTCCATTCCCAGATAGAACTCAGCTTCCTGAAAATCACATTATATGCTTGTTTCAACCCCTCCTCCTGCTCTCTCTCTCTCCCCTCACTCTCTCTCTCTCTCTCTTTCATAGCACTGGCAGACTGAGGTTGATCAGGCACACACAACCCCAGTATAATTAATATTGCCCCTGGAGTCAAGTAGCAGTATACTCCATGCCAACACAAACCCGCCCGCAATAGAGAAAGCATGTCAATGAGCCAGGGGATGGGGGCACTTTGCACATCGCCCCTATAATTCCTTTTCACCATACCAGCATTCCAGGTTGCGGATTATCTGGTTCTTGGTCCGAGACTGCAAACTAGGGGCAGAAGCGTTCCGTACCACTGCAAACGGAGAATCTGGCACCAAAGGGGGCCGAGGTCAATGAAACGGCCGTGGCATACGGGCACAAGCACGTGCAACGCTCCTTCATCCCGCCTCTATGGTCGCCGTGGAGACATTTGAATGTGTTCACCTTGAGTTGAAATGCGGCACAAAAGGTGCCATTCAGGAGAGCTCCAGAGATGCAGTCTGAGTAGTCAAGAGAGGAGAGAACATCTGCTGATGGGGAGGGGAAGATTCCCTCCTTCTCTCCCTTCCTCTCTCACTCCTCATCTCCCTTTACCTCTCTCCCTTCTCTCTCTTTTCTCTTTTGTCTCTTGCTCTCTTCTACAGCCCCCCTCCCTCATTCCTCTGTCTCCATCTTCCATTCTCTCCCTTTCTTTGTTGAAAGGTTATTAAATGTCAGTTGATGATTTTCATCATCTTCAATGGCGATTTCCTCGCTCGTACGTCTCCTTTCCCTCCGAGAGGTGACTGAGGGAAGGGTCAGCGTGCTCGGGGAGATCCAAGCACAGGGAAGCAGCAGAGTACAGACACACATATACGCTCACGGACACATACACAAGCACACACAAGCAGGCACACACACACACACAGAGACACACATGCACACTCACACACGCTCACACATGCACAGACACATACAGACACACGTGGGCGCACAAACACACACGCACACGCACACACATGCATACTTATACTCATACGCACACAGACACACACACAGGATTCACACACGGATGTGCATGCATCATAAACACGCTCACACAAACATACACTCCCGCTTATAAATGCTCGCACTCACACAGGCGCACACAGGCCCAGCCTCTAGCCTCCCCTTCTTCCTTTGATCGAGATGCCGATCTTGCCTTTGGAACAGGGCGCCCTCACCGATTCCAGTTCACAGAGTAACGTAGGTGAAAACGAACCAGACAAAAGCCGGGAAGATAAAAATCCTCCACGCTACCTCTAAGGACAGCACTTTCCACAGACCGAGGAGGGTAGGGGAGGGGCCTCTCTGCCCCCGCAACCTCTCCCTTTCACACCCACTTTGTTTTGCTTTGCGTCTGCGTAATTAGGCAGAGGGAAGAGTTACCGCCGCTGCTCGCGCGGCCGTAAGTCATACCACTGTCCCTGGCACAGCTGCGCTCTCTCCATTTACCTCTATCCATATTTTATGACTTGTAGATTTGCGGGCCTGGGGAGCTGCGAGAGATTGGGGCGCAGTGACGTTTTTACAGCCCCTAAAGAGCCGCGGCCATAAACACCATATTCTAATGGCCCCCCTGTTTTCGTTAACGCCAATATCCGCCCATACATCCCAATTACAGAACCACTCAGCCAATATTAGCTCACGCACATGCGCGCCCGCACGCGCACACACACACACACGCAGATAGACAAACGCACAAATACGCACACACACACAGACGTAAGCACGCACACATGTACACAGACATATGCGCATGTGCGCGCGCGCAGGCACACGCATGTATACACGCACATGTAAACAGTGAATACATTATGATAATATTCTGGGCAGTTCACATCAAAAAATAACAGCACGTCACAAATGGCAAAGCGTGTGTGTGGGGTCAGGGCATCCAATCCACAGCTAAAGACACCTAGCTGCCACCCCATCATGCACAACCTCAACCGTCACACCCCAGCCGTGCCTAATTTCACTCCACCCTACTCTCTGCAATATCTCCCCCGCCCTCAACAGCACCCCCCCCCCCCCCTCCCAATAACACTCTAAATCCCTCCCATACAACACTTTCTACCTGTGCTATAACCCCCCCCACACACACCACGCAAGGACGCAGGCAGACACTATGTACCTTCCTGCTGAGAGAGTTCCTGTCTCGGTTTTAGGCTGTCAGAGCTATCAGAGCACAGAAGTGTCGCTTCCCTCCCAAAAAAGGCCTGTCGAACGCCGTCGCGGCGCAGCACTGATCAACGGCCGCACTTTGCACATCCTCGCCACGTTTCGAGGCAGCCGGACAGCGGCTAACCTCCGGCGACAGGTGACGAGGCGCGGGGCAGCCGAGCCCGTTTCAGGCGGCTCCCGGGAGGACTCCGGAACCGGAACCCGTGTCACCTGCACTTTTAGCATTCAAAAAAAAAAAAAAACGTAAGCTAGTGCCAGTGAGTTTAGTGAGGTCTTATGTGCAACTTATCCGGAAGCAGAGCTGCCTATTCTCCGCCCGTCAGTGGCACATGGTCACCTTGCACAATCAAGTGAGAGTGGGCTTATTTCCTTTTCACCTGTGGTTTCATTTAAATATTTGATTAGACGGCAGACCTCCTTTCTTCAGAAAAAAAGAGATGCAAAAAGACCAATGAAATGGGGCTGAATTGTAGTGCCCTGGTGGATATTTTAAGTGAGCTTGCATCAGGTGAAACAGGAGGAAGGCGGGCTTGATTAGATGTCTCCAAACAGAACGCAAATCACCTCCGTCGTCACTTTTACGAGGGACCACAATGCTGCGCGAATAAAGGAGGGCTAACGAAATCAAACTAAGGGAAATAAACTCATTATTGCCAGTAATTATGCAACTGTTTTCCCCTGCAAAAAGCACATTAAGGATCATCATTAACTTGGGCGAAGGTGTGCAGGCCGACTTACTGAATGATAACAATTTGTTTTCGCGTCTTGTGACAGGGAGACCAGACAGTCACTCAGATAGTCCACACCTGGTACAACGACCCCCTCACACACATGGCTCCCTCTTAATGAGAAATTCTGGATGCGTGTCATTTTTTTCTGAAATTATTATTTTCAACAACAAAATACATAAAATAATTTGTACATCACACACACTTTCAGTTAATCAATGTTAATATGGTTGATTATGCTATGATATGCGGGCTAGATACCTGCATTGACAGCTCATGGATAAATAAATAATAGTTGAATAAGCTACAGGTTGTGCAGTCATGTTTGATGATGAATATTTGTAATTAATGATTTGGAAATATGCAGGAATTGAAAATCAGAAAAACAGGAAAATAAATAAAACGGGTAAATAAATCTATCAAAATAAGATAGTATTTGTCCGTTCAATATCTGTGAATTCCGAGGCGCTATGTGGAAATCTTTCAGCTACACTTTAAAGGTGAATTATATAAAGGTCCGCAAAAGTCTGCTGAGATGTAATAGCGCTGATATTGTTTATTATATGTGGGTGTGAGAACATGGCGCGTTTTAATATCGGGACTTCTACGAGGAAGAAACGCACTTGTCCCCAGCCTTGTATTTTTTTGATGTATACTTCCTACCACAATAAGGTCACAATTAATAGTTTTTCTGTCGAAATCACACCAATTTTAATACCAGATCGCCCCAAAGGATTTCCAGTATGTATTAAATTCAGCTAACATCACTTTGTGAGAAAAAAAAAAGCGTCAGCGTATATTGAAGTGTTTACTGAAATGAGAAAAACGTCTTTGATTTAGTATGATGTGTAGTATACAAAAATTGTGAAATTAATTTAAAAAAAAGAACACCTTTCGTGATCAATGTTTTTTGACCGAAATGCAAAATCTTTCAGAAGTGCTTCCAGGGATTAGTATATAGACAAAAAATCTTTGGCGCACTGGATAACGAGATAGCCCCACTCACCATTCTGAGGAGGAGTGAATTGAGGTTAATGAGTTGGCCGTAACAGTCACTTAGATCCCATTAAGAACCGTGGGGACAAAACTGCAATCAAGGTGCATGAGATATCGACTGCTACAAAGCCACAAACTGCGAACATGCAGCACAGCACGAAAGCCTCTAAACTGCTTTACAGGACAGCATGCGAAGGAAGTGTAAAATTGTCCTTCAGCTAACGAGGGTTTCTGTAAAACATGCAACTAATATGACATATTGTTTTCAAGGTCCGATACATTTATCCCTGATAAAATTCTTAATCTGTAAACCACGTAATTATTTTAACTGCTAGGGCCTATACTAGAAATGTGGTAACTTCATTAGCGTCCATGTAAATTCTATATAGGTTAAGTTGTAGATTTATAATGGATAAATATTCAATAGATGGCAAATATATATATATATATATTAAATATAGTGCCATAAGTATCAATAACTTATATATTTGTATTTTATTTTATCTAAATTACGGTAAATTGCTAGTTATTCCGTATAAGACAGGAACTGAGTGACGTTATCGTCAGGAACAGTAACCTAACACCATTCACCTGTGACTTTTTTCACAGCAGCGCTCAATGTAACTGCATGGATAGAACAGACACACAAATTAACACACAGTTACAGCGCGAGATCCTTTAGCATTTCCATGGATGAAACCGCAGGGGCTTCAATAACACTTCGGAGAGACTTTCACAGAAAAACCCCACAAGACTCGGTAATGAGTGAGCACAATTTGTTAGAATATTGATTTCTTTGATTTATCCAGTGTGTGTTTGGACATTTTGTAATTCATTAGAAGCACTGCGGCTGTTTATTTCCCATGGGGATGGCGCGCCTAGGGCACATTAACGCTCATCAAAAAACAATCTGTTGCGGTGTTTTCCCTCTTAGTTGCGGCCTGTTTGTTTTACTCCGTTATGCCCGCTTTTCATGGCCAATTAACAAAGAAGAATTTGACATCATAACAAAGTTCAAGGCACCCCTGCCAAGCACAACAAACCTCAGCTGCCGTTTCAAAAAGAAAAGCATTTTACCGTTTTACAAAAACGACTGCACTCGAATTGCACTTGCTGCTTGGTGCTCTCCACAGAGAAACACGAGGTGAGGGACGTAGATTAGCTCGCGCTTATCTTCATTCCATTCTGTCGCCTCTGAAGTGATGTGCTGTCGTGCACATCCCTTCAACGCCTCGCAATCGTATCACGGACACTCGGGGGACCCCCACTTTCATATCACGGCACGGTCTTTGAGGGAAGAAACGGAGTGCGCGCCAAAGCGCAGAAGTAGTCGACATTTTCTTTGACAGGAAGAGTGTAATGGAAATTGTGGATGGAAATTGTGGCGTTTGTGCCGCTTTTAAATGTCGCCTTTGTCAAGCACATGGTTGTTTAGATTATGTCTCCCGCCCTTGAATGGTCCAACAGCACCATTTGTTTCTGATGTAGCCTAGAAGAGAGACAGAATATATTTAGTTGAACATTAGTGGGTGAAATAATCTAAATTCAAGACATCGGTTGTGAAGATGGGGGAAACGCATTTTAATGTCTTTGATTATCTTAGTTTTGAAGATTAGAAACACAGAATATCGACAAAAGAATGAGCGGTAATGAGGATAAAAGCCAAACTACCATCTCCCTCTCCACACACACACACACACACACACACACACTTATAGATTACGCTCATTAATTCTCTTCTGTCCCTGGTCAGTTTCCTAGATTTACCGCTGTCTTTGTCGCGAATGGGGGTTACTGAAAGACGTTTCATTAACCCATTCCCAGGGGTAGGAGGTCTATTAGGCACAAAGAAGAGGCGGCTGTCGTGAAATTATTTACCATTACATATTAGCACTGGTAAGATTCCATTTTCCATGCAGACAAATCGTCAATAACCTTTCGTGCATTCATCAGAGGAGTGCAGTGTACGTGGATGTTTTCATAAATAAATACATAAATAAATACAATGGCGTATGTCGGGGGCTAACCAGGTTAATCTGTATTTCCATTTTGGATGCGCTAATACTGCCGCGTTGCTGGTCACGTGATAGGTTCATCTGAGCGCGTGTGCTCCCTTGATCAAAGATTACACATCAGTCCAGCATGGAGCCATCCTCGTCTCTAGTGCCCAGTTTTACACATTCAACTGCCCGTACTTGCGGAAAACAAAAAACAATTCATAGTTCCAATGCATTTTTTCATATTTTACTAAACTTTTCAGCAATTTTGTTCACAGTCAGACAGACAGTGGATGATGTGACGTAAGGCTAATGTAGTTAAGCACTGTATAACGTCTTAGATCTATGATAATATGCGTAACTACTAATATGCGATAATATGCGCTACCTGAAACACTGTGTAATAACCAATTTCTTAAAACAACTACATTATATAACTGTTTTATTTTGATTGATTGAATGCGCTTTGTTTAATAAGTCAAGCAACTCAAGCCTCAACCCCTGGCTGTCATCATTGGACAGACAGAAATAGCTATGAAACCGGACATTGTGCCTCTATTGAAAGCAATAGAAATTGTGCTTGCGAATTAAACAGTCTCGTAATGACTGAGCGAAAATCTCATTTAGATTTAGCTCATTAAAGGAGTGAAGAGTGCTTACCCACGTGGGACGTGTGAGTACATTTACAAGCGCAATTGCCTTATGACCATGAATGATCAATGTGAATCGACCTTGCGCGTGAAAACATCCGAAATTATGGAGGCGTTTTCTCGCGCCATACTAAACTGCGTAGGCTACACAAAAGTAGTAGGCTATTATACAACACACAAACAAAAAACAACAGAAGTTAAAAAAAAAACGAATTGGTCAAAACACTAACCAACCATCTTTCCATCATCGAGGAATGTAGCCTACATATTTTGAACCAGTGACGTTCTTGGAAAAATTCGGAACAACGAACAAAATGATGCCGAGACAACGGTCATCCGCACCCAAGAATCCAATTGCGGCAGGCGGATCAAATCCGTGGGGCGGCTAATTTAATTTCAGAACCGCTATTACTCCCTTCTCACCCCAGCAACACGCTTAACGTAAACATTCTAATACGGTCCCTCACACGGCAATTAAAATTAAATCTACGGTGTCTTGCCACTTTCCCTTTTAATTGCACCGCTCTCTCCCCCTCTCGCTTTCACCAGCCTTTGAAGAATTACCTCCGTTAAGTTGGCTCCTAATTGCTTGTCACCGTTCTCCAAATGTGAAGAGCTGCTTCCTACAAATAATCATGTTTACAGACTGCTGGGATACCAACACAAGGTCTGTCTTTATCGCGCTTGTTTTTTTTATTTTATTTTTTCGTAAAATTGGTTAGGGAGGCTCACCTTGTCCTATCAGGAGAGAGGGGGATTTGAACCGAGCCCTGAACTGGTCCTGAAGTTTATTCATTTAATATGCATTTCTAAACTTTTGCGTTTCCCTGTTTGTCATTTTCCATTTCGTCAAGCCTATTACAACGCAATAGTGGGAGGTTTAATTTAACTGTATAATATTTTATAACAACGTACCATTGTTATAAAACAATGGTACCATTGTTGTACCATTTATCCTCATTTATACACACGTTGATTTGAATGTATAGGCTAATTTATTGCTCTGCCGAATAACTACATGGTCTCCAGAGGGCATACGCATATTGTTACAGGTCACACACACACACACACACACACACAGGCTATATATACACTATTCTGGATTTATGTATTTTTATTGTGTTAATGTTACACTGTTGTAGGTACCATGTGGTGTGTGTGGTAATAGTTTTCTTTTTTACACAGAAGAAGGCAAAGAGATATAAACTGTAGGCTATTAGAGGTTTGAAAGGAGTGACAACACGTTCGCCATTTGTGTAAACCCATTAAGTTGCACATAAACTGACGCCTCTAAATATTCTCAATTATATCCTTACACTGTGGTGTCTTGCAGGCTTGCAGGTAGTCACCAGTCAGCGCGTGGTGACGTCACACAGAATGACAATTTTTTAATGGTGTCTGAGGCTCGTCTCAGTGGTGGCTTACACATAATTAAATCTTGTTCAACATATTGTAGAAAAATACGCGCCGTCTATATCAGGGGCAAATTAAATTCAATTAAATGCGTTGCCTGCCATCATAATGCTATAACCTGTACTAACTTTTGGTACTTGCCTGCAATAATGTGAATAACTCTGATAGTTACCTCAATGACCCCAAGTGAGTTTTTGCTATTGTTTTGGTGGGACGTTTTGCTCAAGTGATGACGTGAATCAATGTTACACACGCGCACATTAATTCCAAGGGAACCGCAGTTTAAATGCCGTTTAAAAGTCAAATATTTAAACGACATTTGCTGGCTTATCTTTTGAAATCTGAGTTGATTCTTCATTTAAAAGCGATGCATGCATTTCTATTTCTAATTTAATAAAAACTCTAATTATCCCTTTTCTGGTAGGTTTTTAATATTAACCAGTTTACGAAATAGGCCTACAATACATTTTGCCGCATGTCAACCAAAAATCTAAGATGGCCACAGCAGACGTATCGGATGAAGATGAAGAAACAGATGAGTGAGCGCCGTAAAAAAAAAGAAAAAAAGAGTGAGTGCCCTACCGTCACTATATCTGTGTACGCGCGCTTGTTTTTGACCATCTTCTTACGTACCAATCAATCAATCTTCAAGAGAAGTACATTTCCTGGAGTGAGACCATATGGCAGTTTTTCGAAGGTACCGTCGAGGCTGCTGCCCTCCTGCCGGTGTCTTCATACCTGGGCCCCGTCCAAACCAAATCAGAGCGGAAGAGATAAATCGCGTGACTCACCCCTGTGAAAAGAGTGGGCTCGTACCCAACCGACGCACCTGGTACCGCTTGACAATACAAATTACCCATATTTCCTGCCTTTCACTATGCAGTTGAGAGGTTATCCTTTAAACAGCAAAACGCTATAGACCCGGTGTTTCACGTGTTTTTCTATGGCAAAATGAGCCAATAATGAGTTTTTTAATTTTGGGTGTAAATGTTCTTCATGCTTAATTCGCATCCCCGCATCTTAATTTCTCCCCATCTAGCACTTGTCTAAACGCAAACGACAGCTGAAATGGAAAATTATTGCCTACATCAGTTTTGTACATTCATATGAAAATCTTTCTTTGAATATAACAAATATTTGTATATCTGAAATATATAAAACAGTACTGGGCTTCTCTGCCATAGGGCCTAAAAGGACCTCTTCAAAAGGTCCCACCAGCTCCTCCGCCCGGGGCCCTATACCTGTATCAGAGTGGTTAAATAAACAGAGGAGCATATGTTGCTCTACAATCTCCCCCCCACCCCCACCTCTCGCTGCCTTCTGCTTCTTTCACGCCTGGCCAGCCCCTCGGCTCTCGTTACTGTCTGGCCCTCAGATGGATAGGCCGGTGAGCGGATACTAATGAGCGGGCCCCAGCGGGTGGCGTGGGTTCAAGGGCCTCAGCCCAGGCTCTCCAACATGGCCGCCACACGGGCCCTCAGCGTCTCCAGGCCGGAAAGTGAAACGGGTCAGAGCCGGGGCCTCTCTCTCCCACTTTGTTTTTCTGCCTGTCTCTTTATTTCTGTCTTTATATATCTCTCTATCCCTCTGTTTTTGAGCACTGTATTTTTTTTTTTTAAAGGTCTCCTTTTCTCGCTGTCCAACTCGGTTACCCATTTCACCTTTGCTTTTATTTTTTTTCTGTGAAAGAATCTTCTATATCCGGACTCTAGGAAGTCGAGAATCAAATAAAAAATTTCGATCCCAAAAATAATGAAATAAATAAACAGCGGAGAGAGAAAGTCAGCGAATAAACTGATTTGAATTGATGCTGGGATTCGGGTGGACTGGCTTTGATCGGGCCCATCGATGACTGAGCAGAGCAGGCCCAGAGGCTCGCCGTACGGCAGATACGGCGGCCCGGAGGTGGCCGGCAGCGCCCCGCTCGTCGCGTGAAAAGAGATTTTTGGCGCGGCCATTCCATGTGGCGTCTCACCTGTCTTTCCTGCTTTACCAAAGCCCTTCCTCCCCCAGCTCCAGGCCTGATTTTGTCAGCCGACACTCTTTCTTTGGATAAAAGCGCTGAGGATGCTGCTGAGGCCTATACGCCCCACTCACAGCCTGGGCTTTTTTTTGACTCTTTTCGCTAGGGGGTTTACATGCATATCCGCATGCACACGCACATATACACACAGTGTCCCAGTTCCCTGTAATTGTCACATGTGCAGTTTACTGTTGACTCTAAATGTCATGACATGACTGTCTGTGCTGCTCTGTCTGTCTTGTTCTCTCTGTCCATTCACCCCACCCCACAACCCCATTTGTACCTCTTTCTTTGTCCCTCTTGTGGGATTCAAGGTAATCTCTCTGTCTCTCTCCCTTTCTCTCTCTCTCTCTGCCCTCTGTCCTCCCCTTCTTTCCCAGGTGTATAGTTTTATAGTTTGATTGGTGGGCACAGGCTTCCCCTCTTACGCTATACTCAGCAGTTCTAAAGTGCCTTGCCGTGTGATCCTCAGTACACAGCAGCTCAATGTCAGTCACCAAGAGCAACAGCCCAGTCACGACACGACCAAGACCTGTGCAGAAAGCATGCGCAAAAAAAAAAACTTTTAAAAAACACGGTCACAGGTCCATGTGACAGAGGCGTCCAATGGGGAGAACTGTGGAGGTCAAGAGTAAATCTGCGTACATTTCCATATGTGCTATCTGCGATTTCCCCCCCCCCCCCCATCCCCTATACCTCCCTCCACCCTTACCCAGTCAGCTGTTTCCTGACTTTGGGGAGGAGTGGAGGCTGGGGTCGCCGTGGGCGACCACATAGTCACCTACTGCGGATAATTACATTCCGCTCCCTCTTCTTTATATTGTGCTATTTTTAGAACGATACAGATCGTTGGCTGCCTTTAAATCTTCGTCGGCCTTTTCATAAATAATAAAACACAACAACCCAACGGCATCATGTGAGTAAAAAAAATAAATAAATAACTGAGCAAAATTAATAAATAAAGGCAAAAGGTCATTCCCCAATCAGATATAAACAAGCCCCTGTAATGTAATCACAAGATCTTAAAAACGAATCCCTCTCAAGGTATTAAACACTTATTGTAAAGAGCAGGAGAGGGACGGATAAAAGGAGGAGAATGGGAGAGCAAGAAAGAGGAGGGAAGAAGAAGGGAGCAGAGAAAAGAGAGAGAGAGACTGTGGAGGAATAAACACAACATGATCTTTGTATAAACAGAGGAATTCGCTTATTATGCGAGTATTAATTTCCCCCCCAGGAGCTAATTAAAATTTTGAGTGCAGTGGTAAGAGTGGTGCAGGTCCCCAGTCACCACACAGCCTCTGCACAACTCCAGAGAGCTACCGTCACAGACTGAGCACAGGCAAGCATGTCACTCCGTCACCCTCTCTCTCTTTCTCTCTCTCTCACACACACACACACATACACCCACACATGCACAAACACACAAGCACGCTCACACATACATATACACACACACAAACACACATGCATACATACACAAACACATACACACACACACACACATACACACCCACTCGTGGACATACAAATGCAGGTACACACACACACAGTCACACACCATTCATACATACACACAAACACACACACACCATTCATACATACGCACACACACACACTCACACAAATATAGTCATACAAACATGCATTTCGACACTCCCATATGCATACACAATGATACACGCAGACATAAATGTAAACACTCAAATATACAGTAAAAACATCAGAAATCACACACACACTACAGTACTACACACATGACAGACAATGTTGTACACATCCTGCAGAAATAGAGCACTGACCGAGAGAGAAAGATCACACAAATACTTGCACACTCAGATGTGTAAACATGCACACATTTGAAAATGTAGATGCTCACACACCTACACACACATGCACACTTCACCAGGAGCTTGTCCAAGAGTGCTCTATAGTATTTTGGTGGGCATAAAGAGACAAAAACCACAGTCAAACCACACCACACGTTCACACACATCACATACACAAACTAAGCATATGCACACACACACACACACACACACACACACTACACATACAGACACACACACACACACCACATAAAAAAACTAAGTGTATGCACTCACACACACACACCACACACACACACACATACCACATAGACAAACCAAGCAGATCCACACACACACTACACATACAGACACACACACACACACCACATAGAAAAACTAAGTGTATGCACTCACACACACACCACATACAGACAAACGCACACACACACACACACACACACCCCTCACTGTGACAAGCTTGTCCTCTGTAGGTGGATGTACAGGGACTGAAACAGACCTGAGCGCCTCATAGGACAGGCCAGCCCTGCAGCTATTTCAGCCTGTCCACCTCAAAAATAAAACACCCGGATTCTCAGGATCTGGTTAAGAAAAATAAAAGTACCATTTCAGTTTTATTGGATTAAAGCAAATAAAAAATAACTAAATAAACTGACTGATAAATAAAAGGGAGGATTTCGTTCTTCTAAATATTCACATATATCTTACAGTTAATAATAAAATTCCTTTATAGATTTTTTTTTTTCTGGCATCATTTTTAGTTTTAGCCACATTTCGACCAGAACAAAAACAAGTAGCATCGGTAGGTAACGGCAGCCTCATAGTCCACACACAATCACTAAGTATTAACATTGAAATACTGAATTACAGATATTCAACCAGATTCGATTAATCATAGTGTATATCATAAAGAAACTTTAGGATTTTATAGATCCAGTATACAGCAAGAGTCCTTCATGTTATTATTTTTTTTCAGCGTCCACCGACTGTGATGACACAGAATGTAATGAAGAAAACAAGAGCATTGGACAGCTGGCAGATTCTCAATATATTCAAATAATAGCGATCATTTTAAAGATGGATTCTCCAGAATTGTGAAGAGAGGAGGAGGAGGGAAAAAAAGAAGAAGGCGTGGATGGTGTCTGAGATGCAAACGACGCAGAGCGGCCGCCGGGCACGGGGGGTGCCGGCCTGTCAGGAAAACAACAAACAAAAAAAGCGTGTAAAAGACTTGGGCGGACTGAGACTTGTAAGCGGCGTGGTCTCTGTGGACACTGAGACTGAGACTACGGAAACATTCCCGGAAGCGGGACATTCCCGGAAGCGGGTGCAGACAAAGGCGCGGCTATGTGGGAAGGACTTAGCCTCTCTTTCTCTCTTTTTTTTATACTTTATTATTTAAATGAAGGTAGAAAAGTTTTGGCTGTCCAGAGCTGTAATCAGGCAGCAGGGTGAATGAGTGTCGGAGAGAGTCCACCTCTCTCTCTCGCTCTCGCTCTCTCTCTCTCTCACACACACACACACTCTCTCTCTCCTCTCCACAGTCTCCCTTGCCACCAGGTTGAGTCCCTCTTCCTCCTCCTCCTCCTCGTCCTCTTCCTCTACAGGGGAAAGACCAGGAATCCTGAGAAGGTGGAGTATTTCCATCCACCCATGAGGTTTCCACGCTCCAGTTTGAGGTAGGCCCGGTCACCCTTCTCCATGGTGATCAGAACTCCGTTGCTGGCTGCCTCACGTGTCACATCCTGGTCTCCGGCGAAGGCAGAGATGACCGGCCAGCCGTTATGCATCAGGCTCACCTGCAGAACAAACAAGGAGAGCTGAGAGAGATGCGCACACACACAGATACACACACATAGATACACACACCTAACACACACAGATAGACACACCTAACACACACAGATATACACACCTAACACACACACACAGGCATGTACACACACACAGATACACACACATAGATACACACACCTAACACACACAGATATACACACACACACACACAGGCACGTACACACATACAGATACACACACCTAACACACACAGACAAACACCACACACTAATACACACACACTAACACACGCACAGGCACATACACACACACAGACACACACACCTAACACACAGATACACACACACACAGATACACACACCTAACAACACAGATATACACACACACACACAGGCATGTACACACACACGCCTAGCACACAGATACACACACACACACAGACAAACAACACACACACAGATACGCACACACACTAACACACACAAAGACACATGCATACACAGATACACACACTAACACACACGACTCATGCACAGACACACAGACACGCGCGCACACACAGACACACACACACACACAGACACACTAACGCACACACAAGCACATACAGTATATATATATATTATTATTATTATTATTAGTATGTATGCACTTGAAAGAGAGAGATGTTATCTAATAGTTTAGATCTATTTCAAAAGCATGACCTATAAAACAGAGAGCGGCAGACAAAGCAAAAATAACAGGCACACAGGCCTTGCTTTCGGGCGTGTGAAATGAGATTCGGGTGCAGATGTGAGGGGAGATTAATAAACCCACCCCTCTGTGGGGAGTGTGGGGGGTGGCTTTCTTCTGTTTCTATTGTCTATTGCCATGGAGATGGTGCCACTCCACGGTGGGCCCTGCCCCCGTCCCACAACAAAGAGAGGAAATGTCCCGTGTTATTTCAGGGGAACAGTGAGAAACCATCGCCATACTGCAGTGTGGTGATGGAGCCCTGGCATGTTTTGTTGCGTTAGGACAGCGATGATGAAGATAAACTCAGACGTCCCTTATCAGGCGGAGAAAGGTGTGGGTACTCATACACAGATCATGACACACACACACACACACAACACACACAACCAGACATGCACACACTCAAACTCATATGCACAAACACAGGCGCACACGCATAAATGCGCGGTGAACATCGTGCACACACGCACATGCAACCAGGGTATGAAACCCCCCGGCCAGAGTGGCTTGTGGATTTTAAAAATCACCAGCCATTTTCAACATTTTACCAGCCACATTACCTTTTACAGTATAATGCAGCCTGGTTGGTTACCAGCCAAAGTGGCTGCTAGAGTAAAACATTTTACCAGCCACAATACAAATTTTACCAGCATTTCGCTGGTGGCTGGTGTTGATTTCACACCCTGCACACGACTACAGATGAAATACTCAAACATATATTTTATACAGCCCCCTGTTCCCTTCCCCTTTATCCACAATAAATCATTTAGGGCTTATTTATCTCCGTAAGGTTGAACTCCTAACCGAACCAG
This sequence comes from Ilyophis sp. 1 JC-2022, assembly GCA_022702515.1. Lineage (NCBI taxonomy): Eukaryota > Metazoa > Chordata > Actinopteri > Anguilliformes > Synaphobranchidae > Ilyophis > Ilyophis sp. 1 JC-2022. The sequence continues at coordinate 25,351,108 of CM040400.1, forward strand.
AGCATGGTTGACAAAGAAATCTCATATCCCAAAAATCCAATAAATATGAGATCGTACGAGTCGGTGAAGTACCTACTGTGGAATCATGGAATCGCAGCTCTCATTTCCACCCCTTCCCCCCCCCCCCCCCAAAAGAAGAAGCCGGGACTAAGTTTCCCCCTGGCTCCTGACAATTATTTTACAGGATAAAAAAAAAAGAATCTATTTCTACACCAGAGGAGGAATAATAGACTAGCATGGCTTCAGATTGGGTGTGTCCTCTCATGTCTCAACGCAGTAGGTAGAGTCACTGTCACCCTTTTGCCTCTTCCAGTGGTTGAACAGCGGTGGAGGGCTGGGGGGGGCATTTTAAATGCTGCAGTAAGACCCCACCTCCAGACTGAAAATAGCCTTGTGGGGGGGGAGGGGGGTAAAGAGGGTCTTTACGCTCAGGGGCCTGCGTATTACTTACCCCACAGGTAATGCGCCGCTCGAGCGCTATTAGCATTGACGCGCTGCAGCCTTCGCGCGCGGCCCTTGATTAAATACGGCGCTAGCCGCGCCTTACCGCGTTTCGCCCTGACGGACAGGACTTTCGTACCGCATTGCGACCCGCGTGGACGGAAACAGAGCCCCCCTACCGCATCCACAACCCCGCTTTTGGCCAACAGTCGCCAGCCGGGCCGTTTGTCATTTCCCCGTTTTTTGTCGGCACTCTGGCGCACAGCTACCCGTATATTTTTGCCACCTGTGTTGCTCAGTTCTTGTCCAATACCTCATCTCAGCCCCGATTAAAAACCCCGGCCAAGGAAGCTGCTAAAGACACAGAACTTGTGAGAAGCGAAAAATTGTCACGTAAAAAAAAGAAATGGCTTACTCCCACACCCCGCGTTCTAGGCGGCGCAGGAACAAAATGTGACAACCGGCAAAGGAAATGAAGCCTCTGCGCTGTTGCTTTTCGTCCCCGATCCTTTGTTTCACTCGCGCGCGCAAAGAAGAGCGTTTAGATCCGCCGCGGTCGCCGTCGAACGCTGAACTGCGAACGTGACGGTTTCCCGACGGATCGAGATGCCTACTAAGCGAGCACGTCATTTGGTGAAAGTGGAAGAAGTTCATCCGGAAATTTATTCGACGTGAGATATTAGTACCTGCAGCATTCACCCAGGGCGGTCAAAATGGCCCTCAGGATTGGCGATGGCGCGAGATGGTGGGGATGCGGAAAATGGCGCAGCCTGTTAACGTTGCCCGCCTTTTGCCAGGCAGCCTCCCCCCACCCCATGACATCGACAGCGTAAACTGAGGGGAGAATCATTGCTCCTATATGTGTAGCCCTTTCCTGGGCAGATACTGTATGTTACCGCATTTAAACGGGTGGCCTGTATTGGGACTTAATTTACGTGAACGCCTCCTTCAGGGGAAATGCAACATTGTCTCAGCCAGGATTCAAACCCACATCCCTCTATACCCTGACCATAAAGGGGATCTCACAAGGGCAGGACTGATGAGAACGCACCTCCAATACTCCAGCCCGCTCCCCTCCCCCAAGCCTCAGGTACGGATTATTTAGAGGAGGGGACTCACCACGGAGAAAAATCTTTTGCATCGCTTTCTCTCTCTCTCTTTCCATCTCTCTCTCATTCTTTCTCTCTCTTCCTCTATCCCCTCTACTCTTCATCTGGACTCTCCCCCAGCGGCCACCGGAGTTTTAGCAGCTCCGACCGCGTAAACCATGTGAATATTCTCGCACCAGATGTGGTCGCCCTGTGAGTTTTCCGGCGCATTTTGTGTGCTTCTTTTTCAGAGCTGAGCTGTGAATGCTACCCCCCCCACACACACACACCCGCCCAGCCCCATCCACCATGGACATGATGAGTGAGTGTATCCTTGCATGGGTGTTTGTGCCTTTCTTTGAGTTTGGATGGATGAACTTCTTCTGTTTTTTCATCGAGCCCACCAGCTCGCCTTGTTTGTTTGTGTCTAATCAATTCCTCTCCAAAGAGAGTTAAATAACAGAGTGTAATCCTAAACTCCCATGGGGAAATACGACATAATTATGCTACGGTTTAATTAGCAAAAGATACGCTCTAATTACAACTGGGGTGGCGTGAAAAGCAACGTTGTCAGTGTTAAATGTTATATCGAGAGGGTTACATTTTTAATCAAAGACATTTGTAAATGTTGCGCTTCAAAGGATTAAATCATTTCTGCAACACAGTAGGCTTCATCAGAAAAAAAAAAGCCCCAGGGTGGCTGTTTTAGTCTGCCATAGATAGTGGCTGCTGAAACATGAATAGATATGGACAGGAAAGCTTTTTGTATTGATCGGCTCACCTGTTAAGGCGCGCAGCAAGAGCAGGAGAGCTGGTCGGGAACAACGTGAGACACACGCCGCCGCAGTCCAGGGTGCTGAACGCGCCCGGCTTTTGTATGGTAAGCGTGCTCACGAGTTATTTTTTGTCGGTGTATATTCATGAATTACTGCACAGTTCGGAATTTAACCCCCAACCACCGTTTCCATTAAGACGATGGCATTGAATTTCATCCCCGAATCGTCTTCCGTGAAACAGCCCATATAGCGAAAGTAGTGGATATATTTAGCTTTGCTGAGACAGTGGGACTACTGCTATCGCCCAAATGCTGAGGGGAACTAAGAATGATGAAAAGCGAAAAAAAATAACTCTTCACAAACGGAGCAATGGGATGTTCATTTGCGTTTAACCTAATTACAGTTTACTGACCTGGATCGTTTGGCGATTGTACACTTTCACAACGTGGAAATTAAAACTGTAAATCCCTTTGCGCGGAGAGATGAAATTGCTTCTCTCTTCGTCGAAATTTTTTCCAACGTTCACTAGTACCTGTGAGATAGAAGAAAGAGAAGAAAGGGGATACGGGGAGCGAAAGTGTTAAAAATAGTTATTTTAAATATATTTTAAACCATTTCAGAGTTAAGCAGATAATTTTAAGAATACACCTGTACCTACTAATGACACTGTACGCTTACTTCTAATATCTAAATGTACCGTTATATCTAAAATTTGTAAATTTTTTGTTAGTGAAATAGACGTTTTTTAAGTTAAATATGTTTCATGGCGAATGGCAAGTACATGGACACGCACAGATGTAATTTATCACATCTAGGAAACCGCTCGGTTCAAATGCTACATTTAATGTGAGCAAAAATCGGACAGCCAGTGCTATTAACTATAATTGAATGCCATTCCTGGGCGATTAACATTTCGCAGAACGGCATGAAATTAAGAGCTGGTATTTTATCATGTGCTGCCATGCCAGGTTTTCTGTCATTTAATAAAAAAGAAACTTACATATTCACAACCAAATAGCCTATCCACTAACTAATCGAGTGAACGTCCACGTCCCATTCTGTGTCACCAGGACACAGTGGCAACTGCCCCGACTCCCGCTTTCTGTATTTTCATCCCTAGTTAACCAGCGGGCGTCCTGCACGCGGGGTGCACACTGTGCGCTCCCTCCCTCATTCACTCACAAGCCCGCTCCCCGCTGTGTCAGGGTTTACAGGATCAAACCCCCAGACCACCTGACGACTACCTTACCGCCACTCTGATAGTTACCCGATCAAAGTAGATGACCATTGTTCGGTTACTCATCTCCGAGGGTTCGTGGTTGGTGTTTCTTACGGCGGAGAAAGCCACTTTGGCGCTCCCAGATCGCACAGATATCCCAAGCGCAGTTCCGGTCGGATCCGAAGTTGGGTTGGAATCACAAACGACCAGGCATTTCCCCTCGAGCACGATGGGTTCCGTTTCGTTTTGAGCGCGCGCTAGTCCCGCTAGGCACATCGCACTCAGGAGAAACAGCAACATGACGGCAACTTCAATCTGCACTTGCTCCTAATATCCCAAGCAAAGATATTCGGAGATTTCTTTCAGGAGGGTTAGGAAAACGTGGACGCTGCTATCTTTTATATAATCCAGTTTCTTCTAAATCACTCCCTCCTTTTTCTCTTCTTTAAAATGAAATAATTTGTCCGTGTAACTTATCTTTGATGGGGAAGTCACACGTTTTTTTTCTTCCGTTTGTTATTTTTCACTTTCGGAGATTCCTTTCCCCCCTCGTTCCCTGTGCTTGCGAGTGATTTTGCTTTCTCGGCTCGCGCTCCCCGCCTTCTAGTCTCACTCTCTAATCGAATAACCCGTGGAGAGCGGAACGAGGCCCTTGTCTAGTCGAAACACAGTTGAATACATAGCGCGGGGTCCGTCTGCTCGCGCGCTGAATTATTGATATGTGAGATATTAGAACAGAAACACAAAGGCACGGACGCGCGATACTCCCGCCCTCCTCGTTTTCTGCAGACCACTCCCCACGGGTCCCAATCACAGATTAGCGCATCTCCAGATTTCCAATCGCTGCGTAGCCCGCCTCCCATCCATGTGACAGTGCTGTTTTTTATAGAGGTATCCTACAGGTGGACTTGGCTCGACAAAAGATCGAAGGAGATGGCAACCCTCTGACTCAGACGGAGGGATTCGCTAGTTTGTTATTATCATCACTTTGGACACATATTGGTTTTCATTCCTGCAGATCCAAAGGCTTGTAGCAACTAAGAAACAGGCAAGTAAAGAAAATTGACGGGCGGAAAAAAAGTTTTAAAGGATTACCTCTGGAGGAGTAGGAACAGTTTCCGTCACGCACCTGTGGTAACCTGAAGTTAGAAATGAAGACGCTCGAAGGGGACGCAGTATTCCAGAAATTCAAGACTTCTACAGGGGAGCCGACAACCCCAGTCTCCCAGTCCAAAAAAGGATTTATCAGATTGCAATTACTAATTACAGAACACTTTATGAAGGCCGCATTTATGGCTAATTAAAATGTGGTTAGTCAATGAAACCATTAATTTATACAGCACTATAAACACAATTATCTATGAGACAGAGTCTTCAGAACAAAGGTATCTATCGCAGAGACGCTGATAGCTTGCTGTTTTTCAAAACTTGAAAATAAGCATTTTATCACATAAATAACAACCTACTCACACATACGGTCCACAGAATATTCACGTGGAATATTCGGTGTGATAAGAAGATTAATTTTGTATGTGTCTCTTCTCTCGATCCGAATCCCCCTACGCAACTGGAGAAAGTTTTCACCAGGTATGACACGTTCCGAACTACTGCCAACGAGAAAAAAACAAGACAAATTCACACTATCAAGTACAGCCAAGCGAAAAATAACTGCCGTTGCACATTGATGAGCGAGACCGAATCGTGGAAGGACCACGCGCAAAGCCTACAGTGTTCTCTGTGCCGCGGTCGATATCCACGGGGCTGGGAAATCATATCTGCTGTTGTTTAATCTTTTTCCTGCAGTTGGAGCCAGTTGATAGAATCAGGCTGACGTCTCCTGTCGTAGCTGAATCCTTGCCAGCGGATGGCCTGCTCGGCTCGCGTCTGATAGAGCCCACTTGCAATTCAGACATGACATTTCATAAACAAGATCGGTGAGCTAGTTTTAAGGGGTAGAGGCAGACATAGGCTACCAGCCAGAACAAACCAAACAGGAGGGAAAGACAGCCTGGACATTTCATAATCTCTTCTACAAGTTTAAAATAATTAAAAACACAGTGGAAACGTTTTGTATACGTTGCTGAAATTACGTCTAAATTCAAAATAGCGCACAATACGAGGTTCCCGACCGCGCGTTTTTTTTTTACTGAGCTAGGTTTCCGACAGCTCACCCAAGAGAACCAGTGATTTCATTTAACATTCCACTGTCTAACCTTGTCACTTATTAGTAAAAAAGTGACCAATCCAAGCCTTCTTATTTAGGTTCACCAAGACAAGACGTGTTAAAACCATAACTATGCATTTGGAGACACATCAACCAGAGGAGTCCACGTAGCTACAGATGAAAAAAATCCCTTTGACTTCAAATATATTGTTTAACCCTCATATTATCTTCGGGGTCAGTTTGTTGGGATTAAATAGTAAACATGCAATAAACATAATGTTATGTTTTCAAAAGTCCTGCACCAAGTTGGTATATAAAGGTGTTGTGTGGGGTCATTTGTGGAGTAGCTGTATAAAATTTTAAAAAAATATACAACCTTTTTAATTTTTTAATTTTTAATTTTTGTTGGTGATTCTGGCACTTTCCCATGCAGGTTTTAAACGTCACAAACTTCCACTTACCCCAGGCTCTAAAATTAGGTGTTTCGTCACAAAATTTTAATATTTAGGGATAAAAGGCAAGTCAATTGGGAGACACATAAAAGTTGATCAGGAATCTTGCAATGGCGTGGCAGTGAACACAACTAGTCCTTCCAGTGAAGTTAACAAAGGTTTGGTGACATCTGTAGTTTTCACATACGATCTTTTTCATTCCCCTGTAGACAACGAGAGAATGGGGGCCGCGCATGCACACATTCAAACAGGTGGACGCACACATACATACATACTTTAAAAATTTTAAATCTTTTATTTAGCCAGGAAGGTCCCGTTGAGCTACAATATCTCTTCTTCAAGGGAGTCCTGGTCAAGATGGCAGCAAAAAAAGCAAAAGGTTTCACATAAAATACATGCATATACACGCACACGCGCACACACGAGAATGTTCCCGCTGACGCAGTACATAAGCAGCGCACCCAGGTTGGCGGAGCATCAGGACAACATCATCTGCTGACAGCTTCCCCCGGGAGCCGTCCTGTCACACTCCACATGTTGCAGGTCTCATTGCATCACGCCGCAGCTCGAGGCGCTCTCTACGCATCATAGAACGGGAACGTCATAAATAAAGAGACGAAGAGCAAGGCGCTCGGCTGCTGACATGTCATACGCAGTGTACCGGTGTCTCAGTGACAAACCAGCCAGCCGCGACCCTCTTGTGAAATGTGTCTGAGGGGAGTGAAAGGAAGCGAGTCGGTACGAGACAGCCGCCGCTTTACAACATCAGCAGTTGTACTAAACACAGGGAAAACAGAAACAAAGAGAAGGCTTCACGGTGCGGATACACACTTCTATGTAATACTCAGGCGCATGCTCCCAGTTTGCATTCATGTTGCATTCATGTCGTTATGGTTACAAAACACGTGTTTAAAATTATGTAAAACCGAAAAGAAAACAAAGGCCTTAATCCATTGGGTGTCACTTTACAACAATTATAACCGGTAAACGCGTGCACGTGCAAGCGCAGACACACTGGTGCTGAGAACTGAGCATTCCAAGTAATCTTCGTGCTAAATATTTATCGCATTGTATATAATCTGCACTGGTTTAGTACATAGATTTAACAGTTTTTACCCCACAGTCCATGATGTGTCTAAACATCAAGCTTTGGAGTGGTTTTAAGGAACAATTGGACTAATCCTGTATGCATTACTGCGCACGGTGGCAAAATGCTTGCACGCCGCGATTTAACAAATTTCATTCCTAGGGTGATATTGCGTAATTGCGCTTTAATTAAAGCCTTTTTTCATTATTGATCGGCAGATTTGTTTTTGGCAATTAACTTAATTAGCACGTTCCCAGTCCAGCCCTTCGATGTACTAATCCAATCAGGTATGTAAAACACTACAAATGTGATTAAGAAAATGACATTATCCCATTATAAACTCTGGGTGACTTGTAAGGAATATTGTTTCTGTCCTGTAGGCACTCTCCTAATACAATATTAAAGGGCTGACACACTGTTGTGTGATTGGCTTAATAAAGATAGCCAAGTCTATCTGTCCAATTAGGATGTCAGAGGGGCAGGGTCTACACACAGTCGTTCCAGATCTAAAGTATCAAGTGTATGCATTGTATATTGCTTACCCTGGTCTTGTTTAGTGCTGGTCCGCTCATACTGGGTCCTCCAGGGCTGCTGTGTCAACCGGGCTATTCAACCTTGGTCCTGGAGGGCTGCGGTCTTACTCAAAGCGTGACAGCAGCCATTTCTCCATGTTTGCTCACCATAAAAAACAGCACTGCGGAGAGAAATGGAGGGACACGGCGAATACGCTGGCCTTTGTTCTCTAAACATCAAAAACACTGTTAAATGACTTTTATTCACTCTCCTTCGTTAAGTGTAGAGTTATGGTCCGCTTTTTCCACGACGGGGAAATAATGTTTCACGGCAGCAAGTGTAGCGGTAAGCAGTTGGATGGGCGGCATAAATGTTGCACGCAGTGATGCAAAACTCCTTTTGCATCACTGCAAGGAGGCAGCATTCATTATTCCAAAGCTCGCGCACTCTGTCTCTGTCACTTTCTCTCTCTCAAAGACACACACGGAGATGCACAGAGAAAGGCACGCGAACTAACAAACACACACACACAAACACAGATATGCGCATACATGCAGACATACGCACACACTCACGCAAACACTCTGGTTTTTAATTAACCACACTGTGGTGACGTGGGACAGATTGGCAGAATCGGAAGGAGAGCAATCTCCAAAATTGAAGGCACAGAGAGGCCCGTCTTAAGCTAGTCTCCAACGCGTCATAGGCCACGGAGGGAGTGCGAGGATCGCACGTTTATTGACTTTATAAAACAGAACATTTGATTTGGTGTCTATTTTCCCTCAGATCTTTTTCCTCATGACTTTCCCTTCCAGTTGCAGTTTACATTGGAGTAAAAGGTGAGCGGCACATGAGGAATTTGGGCATGGAGATTGTGGTGGGTGGTGCTGGTGGGTGGGTGGGTGGTGCTGGTGGTGGTGCTGGTGAGTGGGTTATTAATACCGGAGGAAGGAACATACTTGACTTTTAGTTTACAGTTATACATGTCCCCCGTCTGCCGCATGAACACTAAACCGCCTTTATTGCATCTAAAAATAAAGCACTGGAACATAATGAAGATTTTATTTTTATTTTTTATGGTTGAATACCCCCGGCCGTCCATCATTAGGGCGGATGTCCATCTCTCTCGACTGCAGAGGGCCCGTGATTCTGCTGCTCTGGCCATTTCCGCTGACCCCCCTCCTCGTTCCCCTCCCCTCTTGTAATGTGGTCCAATAATGGTTTTCATTTGGTTACAGGAGCGAAAGGGCCGCCCAGAGAGTGCCTGATTAAATCTTCTCACTGTAGCGGAGCTGAGGAGGAAATCGCATTGTGCTGCCAGGAGAGAGGAGGGAGAAAAATAACCTGTCATCACATTCGCACTGTCTGCTGTTCCTCCTTCCCCGTCTGGGCCTAATTCGGGAGCAGGACTTTAAGGACAATGAGAGGGATGGACTCTCACTCTAATGGAGAGAGACAGAGACTGAGCAGGAGAGGAAAAATAGGGAGAGAGAGAGGGGGGGGGGGGGGGGTGGAGGTGGGGTGGGGGGGTGGTTGAGGGAATTGTTTACAGAAACAGCATGCGGCAGTGTTTAAATCAGCGCTCAACTTGATATTGGTGACAAACATGTATTTATTAATGATGAATAAGAAGCCAGGGACACAATTAGCAGATTCACTTTTCCTCCAAGTTTGCAGTGTGATGTGATGGATCACAGTCGTGTCGAGAGAGATCGAGAGAAAGAGAAAGAGAGAGAGAGAGAGAAAGAGAAAGAGAAAGACTTGACTAATGAACTGAAAGCTCCTCATTTAACAATTCTTAAGGAGCATGGCGGTGGTAAAAGGACATTTCAATAAACTACCACAAAAAAAAACATTACGCAAACACAAAGCACAGCAAAACACAAATGACCCTGTGATAGTTAGATAGATAGATAGATAGATAGAGAGAGAGAGACTGAAATAAAGACATTCTGAGCATTTCTGAGCTATAGCTGGAGAAAGAAGGAAGAATATATGTCTTTCATTGAAGCTGTTGTGGGGTTTAATTGAAGTGTTTTTCCAAACCTCACTAGTCTTTATAGTCCTTAGTCCAGTTTTAATAAACCATATTTTTCAAGGTGGCTATAATTTTCCCCGATAAATGTTTAGATATTTGCAGGTTTACTTTTACGCTATTATTCTTCGGGATTGATCTTTCATGTGAAAAACTCAGCCAATTTAAAATAAACAAAAATGTTGATTTTCTCCAAATTTGGAAAAACACTCTTCATTTCAGTGCACGTGCTTTTTACGGATGTGCACAAGCACAAGCCGACCGTAGCTGGACTTGCAAATAAATGCGGGTTCTGCATGCGTGCATGGTGATTGGACACAAGACAAAGAGCGACTGCCACAGTATGTACGCGTCTTAGACTGCGGCGCGCGCTGTATCAACCCGTGTGCCCGTGCGTGTGCCTAGGTTGAAGGGCCGGGATTCCTGTTGTCGAGACAAGGTGTGCATGTCTGGTGGGTGAGAGGAGGGATGCGGTATAAAATGTCCAGGTTGTTCAGACTGTGCTCCGGAGACGTAATTGCGGGTTGCGGATAGGAGGACGGGACAGAAAATCAGGACTGCCTGTAGTGGAGCTGCTTCGCTTTCTCTGCTCCTTGGGTAAACAGGACACCAGCCAGGTGTTGACACTGTGGATCAATACGACTGCAGGCAAGACTCTTTCTGTCCCCCCCCCGATCCCCAGTAATAACACAGCCGGAATCAGTGATACTGATTTCTGCCTCCTACCTGCCGCCTTACCTGCACGTCACTCAAGCTGACAGGTAACCGTCACGTTTCCCCGTCCGGCGAACCGCCAAAATGTGCCTCCCCACCCCCACACACTTTCATCACCCTCCCAGCGTCTCCCTCCCAGTCGTCTCTTCATCGATATTCAGGTACCTCTGACCTTTGACCTCTTATCCCTGTCCCCACTTACTTGTGTAAGGTGATAAGCAGCGATGCCTTAAAGAGGACCTTCGCGTTGTTTTGTTTGCAGGCCATATTGCGGAGCCATTGTTACACGTTCAATGACCCATTTATACACCTGGAACTGAGCTATTTAAAAAAAAAAGAAGAAACTGTATTTTTTCGTGGGCTTTTCTAAGCTGTTTCTAGAGGGCCTTAGCAGGGTCCGTGTTATTAAAAATGAAAGAGATTGACTCATTTGTTAAAGGTGCACACCAGGAGCGCTGGCTGAATATGATTGGGAGGCTGTTGCAGCCGGTCTCAGTTGGGTTTGTCTCGCCATGGTGGAGTGGGTGTACTATGAGCCAGCCATGGACCCTTGGGTTCCCACTGTGTAAGAGCCTCCTCACTGCCCACAAGGTGCCAACAGGTTACCAAGTTGTCAGCAGTGAGTGATGCACCTTTTTACGAAAATGCACTTTGGTGCATCGGACCAGGGTTAACAATAAGCTCATTTACATATCTGGTCCTATTTCTGCACTAACTCTCCTTTAGTGTGTAAAATAATCACTGGTTTGCGAGTGAAAGCAGCTGGTGAATGCGATGCACAGCGCCCCCTTGACACACGGAGCAAAACGTTCAGCATTATTCAACCCCGGCAGATTTTATATGACTCCGAACGGGATAAAATGTACAGTGTTTGAACAAGGTTTACTCTACCAGAGTTGCTTTAACACTGAACATTTTGCTGTGCGGTACATTCATAGCGCAACCGCTAGTTTCCAAACGGAAGAGAAAAAGAAGAAAAGCGTATGAAAGACTGACTGCTGTGTGTGTGTGCGTTTGTGTGTGTTTTTTGCGGGTGGGTGGGAGTGAGGTGGGGTTGGTGTTGTACACAGTACATAATGTTTGGTCTTTCCTTTCCCTCTGGTACTTTCTGAACTCAATTTCATGATTCATTCCCATCTCCTCGGTCCCAGTACAGCTACCTGTCCACGGCTGCGTTCCCAGGAGGGGTGCTGTCGCTGGGGGAAAGCCACTTCAGGCATTGTTCACTCCACGTATAAAAATTGGGCTCGCCTTTCTGGATGTCATACTTCTGTCGTGAACATTTCCTTCTTTCCCAGAGCTGCTGCGGTGCCCCTAGCCTTGGGACTGAAACATTAAACGCGAAACAAATGCGGCGCTAGCGCAAGAGCTAACGCACGCAAGGTTCCGTGCGTTTCTCGAGAAGAAAAAAAACACATTTTTTGAACCGTGAAAAACAAAAAGAAAACCCCAGAGAATTAGCGCCATACATGGAAGAACACATGTAAGCGTGGGGGAAATGTATTTAGGAGAGGGGATAAAAAAGGCAGAACAGAGGAGGTTCGGCGAGCCTTCCACACCTGCGAACGCGAGATGCATCTAATTAAATTACGCTGGCAAGAAGCACTTCCCAATTAATTGAAACGAATGCAGAGATGAGAGCGCGTCTGACCCGTGTTAACTTCACACAGGAGAGAGGTTGGGGTAAAAGGGCTCACTTCATTAGCATCGAGCCTGGAGAAGGGGGCTTCTTGAAGCCGGCGTGGGCCTTCGGGGAGCGGGGAGGGGCGCCCAGGACGTGGAAGAGCGCGAGAGCAGCTTTTTAAAATCCCCTTCAACCGAGGGGGTCGCGGTGCAGAAAGCCCACGCAGGGGTAAGAGGGAGGGAGAGAGGGAGAAAGACAGAGCGTTAGAGACGGAGGGAAGGAAGGAGAGAGATGAACAGAGATGGAGGGACAGAGAGAGATTGAGAGATAGAGGGAAGAGATGTGAAGTTGTGAAGCTTTAGGAAACCCCACGATGGGTGGAGCTACTTTATGCTAGTTGACAAATATGAACCAATGAAGAATTGACTTCTGGAGCAAAGTGCCCTGATTGGTTCAAATTATTGCATTTTATGGCAAGTCGACGGCACAATCAGGGTATCCTCACTTTATCTGAGTGACCATCGTCAAGGGCATGATTTTTACCATTGGCCATTGGAATTTGAATTCTTGAGAAGGGGTAGATAATGTTAGCAATGCATTTAATGTTTGCTTTGAGCAAAAGCAAGAAAATGTCCATGCACTAGAAACGCAGCATGATAAATAGTTTGCTTGTTTCAGTCTTGCAACGTTGTAATAATACAAAAGTCACTAACAAGCTATGGAAAGCAGCCAGAAAGGGGACAATAACCACACATTATAAATTAGTCAGAATTAAATTCACACAATGAGGGAACAAGCCTTGTAATGACATCATTTGTTATTACATAAAAATGCAAAGCCTCGGAGTCTGTGTGCATTTTCATCGGGTTATAGAAAGATCTAATCCGCTGAGGAACGAGCCTGCAGTTCGGGATGATCTAGCCCCGCGCGTAGCATAGGCTACAGTCGCAGCAGCTGCTGTCTCTCAGCATCGCTCTCACACGCCTCCCCTCCCGACACGCGGCAAAACGATAAAAAACAAGAGGGGAATATAAAAATATCGCTGCCTTAGTGATAGTCGGGGCATTTCGCTGACATTTCGTTTCTGGAAAAAAGAGACATCACCAGAAAGCACACAAAACGCGTTGATTAACTAAAGCAGAGCACGGTCGGTCTTTAGCGGCAAAGTCTTGTCTACCTCACTCGCCCTACTTCTCTTCTATTTTTTATTTTATTTATTTATTTGTTCGGCAGCTACACGTCGTAATGGTTAGGCGAACAGCGCCGAGAATAACGAAATTTGGTTTTGACGTGATTTCTGCACATAGGCGGGGGCTGAACGTCTCCTGAGCCTTGTCCCTGTGCTGGGCTGTACAAAGGCTGTTGGTGATCTTGGGGTCCCATCAGTTCACCCTCGCTCCTCCGGTGTCGCTTCTTCCACGTGGGAGGAAGCAGGCAGACACACGCGCCCACTCAAACCGCGGCACACTGCAAAAACCAAATCTTAATATTATATTTAAATTTTAGAATCTTATTTCTGTTACTTTTTTGCTAAATAAGACAAGCGGGGGAGATAGTTTTACTAATTTCAAGATTTGCCAGCGGGGTAAAACAAGCTAATATTTTCCACTTTTGAGAAAAAAAATAAGATTTTAAGTCTCCTTACACTTGTTAAGACAGACATTTTTTGCAGTGCAGTGTGGGCTATTGGACTGGGCAAAGGTCTTAAAAAGAAAAAAAACACCCATCTGTAGCAATGCAATTATTGCTGTTCCTGAGAAAATCCACATCCGGAGCTTCTCCAGGAAAATATACAGCTGTAAAAAAAAGATAATTAGATGTAAACTTAGCTGTTTCCCAGCTGGGAGAATCTGCCAGGTAAATAAAGCAATAATAGACTCTCTTTATAGAACCTGGCGCTACACACTCAGAGTGACGGCCTGATTCAATTATAAAGGGGGGTGAATAAATACACTGGCACTTTTGAACTCGCCAGCCAGTTTCAAGTTTTCCAGCTGCCTCCTCTTGGAGGGTGACCCCCCAGACCTCTTAGCAAGTACGTGCAGTACCAGGAAATCTCGTCACGGGAGCAGTCACACAGGCTCAGTGATACAGGTGAACAGAAACACAGAGAGGAGAGACAGAAGTCTGACCAGAGGGGAACTCTGTCATGAGAGAACTACTGCCCCTGTTCACATTATTTCTCTCTCTCTCTCTCTCTCTCTCTCTCTCTCTCTCACCTCTCCAGGAAGAAGGACAGGAGGCGCACGCTCCTCAGAAGAAGCCTGCTCTATTGGAAAGGTCACCGCTGACAGGCCATCAGCCTCTCTGTCAATGTGCGTCGAGAGCAGCCAGGAAAACACACAATAACTGGACTGCAGAGAGATGCAGGGATAGAGACGGCCAGGCCTCAAAAAATGTCACAAAGTGCGCAAGACATACGGACGGACAGGCTGATATGGAAGTGTCAAATACAGAGACAAAATAATGGACCAGGCTGTAGTTCCTGCAAGTGAAATAAAAATCAGGTGGAGGCGCTGAACAAGGCAAGTTATTTTTTTCCTTATTTAGTAAATTCTCGAGTTCTTCAGATAGCTTGTTCTCTTTACAATACATCTTCAGTTTCCACACTGTTACTGTATTACTGCTCTCTAAAATAAATGACATCTGTACGTATGTAGTGAGGGGAAACTGTTCTACCTGAAGCGGGCTGCACTGGAAAGCCTGTAAGAACATTGTTGCACTTGTGAATTTACTGCCACCTGTTGGCACAGTTGTGCAAGTTCACAAAAAATATTTAACAAAGACGTTCAGTGGATACTATGCAAACAAGAGGTTTTTGCTCACTGTGAAGATGGCTGCCCTAGTACTTAGTACACTTACAATAGTCTATTCAGTCTATTCTGACATGAACAGTAGAATGATACAGGTCTTTATGGATCCTGATAACTGATCACCCACAGGGTCACTACCCACAATCCACTTCTTCCAATGTAGAATGCCAGACAGAGGCAGTGGGAACCTTTGGTGTGTCTCGGCTGGGCACTGGACCCACAACAGCCCAGCGTGAGGGCAGAAACTCTAGCCACAAGGTCCCTATTCCAGTCTTTTCTGTCTTCTGAGTCTGGGGGAAAGGACCTGGCCACCAATTGGTCCAAGTTTGTGTGTATATATGTGTGTGTGTGTATTTGTGTGTGTGTGTATTTGTGTGTGCGATTATATGTACGGACATTTGTGTATGTGTGGATGTATGTGTGTATGTGCATGGTGTGTGTGTGCATGCGTGCATGTCCGTGCGTGCATATGTGTCCATGGTGTATGTGTGAGTGTGCATGCGTGTATGTATGTGTGTGTCTGTATATGTGGAGTGTGTGTGTGTGTGTATTTGTGTGTGTGCGTGTGTGTGTGTGTGTGCGTGTGTGTATTTGTGTGTGCGTGTGTGTACGTGTGTGTGTATTTGTGTGTGTGTGTGTGTGTGTGTGTGTGAATTTGTGTGCGTGTGTGTGTATTTGTGTGTGTGCGTGTGTGTGTGTGTGTGTGTGTATTTGTGTGCGTGTGTGTATTTGTGTGTGTGTGTATTTGTGTGTGTGCGCGTGTGCGTGTGTGTGTGTGTGTGTATTTGTGTGTGGCCTTGAGCATGCAGTCGGCCTGCCTCTCTAAGTCTCGGGCACCGCTCTGTCGATGGGAGGAAGAATGCGTTGTCACTTCACTCAGGGACTGCCATCCATCTTCTCTACTCCGACGCTGGCTTCCCTAATTCTTTGCGCGACACGCACTTAGAGAGAGAGCCGCCACGCAATCCCAAGAGCCTCCCGGGACACATCTCCCGGGCAATAAAAACAGAGGTTTCTGACTGTGAGCTCATCGTAGCGTGCCCGCGACGACATCATCAACCACCGCCACGCAAAACAGCCGTCTGGTGTCAAAACATCGCTGTCGTCAAAGAGGACAGCAGCTATACCGACACCCGGTCAGGTCCTGGCTTTGTGTGCTCTGGCTTCACCGCCGTTTGCTTTCCGTTGTTTGTGAGACGCGGCTTCCTTTGCTGGGGTTTGCACTTTAGACTGTGCAGGTTGTTCCTTCAAATAAGACACATGCCCAGTGCGCACCTGTCAACATAAAGATTTTTTTTGCCCATTCCGAAATTTATTTTAAGATGCAGAATGGTACGTTCTTGTGACCTTTACTGTCACCCTTGTGAAATATCTCTTACATAAGCCTCTGTGAAAGAAAATATCAGTTCCTGCTTATTCATTTTCTTTCCTGGGCCTGTGTATCCTCATATAAATGGCAATAAAATAAAACCTGGCAACCCAATTCAAAAGGCAAGCTTTCGCCAAGTAGCTGAAATGCCAGTATCTCAGATCAGTATCTCAGACTTATTCTTTTTAGCACTTATTGATGTTGCGTTTCCATTTTTCAAAACAGGTTGCTGAATCATCAGTGTGACCATAACCTGAAGCTTTTGAATTTTTTTCTCATGTTTTTTTACGGAGCATTGGCAGAAATACAACAAAAATCATAGCCGGAATACTGTGGTGGGGAAGGTTCCAGAAAACGGAGTGGGAAAGCTCTCAAGAAATACCGGAGTGTTTACAAGCATGATTGAACATGTTAACATAAATTAATCACGGAAATTGTTGAAAACTCATTATTGACTATGTTTGTTCAGGTGGTGACATTAAATTTTTTTTAAAAAGCCCATAGAAAACCCTTATTTTTGACCATACTCTGCCTTGATTGCATTTAGCTAATTATTCAGCATTTTGGTATACCTTAGTGTGAAAAGTGCTATACGCAAATAAAATGGATTGATTGGTGTAATCTTGAATGACTAGTCTGTCAGCCTATCAGAGAGGATGACTGTAACTGGGCGGCCAGTTGAATGCTGGAGGCAGGGCCAGTATAATAGGGGCGGAAGGACTTGAGCCCTCCTGACCACAGTACTCCCCAGGACTGCAGTTAATCAGGTAGATGCAGCAGCAGGACCCAGAGTCCAGTTCAGATCAAATCTGCAACGGCGGATTGCAGGAATCTTAGAATGTTACTCAGTAAAGACTACCCAGTTCTATAAATTATTTACTACTTGATTCAGTGGATCCTTCTCCCGTGGGCTCGATTTGAAGTGTTGAATCTCGGGGACTACAGTTCCCATAATAGGGGCGGCTGTGGCTCAGGAGGTAGAGCGGGTCGTCCGCTGATCGCAGGGTTGGCGGTTCGATCCCTGGCTCCTCCTGTCCACATGTCGAAGTGTCCTTGGGCAAGACACTGAACCCCAAATTGCTCCCAATGAGCAGGCTAGCACCTTGCATGGCTGCTGCCGCCATTGGTGTGTGAACGGGTGAGTGAGAGGCCATTGTAAAGCGCTTTGGATAAAGGCGCTATATAAGTGCAGTCCATTTACCATTTACCATAATCAGGTAGACTGACATTCTCCAGTCAATAGCATAGAATATTGTTGCTGAAATCTCCTACAAACCGATACTACCTAGAGATCACCAGTCACCACTGATGCAGTCAACCATTGAAAACACAGGCCTTCAAGTTTGTATTTGAGAGCTTCACACAGCTCAAATTCAGATTCAGTGATCTTTGTACTACAGGGATAGGAGCGATGAAACAGAATGATGAAATGATTCCAAGGTCATTGGGCTTGTGCAGCATGACATCCTCAATCCGGGGGCTAAAACTCTGGGCTCAGAGATGTTCACCCCCCTAGTGGTGAATGCCATATACCGCACTCCTCACCAGCTCACTGATGGCCAGCCTGTCGTCTGTTGCCATGGCGCTACGGAGATGCTCGATTGTATCACTTGTCCGACAACTAGAACAATCCGGAGACCGGTTTGGCGAAATAGTTTTTCTGTTTTTGAAACAATTTGTACACGGTTCATCAGAGATGGAGAAAATTATGCTTGCATCTATGGTGACTGCTTCCAAGCCAATCATTGGTCAGGATGCAGGGATGGGCAAAAATACACCACAGAGCGGCATGTTAACTTACAAAACACAAAATACCTCCCTAATATTCCAGTGCCGGTGAGAAGAATAATGAAGTCACCCACCCCCCAACACCTCCTTCAGCCGCTCCACTCAAACCCAGCTGTCCCTGGAGTCTCGCCCATCATTAGGAGCCGGTGTGATTTGATTAGTAACGAGGGGCAGCAATTAAAGGTCTCTTGATTGATACCCCAGATGTCTGCCGGGCAGGCCTAAAGGGCGACATTTTGGCTCTGTTTGCCGTATAGATCAATCCATTCTACTTCAATTACTCGACCTCTGGGGGTGCGGCAGACCTCACAGCGGAGACGGGGGGATCGATAGCGGGACAAACGCCGGGTTAAGGCAACAAAGCGCCTCGCCGACATCTCAATGTCCTGAGCCGCACCCCAGCAAATTAACAACGGATCATTTCCGCGCCACCCCCCCCCCCCGAGTAGGAGCGTACTCAGGCTGCACCAGCGACACTGCATGAATCAATCTAACACACACACACACACACACGCACACACACAGCTCACAAACACACACATGCACACATGCAGCACACACACTCACAGCACGCATGTGCACGGCACACAAATCCACACACACATACACATTCTAGCATGCATGTACACGCGTACACAGTTTAGCACGCATGCGCAATGCACGTGCACATTAAACACACACTCACACACATACACCCACACCTGTATGTGCACATGCATTGACGAATGACACGCATACTCACACATACGGTACACTATACACACGGTGCATAAGCATACCTTTTACATTACATTTTACACTACAGCTCCAATGCCTGCTACACTACAGTTACAGGACTTGCTGTTCCACAATCAGTTTACCCAACGTTAATCCTAACCTCAAACATTACATTAAAAAAATCCAAACTGACCAAGGGTCAGCACTTGGGGACAGAATTTAAGTGACTGCCAGGAAGTGGGAGCAGATGAGACACAAGGGCAAATAAAGTCACTTGGTGAGCAGTTTCAGCACTGTGCATGTCAATACCGACACGTGTAGCCAAGGCCCTCATCGACTCTCATTATGGCAGCAGCATTGCAGGTCGATCTCGTGTGAACTGCAGCTGTGACCACATCGCCATCTAGTGGCCAAGAAAAGCAGTCCATGCAGGTTATGTTCAGATATGTGTCAGATAAGGGAAACATTGGTTATAGACAACCTGGGGGTAAATACAATCTTAAAAATGATTTTGTAAGTACATTTTAAACCATCATTTAAAAAAGAATTAGATAACATTTGTAACTCAATTCCAAAACTGTTTGAATAAACATAGTGGACAGTATCTTTTTTAAAACGGTTGGAATCAAAATTATATGAGAAATATAAAAAATGTAGTACATTGGACTACAATTCCTTGAACTTGACGGTCATTTATTTATTATCCTGGAATCAAAAAAATATTTAAACGTGTTAACCTCTCTGCTCTTCATTTGTAATATTGTGGAACCTTGAATATGTAAAATGTTTGTTTTAATTTAAAAAATATATACCTTTACATTTAAGATTATTAATACTTTCGAAAAATATTTGTTTTGTGTGGTTTTCTTTAAATTCTTTCAAAAATCATCTTGTGGAATTTATATTTGAATTTATATTTGATAAATTTGGTTTTTACTAAAGCGTAGCCAGAATATGTTCCCGTACGAGACAATAGTATTTTTTGGGAAAAATGTGATGTACACACAGACTATTTAAGAGACTGTCATCTTTATTGGTGGACTTGCTAAGGTTCTGGAGTTAATTCTACCAAACTAGAGGCAAGTGAGAGTGTTAAATTCTGCCAATCAATAAAACATCCTCTATTGCACGGTGAAAAACAATTAATTATCAGTCCATTTATTGCCCACAGCACAGTACTAAATCACTTGGAAAGCCAGATAGATTTTTTTTGTGTTTAACTTTTCTATCGATCAGTTTGCCCACTAATTTATCAGCTGATCTAATAGTGATATTTTATTTTAGGTGCAGATATAAATACTGGCCGTGGATTTATCATACTAAGACGTGGTCCTGCACAATCCACATTTCACTATTCTAAATATGCACGAGGAGCATGACTGTATTCCAATATAACACATCAATATTACAATAGCAACCATTTGGATACGGACAGGAATTTAACAGTCTAAAAGGTCATGTTTAATATGCAATGCATACTGTAGATGTGTCATACAGCCGTAGTGGGTAAAATATATAAATCAACTAATTACAGGATACACACTTCATTGAAAAGATGAGATCGGGTAGCCTTTAATTGAAAAGCTCATTATTTGACTGTTTTAAGATAGGTGACGTTATTATCTGCAGTTGTCCAGTAGCATAAAGAGTGTAGGCTGTTTGAGAAAATCTTTAGAAACCCGCCCCACTTGCCTGCCGATAACTACATTTGGTCAGAAATTAAGTCATGTAAATTTCAGTAGCATTTAAAAAAAACTGTGCTCATGCCATATAGGTCAAGTGAGTATAAGTTGTTAAAGGTTTCAATTAACTTTTTTTTTTTTCATGTTCACAAAATGGATGCTTTTCCTGTGAACATTTTTTTTTATTGGTTTAATTAATTCTGCTGACTATAGGTTTGACTGTTCCTGAGGTGTCAACATACACATTTGAAATCGTCTCTCTCATTCACACAGATCCAGTTCATACGCACACGCACACACACACACACACACACACACACACACACTCTCTCTCTCTCTTTGTCTCTAAAGTTCATTCATTATTAAAGGAATGTATCACTTCTTAAATCCAGGTCCTATTGAAATGTTGTTTCCCATCATGTATAATTGTGCATAGCACAACCTCACTGACAGCTTCAGTATTGAGAAACCTACCATTGAGCTGCAGCTTCTCAGTGGGTTTAAACACATTCCAATGGGGCAAGTAGTTTGACCTTCAAAAAATATGGATGCTTTGGTTTAATTAATTCTGCTACAGGTTTGACTGTTCCTGAGGTGTCGACACACACATTTTCCTACACATTTGAAATAGTCTCTCATTCACACAGATTCAGTTCACACACACCCACACAGGCACCCACTAACACTCTCTCTCTCTCTCTCTCTCTCTCTCTCTCTCTCTCTCTCTCTCTCTCTCTCTCTCTCTCAACAATAACAATACTTATTCTAATTATAATTATAATCTTTGATTATTATTATTATTCCTTTCTTGGACTTATGTGAGCCCTGCTCCCCTGAGCCCTATGAATCCCACTCTTTCTGTCCTTCTTGTACCCCACTCATCCATTTCACCCCCAATAATCTGTAACTACAAGATACCCAAAAAAGGGGCCCAGCTGCTAATGGCTTGTTATGGAGCCCCCCAGGGCACCCTGGGTGAATAAAAATCTCAACGTGGAAATTCGTACAGCCTCCTCTCGGTTTTGTACGGAGCCCCTCAAGGCACCCTGGGTGAAAAAAAAATATCTCAACGTGGAAATCCGTACTCTCGGTTTTGCAATCCATACGTACAAATTGCAAAACTGAGAGTACGGATCGCAAACCCGTACGTACGGATTGCCAAAAACCGTATGCACGGATTGTAAAACCTAAAGTACAGATTTCCACGTTGAGGTTATTTTTTTTCACCTAGGGTGCCTTGAGGGGCTACGTAGCTTGTCCTTGAATTGTAACGTTAATTCGTTATAAAAGTATAGGTTCACGTTTTTAAACCCAGACCCTACTGAAATGTTGTTTCCCGTCATTCATAATCATGCGTAGCACAACATCAAAGATAGCTTTAGTAATGGAGAAACATACCCTTAAGCTGCAGCTTCTGGAGCAAGTAGCTAGTTTGGCCTTGAAACCCTGTGATAAATCTCCTTTTCGAAAACCTATCTTTATAACACAATGAAACACAGCTTCAGGACTATTATCAGTTTAATGGCACACAGAGTCCTACTCAGCCTTTTCTTTTTTCAGAAGTACCACCGTGTAGAACATCTCTTCACACATCCTGTAGGCCTACATTGTAAATGGCTCAGTGTTAAATCAACTCTGATGGAGTAGCCTAGATTTTACTCTCACAGAGTGTGATCTATATTGAACTTATGAAAACTCTGGTAAAGTTGAATTAACATAGAATATTTACATGTACTACTACTAATAGTGAACCTGCAGCATGTTTCAGCATGGCCTGTGTGGAGCTCTGGGACAGATGCTCCGGGCTTTCCTACAGCTCTCGGTCTGCCAGGCAAGACGCAGCGTGGATCTGAGCATGTGCAGATCCGAGAGGAACCGTCAGCCTCCTCCCTCGGTGTCCGCGAGTGGGCTTTTCTCAGTCACCCGGGAGACGAGCCTAGCCTTCTGGGGTCAGAGAGCATTTGCCCCCTGGCCACGATCTCCCAGGGAAGCTGCCCGTTCTTTCAGCCCCAGTGCATTCTGGGAGCCCGTGGATCAGAAAGGCTGCCCTGTCTGCACACTCTGGAGGGATTGCATAGACCACCGGGACTCTACACGTGACAGCGAGAGAGAAACAGAAAGAGAAAGATGATGAAAATGTATGATCTATAACTTGAGGAGAAACTTGTCTTTCTTTGAAGAGAGCCAACTGAATCTTGAATCATTTCATAATTATCCTTACAGCAGTAATATTTTAATGTTTCATGATTAATGTACGCATATTTTATAGTTGTTTTTCATATTATTATTGCTGATAATTATTTCCTCAGATTTTCCTCAGTTTTTTTTCTACTTGTCAGTTCTTTCCATTACATAGTGCATTCAATTTGCACACAACTGTCTAATATGGCCACTTTAATACTACATCATTAATTATGGTTGCTCCTTATTTAAGCTTTGCCAATTTGTACAGAACAATTATCATACTGGTAAAGCACTTTGATTTGAATTGTGAGAGAAAAAGAGAGCCAGAGAGAGAGAGGGGGGGGGGGGGGGGGGGGCACAGGAGAGGGACAGAACGAGTAAAAGAAAACAAATGAGAGAACAAGGAAGAGAGAATTAGAGAAAAACAACATGGAGAAGGACGTGATTTGTTGAGCAAGCCACTTGTGCACGTGCTAGGTTTCTTAATAGGTTTCACGATGCTTGTTAAAGTTATGATTGAGAATTTGCAGCACAAATGCTCCTTTATAATGCCAGTAAAGCCTCTTGTATTGAATTGAGAGAGGATGAGAAGGAAAAGGAAAAAGAGATGGGAAAAGCGGTAGAATAGGAGAGACAGGGGAAATGGCAGATATATTTAGTATCCACTGTCATTATTGTGGGATCGTCCTTACTTTATTATGTCAAGATGTGCAACTCAAGGCTTTTTCTGTCTGCATCATCGGTTATTGTTGTTTGCGCTTTGGTGGGCGGTTGCTAATTATGTCATGCCAATAAAGCATTTTCAACTGAAATGGATTGAGGGGAAGCTGGCGGTCTGTTCTTAATTATCTTTTTTTTTATTTGTGTAGCCTTGTCTTGTCTTCCATTATTGCTTGACTTATTGCAAATATACGCACTTATTAAGTTAAGTTTAGTGACTGTGTTTTATGTTTCAGTCCTGATTTTGCATTGCGGTGTCAGTGAAGCCCAATTTAATTCTCAGCATGCATTTGAGAGCTTAACATTTCACCAAGGTTTATGTTTCGTTTTGTTCATAATGCATCAGCCACATTTGTTTTTGGAAATATATGCAAAGTAACATGATCCGTGGCAACGAATGATTCCGAATTTTTCCAAAAGGGTTAACTTGACTTTCGCAACCGCTTCATTTGATGTAACAATGTGTGGCCGACAGATTAATTCGCGTTATCAGGGAAAGATGGAGATTTAAAAAAAGGACAAGCAAGGCAGGGGGATACGTGTGTTGGGGGAAAATACAGATGAAATTCAGAAAAAAGGAATGGTGGGAGAAAAACAAGAGGGAAGGACTGTGGTAGAAGAGACTGCGATAGAAACGTGCCTTTAACCTGGAAACGTAGTCAGAGCAAACGCATCGGCCGGCTGCGCAGTAAAGACTATGACGTTTACAATCTTTACCAGATAGCCTACAAAGTCTGACTCATATAGGCAAGTCGATCTAATAACGCGTATGTAATCCGCTCATTCGGAGGGTATAGCCTAAGGATCAGTGGATCTGCATAGCAGCTGCACTGAGAAGATGACCATAAAAGAGGGGCGAGGTGCCTGATTGGTTGCCGTGGCTGGTTACTACGGGCAGCGGCGGTGTGTCCGTGGTCTTGGTTTCGGGCCTCAGGGTGCACGGATTAGCAG
Source organism: Ilyophis sp. 1 JC-2022 (assembly GCA_022702515.1). Lineage (NCBI taxonomy): Eukaryota > Metazoa > Chordata > Actinopteri > Anguilliformes > Synaphobranchidae > Ilyophis > Ilyophis sp. 1 JC-2022. The sequence continues at coordinate 25,375,445 of CM040400.1, forward strand.
TCTTTTTTGTGCGCGGATAGGCCAGCATTTCTGTCGCAGTGAATGTAACGGGCCATCCCCGGTTGATTACGGGATCTAGCCAGTGTAAACCATTAGGCGTGTGTGTACGTGCAGGTACCCGTGCCTGTTGCATGTGTGCTGGGAAATTGTCATACACAAACACACACATACATCCAGCACATTATGCTCAATCTCTCACAGTACTCAAATCCTGTAATATGTGCACAGCGCGCACGCACGCACACACACAATAAACTGCTCTGACCCTGGAGTGTAACGTTACCCATTCACTGCATCCCCAGGAAGGGAAAATAACAAAGATGTGATCAGATTTATCATTTCTTCAAGAGCTCCAGGGAACAAATATCTCCATCACATGACAAAATCACCACGCAGTCACTCTCTCATTCAACCTAGGTGGGAAACGAACAACAACAAAAGTCTCCAGAAAAAAAACATGTGTATGGTTTATGTACGGCCACAAGAGGGAGCTCTTCGGTTATCTTTAACCAAGAGTCTATGCTTTATGAAAAGGTGATTTTTTAAACGGCTTGGTGTGATCCAGAGACCTGCCCAACTGCCAAGACAGAGTATAAATTTAAATATATCCTTACAAGCACGCATGCAGACACAGAAATACATACAGTATAACATAGAAATGCATTGTTAGATGCACAAAGATGTAATTACAAATATGTTTAGAGGGATGAGTATTTGACCTAGACAAATCTATTTCTACACAAAGCAGAAAAATATGGAAGCAATCAATTTAAAACATCTTTAATGAAGCATATAATCAGCAAAATGTTTATTTAAGGCAGACCAGCCAGGAAATCCAGAATGGTGAATTAATTTTACAGCTGATCTTAAACAATGTCCAAAGAATGAAAAAAAAAATGATATAGACAGAGGAACAAAATATAGCACAAGTGGTGGTTCTGTAAACAAAAAGATGTAAATATGCGCGAAAACGGCATGTTAAAGCTGGATCCTAAACGGAGGCAGACAGGAAGCAAAGAATTAATTTACCATTGCCATTAAAACAGGGTATGGGTGCATGTGTGTGAGCGTACGCACATATCTGCATGTATATTTCTGCATTTTAGCATGTACGTGCATGCGTACAATCACGTGTATTGGGGTTTGCGTGCGCATGTCGACGTGTGTGTGCATTTGCATGCATGTGTGTGCGTGCGTGTGTGTGTGCGTGCGTGCGCAGTGAGAACTGGGGAAGGCTGAAACACTTTTGCTCACTGGCTCTTGATCATTCGTTCTGCCCTGCGCACTCTGATTGCTCTGTAAAAGAACAAAAGGAGACCATGTTCTATTCAAGTTCGGGAAACGGAGGGGATGGTGTAGACTTTGAAGGGTTCAGGAGAAAATAAATTATAATAAATAAACTGTGGATATTTTTGTGGCTCTGGGCTTCCTTCAGCCCTTTAAATGTGTACTGTGGGTTCCAGGGACCACAGACTAGAAGCGAAAAGCCACACAAAACAAGCTACGCTACTGGAGACACGCAGGGGGCGGAGCCAGGTACCACCTGGTAAAACAGTTCCAGCGGTGGCAAGATGGCTGACCTGCTCCGGCTGTGGAGCAGGTAGAAGCGCGGCGGGGGAGGGCAGGGCTGACCCGGGCTAAAGCGGACTGACGCGGGCCAACCCTGGCAAACGCGGGGCGATTCCTGGTGGGGAATTTATCGCCGTTGAGGGTGCAGCCGTCACCGCTCGCATCTTCTCTCACCGACGCAGACCTGCTGGCCTAGTTACACGACAGACAGAAAGCAAAAAAACTCTAATTGCTGATGCCCCCCCCCATTCAGAAAAACGAGAAAAAATACAAGAAGACTAATGTGCGTGCTGTGAGGAGACGCTATTCTCAGTTAGCTTTTTGTGAGTTTGAAGCTGCAAAAACGGAGCTCATTCTCGTGGCAGCAGCGACACAACAGATCATTGTTTAGGCGACAGAACAAGACAACAGCTCACTGGACAGGTGATAAAGTAAGACAACGAGCTCATTGGTTAGATAACAGAGCAAGACATCATCAGCCCATTGGTTGGGGGACAGAGCAAGACAACAGCTGAACGGTGAGACGACATTAGAGAAAAGCAGCCTATTGGTTTGGAGCACCATTAGCTGATGCTGGTTGGGGGGGGCAACATTTCACCGCCCCTCAAACCCAACCTAATGTCCATAAATGTAACTTCTGAGACACAGAGTGAAAAAATTAATCGAGACACAAAGAAGGGAGTCTTAAATCGAACGAAGAGCTTGAGACCTTTTTTCTTTTATAAAAGCTGCAGGAAAGGGACTGGGCAGGGCAGGGAGTGTTTCCGTCTCATGGGCTCCTCCCGGTTTGCTGTCGTCTCAGATGGGCAGGGGTAGTTCGGTGTGGGGCTGGGCGGGGCAGAGCACATGGAGGCGGGGCATGGGCGGGGCATGTTGAGTCCCCATCCGGCTCAGTGGGTTTTCTTGGTCCAATTGAGGTCGTCACACCGAGGCTTCTGCCCCGTGACCCTTTCAATGAGCCACTCCATCCTCCTCCAGAACCCCACGCAGTCCAGGGGGTAGTTCAGCCAGCCTGGGGGAGAGAGGGGAGGAGGAGGGGGAGGAGAGGGATGAATATTCAGCTCAACCATCACCAACCAAAATACAGAATGTCAAGCGATTCTTAAAAATATTTTATTTACGTTGCCCTTCCATCCGTGCTCTGGCAATGAGTAGGAGGGGGGGAAAAGAGAGGAGGATGAAGGAGGTGAATGATAAAATAGAAAGAGGGAGCAGAAACAAGTGGATGAGAGAGGAGAGAGAGTGATAAACGGATAGACTGACAGTCGACGAAACACAGCAGGAGATCACATTAAGCCGCAAACGTACAATTACAGCGTCAACATAGGTCAAAATATTTACAGGGAATTGAAAGTTCAATTAAAGCTTTTCAAAAAAAGAGTGATATCGGTCATTTGATTGGTTAAGGAGCTGCAGGACTGCCCTGCGATTGACATGTTATGGTGATGAGAAAGTCATGAGAAATAAAAGAGAAAGAGTGGAGAAAGAACAGAGGGGGATGAGAGAAGTACAGTTTACCGGGAAATCGGAGAGACGGAGTAACGGGGGGGTGGGGGTGGGGGGTGGATACACAGCGGAAACAGGGAGTCAAAAACAAGGGACACACACACACACACACACACACACACACCAGCAGCAATAAAACACAGCACTTCCCCACAGGAACCCCCTCCCAGGAGACAGATAGGAAAGCTGCCATCACACAGAGAGAAGTGCATACATATTAACATGTAACACACTGTACACACACACACACACGCTCCGTACATACCCCCAGATGAAAGGGGAGATGTACGTCTCACACAGCCCTGCGATACAAACAGACACGGTGTCCCACAAGGACCCTATACTATAGCACAGACTTCACACTCACATACACGCGCACGCACGCATACACACAAAACACAGCGGAAACTGGGAGCCAAAACAAGGGCACAAATCACAAATGACAGACACATACACCCACGCGCACGCACGCACACGTGCACATACACACACAGAGAACAGTCTCAAACAGCCAAATACACACTTACGCATACACAACCCCTGCAGGCAGGCACAGACATGTGCGTATACATACTGGCCATCACACACACACACACTGGGTGCGTACAGAGAGAAACACAATCACAAACACAAAACTCCCATCTCTGTCACACACAACCGAACCAGCACACACACACACAAACACATGCTTGCAAACACACAGACACACACACTCAGTGTCGCTGTATGTGTCGCTGTGTGTGTGTCGCTGTATGTGTGTGTCGCGTTGTGCGTCGCGCTGTTCCTGTGGAGACGAATGCAGGCCCGCTGCGTTGTCTGATTTCTGCTCTTTGTCCCGCTCCCTCTCCCCCCCACACAGGCCCATTTGTTGGAGCAGACAGCAGGTTAGCATTAAATATACATGGAAGATTGTCAGCAACAAAGGCAGGCCGCCCCCCTCCCCCCCACCCCTGGAGACCCAGGCAGGTGGGGGTACGGGGGAGGGTGGTGTAAGAGCGGAGAGAGCGCAGGCCCTAACGCGTAACACACCCCCACCCTTCATCTGATCACACAGTCTACAGGCTGAGGTTCGGGACTGTGGAGAAGACGGGGGGAAATGAAACCCCTACACATCTCTACAGAGGGACCAGGTGACACACTCGCTAACTTTATCTCAGACATCGAACGACTGAACGCGGCGGGTCTTCTCCCGTCTCTACAGGCGACAGGGGCTCCTCCCTCTTTTCCCCACATGGAGGTCACCAACATACCAGTGCTCACATGGTGTGCAAGTATGGATTTACAAAAAAAAAAAGAAAAAAAGAAAAAAAGCACTCCTCTGATTTGTCAGGAATGCTTAGCCAATCCAGTAGCCCCAACTGTTGTGATATCACAGACTGAGAATGACATGGTTGGCTTAGCTCAAAGCTATTATGACATCATGACATTTGAATGGATTGGAACAGATGTGGGCACATACAAGCTGTGTCTCAAATGGAAGGTAACTGCCTTGGTGCCTCGCTGTCCTGCTCCCTCAGAAAGTAGCTCAAAATGCAACAGATTTGGGACGCACTTCAAAGACAGGTTGATGTCATGTGAGATCAGTGTTTACGGTTGTTCATTATGCTACGTTAGCTTGCGAGCAAGTTAGCTGGCTAGTTATTGGAAATCTCACAGAGGCTTAAAACACATCACATACATTATTCCAGCATATTAAATAAAATGAATTATTAGACATAACTTCAATCAATTATGGAGTTAACTGTATATTCACAGAGACGGAGTAAATATATATTCACTGTAAAAAAAAAGCTCCTCTGCTGCCACCACTACTGCCGCTTTGTTGCTTTCAACTGCCATTAATTTAACAGAGGTGAGAAGCCTGCGGTAATCGCAAAGACTTATGGGATATCCTACCATAAGACCTCCTGTATCCCACCCTGCAGTGCGGTACTGTACCTGTGGTTATGCAGTAGTAGGTCTCGTGGATAAAGACCTCCTGTATCCCACCCTGCAGTGCGGTACTGTACCTGTGGTTATGCAGTAGTAGGTCTCGTGGATAAAGACCTCCTGTATCCCACCCTGCAGTGCGGTACTGTACCTGTGGTTGTGCAGTAGTAGGTCTCGTGGATAAAGACCTCCTGTATCCCACCCTGCAGTGCGGTACTGTACCTGTGGTTGTGCAGTAGTAGGTCTCGTGGATAAAGACCTCCTGTATCCCACCCTGCAGTGCGGTACTGTACCTGTGGTTATGCAGTAGTAGGTCTCGTGGATAAAGACCTCCTGTATCCCACCCTGCAGTGCGGTACTGTACCTGTGGTTATGCAGTAGTAGGTCTTGTGGATAAAGACCTCCTGTATCCCACCCTGCAGTGCGGTACTGTACCTGTGGTTATGCAGTAGTAGGTCTCGTGGATGAAGACCTCCTGTATCCCACCCTGCAGTGCGGTACTGTACCTGTGGTTGTGCAGTAGTAGGTCTTGTGGATGAAGACCTCCTATAGTCTACCATGCAGTGCGGTACTGTACCTGTGGTTATGCAGCAGTAGGTCTCGTGGATGAAGACCTCCTGTATCCCACCTTGCAGTGCGGTACTGTACCTGTGGTTGTGCAGTAGTAGGTCTCGTGGATAAAGACCTCCTGTATCCCACCCTGCAGTGCGGTACTGTACCTGTGGTTATGCAGTAGTAGGTCTTGTGGATAAAGACCTCCTGTATCCCACCCTGCAGTGCGGTACTGTACCTGTGGTTATGCAGTAGTAGGTCTCGTGGATGAAGACCTCCTGTATCCCACCCTGCAGTGCGGTACTGTACCTGTGGTTGTGCAGTAGTAGGTCTTGTGGATGAAGACCTCCTATAGTCTACCATGCAGTGCGGTACTGTACCTGTGGTTATGCAGCAGTAGGTCTCGTGGATGAAGACCTCCTGTATCCCACCCTGCAGTGCGGTACTGTACCTGTGGTTATGCAGTAGTAGGTCTCGTGGATAAAGACCTCCTGTATCCCACCCTGCAGTGCGGTACTGTACCTGTGGTTATGCAGTAGTAGGTCTCGTGGGGGGACACGTGGTGGATGCGGTGGTGTTTACGGGGCAGGACCACGTGGAAGTCTTGCAGCGTGGTCACCCAGAGCGGCAGGCCGAAGTAAGAGTGAGACCAAGAGTGGATCTGGTTGGTCATAGTGACGAAGACTGCCAGTGCGAAGACGAAACACTCCCAAGGGTACGATTCTGCAAGGGCATCTGGGAAAACGCAGAAGAAAAAAAAAAAAAGATTATTAAATAAAAAAAGAAAAAAAAAAGAGTAAGATACAGAGTGACAGACGGAGGAATGTGAGGATGGAGAGAGAGAGAAAACAGCAGCAAAGGAAAAAGGGAGAACACGGGTGCTTTATGAACTTTTGAATTTGCAGACAATGCAGTACCGACACTGTGGATGCTGGTATATAGATGTGTGTGATGTCATGGTATTGACACTTAGAAAGCTGGTATAACACTTTTTGTGTACAATAATGCAGTACTGCCACACACTAGAAAGCTGGCATACATTGCCCTCCATAATGTTTGGGACAAAGACACATTGTTTTCTTGATTTGGCTCTGTACTCCACAATTTTACATTTGTAATCAAACAATTTTGCGATTACTGACCAGTGCTCTTCATTCTTAATGATGTTCCAAATGGTTGATTTTGGTAATCCAAAGGTTTGGCCGTTTTTATTTATTTTCTTTCTAAGCCTCTTAATGGCTCCCTTGACTTTCTTTGGCATAACTCTGTTCCTCATGTTAACAAATGCCAATAACAGACTCCAAAGGCAATCAAAAGCCTGGAATCAAGACTCGATACTGAAAGCTCTCTTATACCTGCACAAAGGAAGCAATTGAACACACCTGACTAATCGGAAACACCTGTGAAGACAAGTGCTGTAATTACAAAATGTATAAAAAGCCCTTTAATAAAAGCTGTGAATCTGAACTTTAACCACATGTGAATTGTTTGATTACAAATATAAAATTGTGGAGTACAGAGGCAAATAAAAAAAAATATATATACAGGTGCAGCTCAAAAAATTAGAATATCGTGAAAAAGTTTAATATTTTTTGTCACTCATTTCAGAAAGTGAAACTCATATATTATATAGATTCATTACACATAGAGTGAAATATTTCAAGCCTTTATTTCTTGTAATTTTGATGATTATGGTTTACAGCTAATGAAACCCAAAATTCAGTGTCTCAGAAAATTAGAATATTTTGCTTTAACATATTTTTAAAGTATCATATTTAATATTTGGTCACGTATCCTTTGCATGCTGTTACTTCCTGAAGTCTGTGACCAATCAACATCAAAATACTCTTAATATCTTTGAACTGATCTCTATGAGAATTGGGGGGTAAGACTAGATTCAGCTGTAAATTATGCTGGTACAGTATGGAACACATGACTGGCGAAATGGCTGTACATCATCAAGGGTCTAAGGTATCAAACGAGCCCCAAACCATCACTCTGCGGCCAGATATGGAGTAGATGTGGATGGATCCCTTTAAGGGTTGTTTCTCCTGACTTTTTTCCCCATAGAGTTCTATAGGAAAATAAGTCAGGAGAAATAACCCTTGCAGTGATCCATCCACATCTACTCCATATCTGGCAACAGAGTGATGGTTTGGGGCTCGTTCGATAGCTCAGACCCTTGATGACTTACAGCCATTTAGCCAGCCATGTGTTCCATACTGTACCAGCGTAATTTACAGCTGAATCTAATCTCACCCCCCCAATTCCCATAGAGATCAGTTCAAATGCAGAGAGGTTATAGTATCGCTTGTAACAGTACCTGAAAATAAGATATCGAGAGTCTTTTGATGTTGATTGGTCACAGACTTCAGGAAGTAACAGCATGCAAAGGATACGCGACCAAATATTAAATATGATACTTTAAAAATATGTTAAAGCAAAATATTCTAATTTTCTGAAACACTGAATTTTGGGTTTCATTAGCTGTAAGCCATAATCATCAAAATTACAAGAAATAAAGGCTTGAAATATTTCACTCTATGTGTAATGAATCTATATAATATATGAGTTTCACTTTCTGAAATGAGTGACAAAAAATATTTAACTTTTTCACGATATTCAAATTTTTTGAGCTGCACCTGTATACAGTGAGCACCATAATTCATTGGACAGTGACACATTTTTTGTTATTTTGCTTCTGTACTCTAGCACTTTGTGTTTGAAAGCGTACAATGACAATGAGGTTGAAGTGCAGACTGTCAGCACCTTTTGTACATAGTCCCCCCCCATCAAATATTTTTTGATGCCCGAAAATGGACAGGGGAGGGGGGGCTATGTACAAAAGGTTCTATAATTTCTAAGCGGTTCATCCGACATGGATGAAAATACCCTCAAATTCAAGCTGACAGCCTGCACTTCAACCTCATTATTATGGTGCTCACTGTATATATCTTTGTCCCAAACATTATGGAGGGCACTGTAACAGTAGAGTGTGCAATTACGCAGTACTGACACAGGAAAGCTGGTATATAACTGTAGTGTGTGGAATTATGCAGTGCTGACACTGGAAAGCCGGTATATAATAGTAGTGTGTGGAATTATGCAGTGCTGACACTGGAAAGCTGGTATATAACAGTAGTGTGTGGAATTATGCAGTACTGACACTGAAAAGCTGGTATGTAAGAGTAGTGTGTGAAATTATGCAGTACTGACACTGGAACGCTAGTATGTAAGAGTAGTGTGTGAAATTATGCAGTACTGACACTGGAACGCTAGTATGTAAGAGTAGTGTGTGAAATTATGCAGTACGGACACTGGAAAGCTGGTATATAAGAGTAGTGCGTGACATTATGCAGTACTGACACGGGAAAGCTGGTATGTAAGAGTAGTGTGTGAAATTATGCAGTACTGACACTGGAAAGCTGGTATATAACAGTAGTGTGTGAAATTATGCAGTACTGACACGGGGAAGCTGGTATGTAAGAGTAGTGTGTGAAATTATACAGTACTGACACTGGAAAGCTGGTATGTAAGAGTAGTGTGGAATTATGCAGTACTGACACTGGAAAGCTGGTATATAACAGTAGTGTGTGAACTTATGCAGTACTGACACTGGAAAGCTGGTATATAACAGTAGTGTGTGAACTTATGCAGTACTGACACTGGAAAGCTGGTATGTAAGAGTAGTGTGTGGAATTATGCAGTACTGACCCTGGAAAGCTGGTATGTAAGAGTAGTGTGGAATTATGCAGTACTGACACTGGAAAGCTGGTATATAACAGTAGTGTGTGGAATTATGCAGTACTGACACTGTAAAGCTGGTATATAACAGGACAAGTGGTGACGCAGAGCTGGATGCTTCACATTGTCATGGTGTCCATTAAGGAGTACTGCAGGTCTGGACTGTGATATAAGGCACAGTCCCCCCAATCCCTGTGGGCTTGGGTTACCCCTCAGAGGAGGTAAATTAATGATTCGGTGTAGATTACACTGTCAGTCCATTTGGAACACCCTGCTCCACTCCGGTATCCTGCGCGCATAACCCAAAAACGGTCATGAGGTTAGAGAGACTGTCTATCGCAGAGTGACCTCTGACCTTACCTTGGCCCTATATGCAGTCTCCCCTCATGATGGCTCATGCACTTCCTCAATAACGAGACATTGCTACATGGGAGTGTGTCCTAGCAAAAGCGTGCATGTCTGTGTCTGTATGCGTATCTGTGCGCATGCGTATGTGTGTAGTGACCCCGGTGTTGCCAAGTGTGTGTGTGTGTGTGTGTGTGTGTGTGTGTGTGCGCGTGCGTGTGTCTAGTGACCCCAGTGTTGCCAGTGCGTGTTTTCATGGCTCCATTGTGGCCCAGTGAAGCCCGGCCCTTGACCCCTGACCTGGCGAGTGGGAGAGGAATTTGTAGGTCATTCGTGCCAGAGGCAGGATGGTGATCATGCAGTTGTCTCCGTTGGTCTCGATGAAATCGTGGCGCGTGATGGCGGTCGGGTCGATGTGGTGCTCCCGGAATGGCCGAATAAACGCCTGAGAGGGGGAGGGGGGGTGAAAGACGAGCAGAGGGAGGGGAAAAGGGAGATGAGGAAGCAAAAGTGGGCCGTTAGCAAAAATTGTGGGGGATCACATTTTCATACTGTTTTTCCATTTGTAAAGTGAAGTGGGCTCTGCGGTTCGTATGCTAAGTATTGATTCCTGACAGTGAATGTTGTTTGTCACAAGAGTCCCGCCTGAGCTCTGTACTCATTTCAGAATTAAGGCAATTTCAGTGCCGGGGAAGATGACAGGCACAGAGCCACAAAACAACAAAAGCGGACACTCCTGGCTAGCGCGCAACGCTGTCCACGAGCGTCGCCCCAACGTTGCGCTGAAGTTTTTCGAGTCTCTCCGAACGAGAAGGGGGGAGGCGGGAGATTACGCTGCTGCTGTTTAAACTGCGGATGGCGCATGGCTCGTCGGGAGGCCTGCCCGGCAGATACGGCGGCTTATGTGCCGCCTCACGTCTGGCCAATAAGCGCGCAGAGACGAACGGGCACAGCATCGCCCCCGGGCGCTGAGATAAACTATCGAGGAAACGGCCGCGCGCAAGGCGCAGATAAGCCATCGGTGTGACGGCGGCAGCCCGGCGCTCGGAGACGGAACACCCGCCTGCGGCCTGCAGGTTGCGAGAAGCGAAAAACAGAGGGAGGAGTCCAATCACGCACACGAGAACTGAGAGAAGATTGAAAAGCGGGCAATTTATTTTACCTCGGAAACAGAGAAATAATGACGATTTGGGGCGCCGGATTACCATACGCGTGGCATTTTATCGATGGAAGGCCATTAACTGTCGTTTGCGAGGTAGAGCTCATTCGCGCGCATATCTGAGGAGGCTCTGAGTCACCGCCGCTGGATGGCGGGAAGTATCCGCGGAGATCCCGACAATTATCTCTCGCCGTTTCCCTCCCTTCCAAACCCTCCTTCTCTGGGCCGTCCAGCAGATTAAAGAAGTTCTGCCGCCCCGCTAATCCCACAACGTTTAACCTCCGCCTCCTACGTAAATCAGGGGCCCGTATCTCTCCTATCGCCTGGCAACACACTCCTCCTCCTACACATCAGCCCTGCACCCCCCCCGCCTGCTCATAATCTTCTTCTCTCTTCTGACAAGAAGAGCCATCAAAGGTTCCTTTTGATTCAAGCGAGGCCATCTAATCACAGTCATTAAGGATTCTCCCACAAGTGAAGGCATCTTGTCGGAGAAGCTACCGCTAATGATAACGCTAACCGCTGCCTTTAATCTGCCTCAAATCCCTACAAAATGCCCAAAACTGTCTCCAACACCCCTCTCTAAAGCCCACCCCCTCACCACCTCCTTGCTTCAAAAGCCTCCGCTTGCTCGCTGGCTCACTATGTCCTGGTCAGGTGGCTATAATTACCGACCGGGGCAGGCCCATCTCAGGCCGCGAGTTGAGGGAGGGTAAATCATCCCAGCAGGGGTTGGAGAAGAGGCATGTTGCAGCTGCTGGTCGCATACTCTGGGGAGGGGCTGAGGGAGGGGGCCTGGCCAGACTGCTAATGGGGGTGCAGCTGCTGATTTGGGTCCCATGCTTCGTTATGGCCGCCTGGGACCAAAGCCGCTCCCCTCATAAACCAAATCCAGACCACACAGATCTATTATGATGTCACAATGTACAAATTATATTGTCCTAATTTGGAGGTGTACAACAGACCACACAGATCTATTATGATGTCACAATGTACAAATTACATTGTCCTAATTTGGAGGTGTACAACAGACCATACAGATCTATTATGATGTCACAATGTACAAATTACATTGTCCTAATTTGGAGGTGTACATTCCTGGAGGGCAGGTGTGAGCACTGGTTTTTGTTCCAACCAATCGTCTTGGCTTAGAGGAAAGGAAAAAAAAAAAAAAGCATTCACAGAGGATACATGCCTTCAGATGTAGCTGTAGCTTTAAAAGTGTAAATGAATGTAATGTAATGAATCAGTTAAATTAAATAATTAGGAGCAGAACGTGGCTTAAAATCCGGAAACGGATCAGCCTGCGATGCGAACCCCTGCCCTAGTCTTCAAGTCACACCTTGAGCTGGATTTCACACCTCAAAGGTGTTTGCTGGAGGAAGCAGTAGAGAAGTCATGTGGAACTGCATTACTGTAAGCAGCCTGAACCGAGACACAAAACCATAAGCACTTCTGTGATTATAAAACATAAAGCATGTCTGTCTTAGGCTGGTGTAATGTAAAAGCAGCCTTTTACCATGCCTTATTGGTAATATCTGTAATGCATCATACTCAATTTTAAAGGCAGCACTCTGCTAGACATAAAGTATGAGGCATTGTGCTGAAAGAGCTTTCTGAAAAACCAAAAAGGCAGAAGAATATAAAAGTAGCACTAACATTTACATAAAATACACAGTGCTGGAGAGACGACATAAAATAATAATCAAAAAAAAATAATTGCGGAGAACACAATGAATTAATCAACACTAAAATAGTGCATTTTTTAAAGATTTGAAACACTGCAAGTGTCCGGGTGTTGTTAAAGACCTGAGGTAAGCCACTCCATAAATGTTCTGTAATATCCATATTTATACGGCAATATCCATATTCATACTCTAAAGTACACCATTGTATTTCCCATAGTTCCAGCACCACTCCCTCTACAGTAAAATTCCTCTCATCAAAAAAGTCTCAGACGTAAAAAAGAAGCCAAGTTACTTACGCATAGCCTACAGACCGCTGTCTATAAGTCCTTAATTCCAACTTCCAAAAACTAGGCCTGCCTTTACAAGTATTCATATCAAAATGTGGCCAAGTTACAACTAACAATATTGCCTATTGTAGCTCACACTAAATACATAAGCTCTATTCCAAAGCAATGCTATCCAAACTTTCCTTAATTATTGAATGCAACTTGGCCCTGTGTTTCTTCATTACATTACATTACAGTCATTTAGCAGACGCTTTTATCCAAAGCGACATACAGTAATTCATCATATCCATCTTAGCATGTGAAGAGCTTGTGCCTCATGGAACAACTACTGATTTCAATTAATGTTTTTAACAGTTGATGAATAATTACATTCCAGAAAGGATATGGTTATACGTTGTTGACAAGTTTTCTTTAGAAAATGTACAGGTTTTAAAATGTTAACTGCTGCTACAGATTTCTTTACAGTTCACAAACAGACATTTATATCAAGAAACATCATGTACAATAGAGAAAGGGGGGATGAATAAATAAATGCAGATAAAAATGAGTAATATTTTTACCTAGAAAATAGCGTACATATAGCATTTTTACAAACGTATCCAGACATGTTTGTGGGTCAGATGAAGGCAAATAAGTAATAGTACAAATTTTCTGAACATAATAATAGTTATAATATTTGCAAACAGAATTTTGTGAACACAAGGATATCTAAGCTCTGTAGGACCACACAGGTTTTGATAGAAATCCAAATAACTAAATCAATAATTACATAATAATAATAATAATAATACATTTTATTCATTCTGTGCTTTTCATAGACCTAAAGCAGTGGATGCAGACAATTGTTCAAACATGCTCTATAGTGTATTTATTCTTCCGTTTAATTTCGAAATGCAACACATCTGAATCAAAGTATTTCCAATATAAATTATACTCATTTTGCAGTTTGATGTGGAACATAGTTTCATTGACCACATTCTCTTGAGATGGTAAGATGAAGAAACACAGGGCCAAGTTGCATTAAATAATTTAGAGCTAGTGTATTTAGTGTGAGCTACAATAGGCAATATTGTTAGTTGTAACTTGGCCACATTTTGATATCAATACTTTTAAAAACAGGCCTAGTTTTTGCAAGTTGGAATTAAGGACTTATAGACAGCGCTCTGTAGGCTATGCGTGAGTAACTTGGCTTTTAAATTTTTTTAAATATATTTTTTACGTCTGAGACGTTTTCGATGAGATATATTTATTTACTTATTTTTGGTAGGTAACTAATGATGAATAATGTATCAAGATAATGACATAATACAGAATACATGCATTCCAAATAAATGCATGCAGACATTCGCGTAACCATAACGCCCTCTACTGACGAGAATGAGAACATTTCACCTATTACCGACAATTACATAAAGAGTTTGTAGATGAGCTGTATTTAATCTAATGAAATACAACGAACAGCACTACCTGAGCTATGGAACATGAAGAAGCATGTACATTAATTAACCAAGTCTATATGGAGACATGCATGCACAATAGGCTAGACGCAAACACATTCTAGCTGAAAAAAAGACATACAGTCTAAACAGTTAGTACAGCCTAAATAGTTTGCGTTAGTAAAATATGGAAATAAGCGAACAGTTTTTCTTTTGCCATGACATTTGTGAAAGACAAACCAGAGTGCTGCAGCGAGAGACGCTACAGCAGGCAACAACAGTAAACAACTTTCTTGTTGGATCTGTGCTTTCCTCCAGTTTGCCTTTCACAAATGTCATGGCAAAAGAAAAACTTTGCATAGCTCGAAGCGTCCACGTTCGCGTATTTGCGTGAGGTATGTTTCGGCCCTAACGTTGGCTAACAAACTTTATTGGACAACGCATATTTCCCATGAATCTTAGCCAGAAAGAAAACAATAGATACTACTAAGAAAGTAGCCTACCAGAGATGATTATTCTTCTTCTTATTATAATTAAAAGTGTTTGCAGGAAACGACATTGTCTACAGAGTAGCATAAACTAGAGGCATGTTTGGAGGCTATTGTACTTTTTAAAAGTGATTAACCATGACACAGATATGTTTGGGGAATTGGAGGTTTATAAATCCGATCTCTTCAGGTATTGCAGCTTATAGCAGGCTATCATCAATTCTTAATGTATTATCCTAAATTCTAAATTGTCCTAGTAGTTAATTTTATGGTGACATTGTGTTATGTGTGAAAAGGATAAACTGAACAGAGCTGAAGAGAAGAAATGAATGAAGACATAATTAAGAAATGTTGGCCAAGGCGAGCGTTGAAGGTTCGGTTTTCACAGTGAGTCAGACATGACCGCAAGAGCACAGCAGGCTCCACACAGACACATTTTTTTGTCGGCATTTGTGTGAGATTAACACATGTAGCCAATGGCACAGTTATTTATAAAAAAATGTTTTACATTAATGCAACAATGCAATGTTAACCAGATGATATTTTGTGTTAAAACTTTTTTTATTGCTTGACAAATGGCCATGGGATACCTGTTCCCATAACGTAGCTAGCCTGCATTCTGCCGTGGTGTCCAGTGACTGAATTGTTTCCCAACAATTATATTGGCTATAGGCCGTTTGTCAGTGTCCGTCTTACTTTCACCATTTCGCTGTAGTACAAGTAAAACATTGAACAGTTAATATTGGAAATGTCTTTTGCCTTTGCAATAAAAATACGTTTGTTAATGTGAAAATAATAACAGTATAATAAATGAAAATTATTTAACAGTTGCACTTGTGCCCTGTTGGGCTCGAACCCCTAATCCTCTGTGCGAGAGGCAGCAACTGTAACCAGTAGGCCACAGTAGCTTAATGGAATACATAGAGCCATATAGCGGTTTTGTCTGTGATTCTGTGATGTCGCCATTAGTTTGAAGTGTTTTTATTGGGCGATAAGCTTGGGAGAGCAGGTACGCAATGTTGTTATCCAATGGGGATAATTATTCTTTGAGGGTACGGAGGCAGGCAGGTAGTGAGGGTCTCTGGGTAGGCAGGAAAAATGGGAAGAAGAGGAAGGAGAAAAACCGCAAAATAACCCAGGTTTGGGGCTTTATTGTGTGGATGTGTGAAGTCGTATCTGAATGCTGTGTGGTTACACGAGGTCAGAACATACAGAAGTTAATGTTTTTAAGTGCTGATAGTATGTGGTCATTGTGGTTACTTCTGTAGAAAACCCTGAAAAGTTCCAAACTCTCGGTGCTGTATAGGTATGGAGCATGCCCTGCCAAGCCGTAACTTGGCGGATGGTATACCTGCCATTCCAATACTCAAGTGTTCCAGCAATACCTAATATACTGTAATATGCAGTTAAATTATTAAATAAAACTTAATATAATATATAATAAAACTTAATTATTGAAATGGCCCCAGCCTTTTATTTCATCAGACGTTTTTTTAGCCCAACGAAACGGTCGTGCGCTAAAGCTGCAGACGGCAAGCGCTTTCTCTGGGAAAATGTTTTCGTCGCCTGCTGAATCGGGAGCGAAACGAGCCGGCGCTGGCGCATACGGGCGGTTAGAAAGCAAAGCCACAGTAATTGGTAGGAAAGAAAACCCGCGCGCGCACCGGCCCCCTCCAGGAACGGAGCCGCGCGGCCCTGCGTTAAATTGACACCCCTGAGGAAGCGGGACGAGCTGGAGTCCAGCGGCGCCGCGGCGTCTGCAGGAGACTTTCCGGTTTACTTTTCAAATCAGAAGCCAATTTAGGCCTCGGAAAGCAGGTGTGCGGACTCTTTAAGCTCGTCAGCGACTCGAATTAAGCGCTTAGGCGTCGGGACACGGCCAAAAACCGACAGACACCGCCGCCCTCCAAAATGGCGTCCGCAGCCATCGTTTTACCGTGCCGTTCAGTTCAGTTAAAAACAGCGCTCTACCAAACCGCAAAGGCGGTGTTGCACTGTAACAACACAACTCTTTGAGGTGTAATGTACAGCATTAGCGCCGTTACGAAGGTATAGACGGTTGCTGTATTTAGCCGTGAACCCACTACTCCCGCCCCACCCCCAATCCCCTCTCCAAAGTGTCCCAGTCAGCATGCAGTATAAATACATACAGACAAATGACCCATGAGATCAGTGCTACCTGGCTGACGGAGCAAGGGGCCACAGTGTCTCTTTAATTGGGGTACGAGTGTGTGACCAGGTGCTGGGTGCACATTAATCCTACCCCCCTTTCCACTGGGCAGCGTGTCTGTGTGTGTGTGTGTGTGTGTGTGTGTGTGTGGGAGGAAGGGGGGGTTCGGCGTCCCCGCATAGTGAGGCTGGGGAGATCTCCAGGGGGAGGGGCTGACATTTCGCTGTCACCAGTCAGGGGGCGGAGAACGGGGTCGGTGGGGAGTTAACGTTAGCACGAAACTCGGAGAGTTCAATTAAGCAGACACTAACGAGGCAGCCTAGCAGGTCTTCGTTAACAATATTAACGAGCCTGGCAGAGGTTGGGGCCTGCAGGGAACTCGGAGTCCAGGACTCGAGTTGTGGGGTGGGGGGTGGTCAACTGGTTTTGGGCAGGATCAGCTAGTGCTGATCAGATACTGATCTGAAGGGAATAACTCCGTACGTGCACACACATGCGAGCGCGCGCACACGGACGGACACACCCACACGTGTACAAGCACACAACCCACACCCAAACTTCAACGAATATCCTCCTTCTCATACATACACACCTGTCCTGCATATGAACCAAAATGTTACAGTACAAACAACGCGCCCAATGTTGATGTGATCTTCTTTCAATTAAACATGTGAGCTTACGGGCATCGCAACCAGCAACACCTCGGAAAAACTGATCTCAGATCAGCGGTCAACTGACAACACCGATTTGTGATTAGCAGTAAACGCAGTAACGTTGATCTCTGATCAGTACGGTCAGGAAATCAATGGCGCGTAGAGGTATTACAGAGGAAGGTCTGTGCCGCATCCTGCCACGCCCCGCCCAGCCCTCACCTTTCCAAGCACGGGTATGTCGATGGAGCCCCAGGTGTCCGCAGCCCAATGGACCATGCCAGAGGCAAAGTCTGCAGTCACAATCCCTGCAACTGAGAGAGAGAGGGAAAGAGTACATTTCGACAGATTTGTTAATGTCAATTTTGCTAGTAATAACACAATTTATATCTGCACAACAGTATATGACAATTTAAGTTAAGTTATAATTATCGAAGGCAATGACGGCCGTCACCACCATGTGTGGTATTGTCTTTTTTTTTCCCCATCGCCCAGCCATACATTAAACGCTATTTTATCATTTTCATGTACAATTATTGGAGAAGAACAGAATTAAGCTGGATAGAACTAAACTGGATTAACAGTGAAGAGGGAGCTGAGAGAGAGACAAAGACAGAAAGGGAGGTGGACATATTTGAGGGACAGAGAAATTTCCGGAAGAGCGTGCCGAAACTCACAGATGCCGAAGATGATTCTGTAGATGTGCACTGTGGAGAAATTGAGCACCAGGAGGAGAAAGTTGATGCTGAACAGACAGAAGCAGAGAACCACGCTGATCCACTCCTGCAAACGCTTGCCTGGGGAAGATATGGCGTCACATTAGCAGTGTACACAGTCACTTCTGTCACACAAAAAACACATCAGCAGGGTACACACAGTCACTGCCATCACACACAAGACCACGTCAGCACCAAATACAGTCAGTGGTACCACATGCACGATAACACAGCCATCATAAGCTCCCTGTACAGTCATCTATGAGTGCTTGTGAACGTGTGTAAGAGCACGTATGAGTGCGAGTGTATTCTTGTGTGCGCGCACATATGCACACCTGACTATGTGAGGTTGTGAATGTCTCCGAGTTTGAATGTGCGGTTGCATGTATGAGTATGCGTGAATGTGTGCTTGAATGTGTGGCTGCATGTGTGTGAGTGTATGAGTATGTGTGAATGTGTGTTTGAATGTGTGGTTGCATGCGTGTGCATGTATGACTATGTGTGAATGTGTGTTTGAATGCGTGGTTGCATGTGTGTGCGTGTATGAGTATGTGTGTCTGTGTGTGTCTGTGTGTGCGTGTGTGTGCGTGTGTGTGCGTGTGTGTGCGTGCGTGTGTGCGTGCGTGTGTGCGTGCGTGTGTGCGTGCGTGTGAATGTGTGGTTGCATGTGTTTGTGCATGCGTGAGTGTGCACGCAGCATTAGGGACAGTGCTGGGGTATAGCTAACTAAAATGCAGTGAGCGTTACTATAGGCTGGGGTCAGGAGGAGGAAGTGGACCGGGTCATAGCAGCGCCGCTGGGCCCAAACCACTACTCTGCTGTAGGGGAGACGGGGACAAATGGCTCCAATAAAGAGCAGCTGAATTATTCACCAGCCTGTTCTTCCAACTACTGCCACCAAACCCTCCCTCTGAGATCAGCCCTGACCATCAACCCTCTCTTTTTCTCTCTCCCTCCCTCCCTGCCTCTGAGATAAACCCTGACCATCAACCCTCCCTCTCTTTCACTCCCCCTCTCATCTACATCCCTCCCTCCATCCCTCTGAGACAAACTCTGACCATCAACCCCACCTTCTCTTTCTCTCTCTCACTTATCTTGCTTTCTCTCTCCACGCTTCTTTCCCTCACCTCTCTTTATCTCAGCCCGTCTCTCTCCTTTCACATAGTCTCCCTCCCTCTCTTCCCCCGTCATTCTCACTCCCTCACTTCTCTCTTCCTACCCACACCTCTACTCTCTATCTCCATATCTTTCACTCTCTCCCCAGCTCCACAGGGAGCCCTGGAGCCGAGGTCTGCGTCGCCCGCCCGGGCATTCTGAAGGACGGTCAACACCCCGGGCGGAGCACACCCGCCCCCCCAGCAAACACCTGAGCGCCTGCAGCCATCGCCCGAAGCAGTGCCACCTGACAGGTGACCTCACAACGTTCAACCACACGCTTTAGAGAGCAGAATGTCGCCTGTGGTGGAGCGCAAGGAGAAAGCCAATCGGAGAGACGACGCTCTCTGACCTGACCGTTCGTGCGCTGGAAATTTCTGATTTTCCGTTACCCTGCAACTCACGCTGGCAGTGACTTCCCCTTTATCCCCGTAACTCCACCCCCCCCCAGCCTATTTCTCCCCGCATACCTTCAGAAAGTCGCGTCTCCCGTGTCGCTACCTGCTAAGGCACAGTTCGCACGAGAATAGCGTTGTGGAAACGCTGTGTGGGGGAAACGCTCAGTGTGTGTTGGCTGGATGCAGGAGGACAGAGCCTGGCTCCCACCTCGAGTCACATCCGCACGCACACACTCTCACACACACACACACACACACTCGCGCGCACGCGCACACACACACACACACACACACACACTCACGCGCACAGGGTCGAGCACCGGGGCCCCTGTCAGGTGTCAGGTGATCGGCGACAGCCCTCCTCCCGCTCCCCCGTGAGGCGGGAAACTAGGCCAGGCCTCGACAGAGCGAGCGCCGCGCCAAAAACGGTCCCCCTGTCCAGAGAGAGGACCAGAGCAGTGCGCTCATTAATACAACCCTGACAACAACACGTTCCCCTGAAAATCCCCCACCATCCCTCACTACCAGCACCAGCCCGCCCCCCCATCTCTGCGTGCAGGCGTGGGGAATTAACCTGGGGGAGGGAGGAGGGGATAGCGGGGTGGTAGCAGGGAGGAGGTAAGGGGGTGGGGGGGGGGTGCTAATAGACTGAAATTAATCAGCGGCTCCCAATTCGGCACAGAGGGACACTGCAAGCTCCAAAACGACACCCTGTGAATGCTAATGCCGCTTCCCTCGCTTCCCTCCCCACTTCTGTTTACCCCCTCACGCCATCGCCGCGCCAATCAAATCCGGCCCCGTCTCCGCAGGGGCCACACGCCGCTCGCCACAGGCCACGGGCCGCGGGCGTGGCTCCGGCCTGCTCGCGGTCGAGACGCGATGCCGCTGAGACGGAGATTGCGCGGCACCGCAACTGGCTAGAACGTTCCGGATCTGCCAGAGGAGCCTCACGCTGTGACACGTGGAGGGTGGGGGGGGGGTGGGGGGGGTTTTATGATTTTGGGCTACTCTAGAGCGAGAGGCCCATTACACCCTCGAAAACCTTGGTAAGGGGTCTTTTTTGAGGGCGGAATGGCAGAGCTGCTGCCTCCTACACCCGCCACCAGGGGGCAGCATTCCAAAGGCCCGTTCCTCTCCACGGCCGCTGCTCGGACGCCCTCTCTCGCTAAACAAAGCCATCCTTTCTTCCCCCCCCCTTCTCGTGTGGTCCTGAACCGGCCTTTTGTTGCACTTCTTTTGTGCGCCCCCTCCAAAGCCCAGAAACCAACAAGAGACAATGAGGCTCGGGCGGCGACATCCAGCTTTCAGATTTGTGACCTGCGAATGCAGCCAGACCATTTGCAACGTCAAGACCTCAGAAGGACCTTGGGACCCTCGGACTTTCGGTTACCAAACGCAAGGACACGCGTGAAAACCACACAAACACACGCGTGCCACTCTCAGGGTTTAGTACCGTGTGCTTTTTTTGTTTTTCTCCCGAGTGTTTTAGCGACAGAATGAGAGAAGCGTGCCATGGGAGTCGCACACACGCGCACACACACATACACATCTCAAAGTCCCCTGGTCGGATCTCTGAAGGCCTGTCTTCAGATGTGACGGCGAGTGTGGGGAGAGAGGGAGGAAGGAAAAGTGGGTCAAAGGCAGAAAAAGAAAGAGAGAGACACAGAAAGAAAGAAATAAAGCGAGAGAGCAAGAAAGAGAATGAGAGAGAGGTAGAATTCCCCTGATCAGGCAGGACAGATCAGTCACAGTCCTTGTTTCTTCTCATCTGTTCTCAGCGGAGAGGGTCCAACCAGGGACTCAGACAGACGCAAACGGCCGCTCACTCGCACGAACGCACGCACGCACGCATGCAAGCTCACTCGCGGGCAGGCCCACTCGCAGGCAGGCTCACTCACTCGCTCACACACACCCGCACGCTCACTCGCTCACACACCCGCACGCTCACTCGTTCACACACCCGCACGCTCACACACCCGCACGCTCACTCGCTCACACACTCGCATGCTCACTCGCTCACACACCCGCACGCTCACTCGCTCACACACCCGCAAGCTCACTCGCTCACACACCCACACGCTCACTCGCTCGCTTACACACCCGCAAGCTCATTCGCTCGCTCACACACCCGCACGCTCACACACCCGCACGCTCACTCGCTCGCTCACACACCCGCACGCTCACTCGCTCACACACCCGCACGCTCACTCGCTCACACACCCGCACGCTCACTCGCTCACACACCCGCACGCTCACTCGCTCACACACCCGCACGCTCACTCGCTCACACACCCGCACGCTCACTCGCTCACACACCCACACGCTCACTCGCTCGCTCACACACCCGCAAGCTCACTCGCTCGCTCACGCACCCGCACGCTCACTCGCTCGCTCACACACCCGCACGCTCACTCGCTCACACACCCGCACGCTCACTCGCTCACACAACCGCACGCTCACTCGCTCACACACCCGCACGCTCACTCGCTCACACACCCGCACGCTCACTCGCTCACTCACTCACACATACACACGTTCACTCCGGCCAATGTACACGCGCAAACACAAAGATGGGCACTGGGCTTACAGTGGCAAGGGCATCTGCTACCCTGATCCTGTCCCAGCTGACACTGTGCAGGTGTGTGTGCGTATGTGTGCCCCATGTGTGAGAGCGCGTGCGTGCATGCATGTTTGTGTGTGAGTGTGTGTGCGTGAATTCATGTTTGTGTGTGCCCCGTGTGTGAGAGTGCGTGCGTGCATGCACGTTTGTGTGTGAGTGTGTGTGCGTGAATTCATGTTTGTGTGTGCCCCATACTAAGTGTGTATGTGTGCGTGTACATGTGCGTGTGTGTGTGTGTGTGTGTGGTGTGAGTGTACGCGTGTGTGTACATGCTGTCTGTGTGTGTGTGTGTGTGTGTGTGCGCGCGGTGCAAGTGTGTGTGTGGTGTGAGTGTACGCGTGTGTGTACATGCTGTCTGTGTGCGTGTGTGTGGTGCGAGTGTGTGTATCTGAACAGTACACCTCCAGGTCTGACTCTAATGAGGGCCACAGATGACATAAAGAGGACAATGTGACCCCTGAGACCCCAAATATGAGCAGGAGAGAACAGAGGAGCCATTTCCTGAAGGACAGAGCCCTGCTGACTGCGCCTGACTGGACAGACTCACTCACTGACTGACTGACTTGAGAGACTCACAAACTGACTCATCAACCAACTGACTGACTCAGTGACTGGCGAGACTGGCATTCTGGAGACTAACTCACTGACTGGCAGGAGAGAATGACTGACTGGAGACTGACTCAGTGGAAACTTACTAACTGACTGACTGAAGACTGACTCACTGACTGGCTCACTGGAGACTGACTGACTGGCTGGAGAGACTGAGTTGAGCTAGTTTTCCTGCAACTGCAGCACACTGCGCAGCACTCTAAAACTGCAACCGTGTGAAAAGCATCAGTCTCGGGAAACGAGACTCATCAAGAGCTCCAGTACTCCAACCAGGACCTGACCTGAGGCCGCTTCCGCGTGAGGGGAAAAAAACACGGCACAAGTTTGTCTATATTTAACCGGACACTCACACGCCAGACCCTTCACCTCCGGCTGCGTTCCTAAGTTTCCAGAAGTGACCTGCGTTCCCCCGCTCTGCTCCGACAGCAAGAGAGCGAGGGAGGGCCCATCAAACATTTATGGCAGACTGTGAGGTTCAACTTCTAATGTATTCCTGTATAATTGAAAAGCTCCACGGGGGACGGAGGACGAGGGGGGGGGGGGGGTTGACTGAAAGCTTCCGGATGGTTCCTTCAGAACTATTGCTCCACGTTCCCGGCTAAAACCCGGCACTCAAAAGAATAACCAGGCGGCAACCAGATCCCCTGACCACACTCCGACAGACGCCTCTTCTACCTCTTTATCTTTTTCGTTCCTCCTACTTTTCCTTTATGCTGACTGCACATCCTGGAGGGGCTGTTCTGGGGTCGGGCCCCGGAGCCCAGGTGCTGACCCCATGACCCCCGCCCCCTGTCAAGCGTCCAGAGCTCTGACCCGCCCCCCCTCTCAGAGCTCCGACAGATTAGCCCTCGCACTGCAAAGGCCTCAATAATTAACGGCAGCCTGGATGGGGAGAGCGGACTTAACCTCTGTCCTGTCACGGATGAGGGGTAAGGAGCTGGCCGTGGTATTGGGGTATCGGGTTCCGCGCGGCTCACCGGCTAGTGGGGGCTGTAGTGTTTGGTTCTCTACCAAGAGCCGAAAGTTTTTTGTACAGTATACCTGGACTCTGAGGCCTGATCTGTATACCCCTGGCACCATGCCCCACCCACACCCACACCCACACCCGACATGAGTCACCAGGAAGTGATATCACCAATTCAACATGTGATGAAAACCAATGCAAAAGACAGGCCACAGAACCAAAAAGGGAAGAACTCGTAAAGCACTTCTCTGCGAAAGTGAAGACATTTCAGGCCTCGGTTTGCGGCGAGAACCACAGAGAAGTTTGAAAACCGAGAGCAGCCAACGTGCGTACGCGTTCCAGGCCATTACATCTCCAGTCGTAGAGGCAGAAACCCTGGGGTCCAGGACTGAGGTAGTTTTGGATACTTCCAAGGCTGCAGGTAAATGTTGAGCCTAGATGGGCTGAATGGCCTGCTCACATCATTATGTATCCTCCTTATGTGCCTAAGATTTTCAGCACTGAAAAAGCAACCTGACCTGTCCACTTGCGTGTTGACAGAAAAACATATTTACTATTCAGAAATAGAGACGCCGCTTCCTTGTTCGTTTCTTTCTATGCAGTCATACAAAAACAGAACAGTACAGTCTGGGGCTGTGGGCGTGGCGCAAAGACGCAAATTCCACCCGGCAGTCACTCACCCGACAGAGACAGAGAAGCCTCCGGAACACATGGGCTGAATCCCAAACTGAGCCCTCGTGGACTCGAGGACTGTGGACTTGCAGACTTTCATAGCGCAATTCCGAGGGTAAGTAAGTCCGCGTTGATGCGGACCTGCAAAACGTGCGGAGAGAGGGTGTGAAAAGTGCACATAGGTCTTGCCAAAAACGCTGTTTTCACAATGGAACAGCCCAAAGCACTAACAGACTTAGAGATCGTGCCTTTGAGTCCACAAGTCCAGAGAATGGGATTCTGCCCTGCTGTGTTGAGCTTCTCACCCGTTCCCATTACAGCTTCCTGCCCTAGCAATGTCCACAGGCACATTCCTGTACAAAACTCATTATTCATAGACCAGATACTCAGATATTGATATGGAGGGACACGTAACTGCATTCATAAAAGATCCACGCTCAGTGTTGTCAGTACAAGATGAGGCCAAAGGTCTTGGCATATTCCCTTTATCAAAAATTCTGTTATCAGTTGATGAAAAATTTGTATGCACAATTCTAAAACTTTATAATAGGGGTTACTTAGAGGAGCTCAAATCACAGCCTCGATTTTTAGTAACTTAGCCATTAGTAAATTCAAAGAAGAAAATATATATTTTAAATAAGATTACATTTACAATTGATATTCACATACACGTTAAACTTTAGATAAAGATTAATTTTTATGAAAGCCGTTTTATATTACCTGTTGGTACACAGGTGACGGATTACTATACAATACAGTGCCCTCCACTATTATTGGCACCCCTGGTAAGGATGAGTAAAAAGGGTTATAAAAAATTATCCGTTTGGTGAATTAGCTTAATCTCACACTGAAAAAATTAGAAAAATCCAACCTTTAATTGAAGTAAATTTATTATAAGAAAAAAAATCCCTCATCAAGAAATAATTATTTTTAACAAAACCACATGTGCCACAATTATTGGCACCCCTGCATTTATATATAGAATAAAGTAATCATTTTTTATATTTGGTTGCATATCCTTTTCATGCCATGACTTCCTGATGTCTGTGACCCAACAACATAAAAAGACTCTTGTTATCTTATTTTCTTGTACTCTTACAAGCGAAAATATAACGTCTCTGTATTTGAAAGAATCTCTATGGGAATTGGGAGGTGGGACTAGATTTAGCTGTAAATTACACTGGAACAGTATGGAACACATGGTTGGCTAAACTTGAAGAGTTTCTTCTCCTGACTTATTTTTCCATAGAGTTCTATAGAAAAATATGTCAGGAGAAACAATCCTTAAAGTGATCCATCCATATCTACTGCATATCTAGCAACAGAGTGACGGTTTGAGGCTCGTTTGATACCTCAGACCATTGATAACAGCCATTTTACCAACCATGTATTCCATACTGTTCCAGCATAATTTACAGCTAAATCTATTCCCACCCCCCAATTCCCAGAGATCCATTCAAATGCAGAGACGTTATAGTATCGCTTGTAAGAGTAATAACAGAAAATAAGATATCAAGAGTTTTTTGATGTTGTTGGGTCACAGACATCAGGAAGTCATGGCATGCAAAGGATGTGCGACCAAATATAAAAAATTATTACTTTATTCAATATATAAATGCAGGGGTGCCAATAATTGTGGCACACGTGGTTTTGTTAAAAATAATTATTTCTTGATGAGGGATTTTTTTTTCTCATAATCAATTTACTTCAATTAAAGGTTGGATGTTTTTCTTTTTTTCAGTGTGAGATTAAACTAATTCACCAAACGGTTAAACCCTTTTTACTCATCTTTACCAGGGGTACCAATAATAGTGGAGGGCACTGTATGTGTGCCTGTTTATTCTTGTCTGCCTGGCTGGAGTTCTGGAATGGGAGTCCTGGAACGCAGCATCTAGAACAGGGATGGGCAACTCCAGGCCTCGCGGGCCAGTGTGTATGCAGGTTTTTGCCACCACCAGCTACCAAATATTTAATTATAGCCCAATAATTTACACGATGTTTATATAGGGTTACAAATATACGTTCCACACTGGCCCGCTATGTATGCCATGATGAATGTGTGAGAAACGATCGCAACGTAAAATGAAGTACTGCAGCGTTTGGGAAGAGAAAACTGAGAAAGGTGCTGGCGTCGAACCGAGTCCTGAGAGTGGGGCTTAGCAGCTGCGACTTCCCGCCCAGCACCTCTTCGCCCCTTTGGCGGACAGCTCGAGCTGGTTTTCGTTCAGCTCCGTACTCCCAGTGAGTGCCATTGGCGTGGCGCCTGTGCGATAACAAAAAACCTAGAGAATCCCAATTATGGCTTGCAGGTGTGTTTACGCTTATGAGGCATGGGGCATTATGGGAATGAAGGTAAACCGGCCATTTCCTTCCCTTCAGCCTCCCCAGAGCTTGCCTCTGGTAAAATCCTCCTTGAAGACGCAAACTCTATACCACCACTAACCTCTGCGCCTTCCAGGAGAAAATAGGAATTCCTAAATACTTCCCTGCCATTACACCTGTCGTCGGCCCCCGCCATATGCGTTTCCCTGAGCTCATAAATAAATCACATGGGGTAGCCCCACTCCCAGAGACACCGGGTTCAGATCATGTGATGCCAACAACCAATCATAAAAGAGGAAAGAAGAAAATAGGTCATGTGAATATGTTTTATCTACTTGTTACAATGGCTACATTCCACAATATAAACAGCAGCTGATGAATGTTATTGCGCCTGTATTGTAGTGCACAGTGAATTGGTGTATATGACCAATTAGCTGATTGAGCCAGGGTAACTGGTGGCAGCAAAAACCTACATACACACAGGCCTGTGAGGACTGGATTTGCCCATCTAGAAGGTGGGCCATAGAATGAGAGTGAGATCTGGAATGTACAATCTAGAACGTGAGCCCTAGAATGGGAGTGAGATCCGGAATGCAGGATCGAGAACATATTCCTTGAAAATCCCTATGCTGCAACGCGACTGACTTTCTGACTGGCGTGTGGTGGGACAGCATGGTACCCGAATAGCTGAAAGTCCACGCCTGCATGCCGATTCACAGCCATAAACCCAGACAGACAGGGAAACTATATATAGCAGCATAACAGGAGCCAGGCGTGTGCGTGTGCGCAGGCAAAACGCTCACACAGACACACAGTTAATTGACCTTACAACTATAATTTCTTTGCCCAGCACACACTTCTGCACTGAATTGGAATTATCCTTCTTAATCTACATAAATATTGCAAAACTCCATTGCAGGGTGTGGAAGTCTGCACTCCAAGCCTATCAACAGGTGCCCCAGTGATCTCAGCATCACGTGCCTTAAAATAATCAGGAAAAAAAACAGAGAATGGTCCACCCCGGCCGGTTTTCCGGCGAAATCTGCAAAGTGGGACGAGGCCGAAATGTGGGCAGCGGCGTGTGATGTGCAGACATATGGCAGTGAGAGAAAGTCCAGCTGTTTTCTCACCCTCGGGTTACTGTAATGAGCCTTAAGACCAAAGCCTAATCAATCCCATCTTAGCCATCAGCCTCCCGCACGTAAACACGCGGCTCTGTCGCTGCATCCGCTGCCCTCTTGCACAGATGCGCTCTGACGCCATCATTCACTCACTCAAAAACACCCCCCCCACCCCACACACACACCTTACCCCACTGTACAGTACAGTATCTCTCCAGCAGAAAAGGGGGTGCTCAGAAACCAGTTGCAACTCAATGGGCAAAGTTCTGATCCCACCACTCCTTTTTCCTAGGCTTGCTTGTGTGTGTACGTGCGTGTGTGTACGTGTGTGTGCGTGCGGCAGAGGGCTCAGCACACAAAATGGGTACTGGTTTGTCTAATGGTCTGCAATGCAGCAAGCATACAGAAAACTCACATACCCCATTAAGATGAAAATACATTCCTAGATTAAGTTATTAATAGAAAAGATCCCCTTTCTGCCACTCTCTCTGAAAGAGAAATTAGTGCAGGATTGACATTAGCAACATATGCGTTTGACATACTGAGTAGGTTACCTGGCAATGCAGATAAACAGAATGTACTCACAGATCCTGCTTTGTTTATTATTTATTTATTTATTTGTAATAATTGTACTAGTTACCATGGACTTCCACAACACAGTCAGAGAGGAGGAAACATAACACACCTACGCAGGGTTAAAATATCCTTTCAGTTTTAGCTAATGCCTCTTCGGGTTGTTTTTGTAGATGTCAAAGCGGATCCCTCAGGTCCACTGGATACAGTAAAATGAAGTGAGTGCCCTGCTTAGCCCAAGAGTTGGAACAAAATCAATTCTGCATTTGAGCTTTGTTTCTCTCCCATAGTAAAAACGGCCCGTATCCCCGCAGGGCAGACTAATTTATTGTTTGTGAATTGCTGTATTTCCGACCGTTCTCACAAATTCCTAGTTGAACTCATGCACCGCTGTCTTTTTAAAACATAATGCCTGCTAGTCATTGAGCCATGTCTCTATACGCATGCTAGTGAATGGGCCATGTCTCTATACGCATGCTAGCGATTGGGCCATGTCTCTATACGCATGCTAGCGATTGGGCCATGTCTCTATACGCATGCTAGCGATTGGGCCATGTCTCTATACGCATGCTAGCGAATGGGCCATGTCTCTATACGCATGCTAGCGATTGGGCCATGTCTCTATACGCATGCTAGCGATTGGGCCATGTCTCTATACGCATGCTAGCGATTGGGCCATGTCTCTATACGCATGCTAGCGATTGGGCCATGTCTCTATACGCATGCTAGCGATTGGGCCATGTCTCTATACGCATGCTAGCGATTGGGCCATGTCTCTATACGCATGCTAGCGATTGGGCCATGTCTCTACACGCATGCTAGCGATTGGGCCATGTCTCTATACGCATGCTAGCGATTGGGCCATGTCTCTATACGCATGCTAGTGATTGGGCCATGTCTCTATATGCATGCTTTAATAACATCTAGAAAGCACAGGAATACAGAAGCTTTGTGGTAGCCACATTAAAGGCTGAAAATAATTGGAAAAATAGTGCTTTACATTTTCCCAGAATATATTTTCACACAGCCTACTTGGGAGGACCAAAATTCCCAGACTTACTTGTTCTTTGAATTTCCCTATTCAAATGTCAATGAGGAAATAAGCAGCAACGGAACAATTTGTGCACAAGTGTTACTGAGCTATAGCCTTGGTTTTCAACAGGGGGTCTGCGGATCTTTGAAGGTCCTTGAAGATACTGTAGGGGGTCCCTGGCCAGTTGGCATGTGCACAGATAGAAAACCAATAAAACATGGACAATTTCAGACACCTTAAACCTTGTATTTAGTCCATTAGGCCAATATTCCTACCCTGACAAAATATGTATGATTGTTCCATTTTTGACAGAATTCAATGGTTTTCTGGTAAACAGTTCAGGTTATGGGCGGCAGTGTAGTATAATGGTTAAGAAGCTGGACTTCTAACCGAAAGGTTGCAGGTTCGATTCCCAGGTAGGACACAGGCGTTGTACCCTTGAGCAAGGTACTTAACCTGAATTGCTTCAGTATATATCCAGCTGTATGAATGGATGAATGTAATAAGAAGTTGTGTAAGTCGCTCTGGATAAGAGCGTCTGCTAAATGTCTGTAATGTAATGTAAGCCTTGGTAGTAGTGCTGCAGTTCACTGTTTGAGTTGAATTGACTTTGTAGCTACATCTCTGTTTTACTTTGTAGGTAGGTAGTTGTAGACTAACGTATATGTATATGTTGATAACGTATATGTCGCCTATTATTTTCAAAAAGTCAGGGATGTCAACTCTCACGCATTGACCGTGAGACTCACGAATTTGACCCTTTGCTCACGGTCTCACGCTAAAGCAAAACATCAACAATTGTCACGCAATTTCACTGCATTTTTTTTCATTGCAAAAATAGTTCAACTTCCCGTGTCCCGAAACCCGTGCGTGTGCACTGCACGCTGTTCGATAGCCGTTTTCCAGACCAACTGGCACACTTCCACGTACCCTCCACCCTCTCCGCCGGCCAATCATTTATTATTGGCGATGAAAGGGTGAGAGGGTGGAGTGTACAATGTATTGCGCAGTTTGGAAAACAGACTCGAACCGAGTTGTCTTGAGCGCAAATGTCGACTTTAAGTAAACGAAAATGCACTTTAAAGTAAATCACGAATAAGTGATCAAATATGTTTGCACTATTAACTGTTGGCGTATTAATTGCAGCAATAACAATATGAATGCTTTGTTAACCTAAGAATTAGTTAACGTAGGCGACATCAGACTAATGTAATGTTAGCTGTTACTAAGACTAGCCCATAGTTAGCTAGCTAGCTAAAAAGGAGACAAATTGAAACGAGAGGTGGATCATTCCTTGTAAAACACACAGAAAGGTGGATTTCGACCCCCACCTTTTCAGATTGTTACAAAATGCTTTCTAAAGTTATGAATAGATAAGGTTAGTAGACATTTGTAGGAATTCATTGAATAAATTGAGAAATTAAGCTAATTGATTGGACCAAGGCTGGACCAAGGCTGTTGTAAAAATCATTCCTTGTAAAACACACAGAAAAGTGGATTTCGACACCCACCTTTTCAGATTGTTAAAAAATGCTTTCTATAGTTATGAATAGATAAGGTTAGTACACATTTATAGGAATTAATTGAAGAAATTGAGAAATTAAGCTAATTGATTGGACCCAGGCTGGACCTTTACTATAACTCTACATGTCTAAATCATTACACTATAAGCAACTTCAATGAGTCCTCAATCTGTACAGGAGAAAATAACCATCTCCGTATTCAATGAAAATACATTAAATTGTATGAAGAAACAATCAAACTTGTCAAACTTCTATAACTGATGTTATATACTACCGTTAGTTAATCAGCTAATTAGTCATACACACAATCACCGATTCACTTGTAAATTACAGAACGATAAAATGCTACAATACACGCATTGACGCATACCGGCACAAGAACATTCATCAGCTGCTTTTCATATCGCGGATATGTAGATTAAAATATCAGATCGTGTAAACGATTGGGCTAATTCAATAATTGTTAACTGGCGGCAGCAAAAACCTGCATACACACCGGCCCGCGAGGCCTGGAATTGGCCACCCCTGGGTTAGAGGGATCTGTGAATGGATTTTCTCATTCGTGAGGCAGTGATTGGTCAGGTCGATTTGGGTGGAGTGTAAGTTGACATCCCTGAAAAGGTATATAAATAGCATTAGCATTACGTTATATAATGTTCGAAAAATTGCTTTATAAAAACAACACACATATTGATTACATCGGCATGTTCGTTAAAAAGATTGCTTTAGTTAGCCCTCAATTAGTTAACATGACTTGGTCAGAAACTGGAGTTGAGGTATAAACACGTCCTTGTTTTATAACCTCTATGGCCCCTTGCGATTCAAAGCCTTCAAAGCTAGGGAAAATAAACAAAAGATGTCTGTGGAGTGCACCAAAAGAGATGCATTCCACAGCTGAACCATGAACCTTTCACCCACGAACGACAAGTGCATCTGAAAGTTGGCATGACAGGTCATGTAATTTACCACGATGCATTGAAAAAACATCTGGTTTGACAGACGCGTACGTGTGATTTGACGCGTAAGAAAATGTCGGCGACCCAGCGGTCAGGCAAGTCTAACCACTGGATGGTTAGAATGACAGCTAGCCATCTGCTTTTTACTGCGTTCTGCGTTCAACATAATGTCGTGAACACGTTTTCTTGGGACGTGTAAAGGAACAATAAGGGACATATTGTGTTTCAGGCGTGAATCCAGATGACATGTGCGGTAACAGTCAGTAGCTAGCGTAACGTTAGCGGTTTGATTATTAGCTGCAACACTTACAGTTGATAGCCCACCAATCTAATTAGCAAACTGACTAGATGGCTTACCCGGAGAGTACAGCTCAGCGAGTTGGCGGGCCCCAGCGTGCTGTGGTCCCCAGCGAGGAGCAGTGCTGCGTGCGGCCGCTCCATGCTCATTCCCATTCGGATCCTCTTCAGCCATAGACCGTTGTTCGATCTCAGTCTCCGACAGCAGCAGTGCCCCCGCCATCCTCTCGTTGTTTCCTCTCGTTTCAGCTAAAATGCATATATGGCGATGGCCCTTTTAAAGCAGAATCAATAAAACGAAAGTAGCCAACCGATATTTAATGAATAGGGTGCAGGCACTCTGGGCTGATCTCCAATAACCAACTAGCTCGCTCGCTATCTAGCGAACGGACTTATTGCTTGATAGTGAGCAATTCATAGACACACCCGGAACTACGCTGTGAAAGCGCCTCATCTGAGACATGAACACAATAGCTACAATGCCTGGTTCTATTCCCTGGATTGGCACAATGAACTGTTACAAAAGCCACCTCTGTATTTCTTAGGACTTGGGCAGGTAGTTACTATCTGCCTAGTAATAACACAAACTTTCAACTCCCTTCACCTAACAGCACAGCTGGTCCGAAGGGAATGTCTGAAGATTCAGTTGTAGAAAATGTGAGCAGCAAACTCAAACGGACGTTCAGGGTATAGCTAAAGTACACAACCTTGTGTTTGCTACAGCTTGCTAGATAAGATACGAACAGGTAAATCAAATACGATGAAAGCTGCAATATATATATAATATCCGTATTTGGATTGCAATGGCCTGCCATATGGGCGACTACCGTTCTGGTTTCAGAAAGTCATCTTTCACCTTCCACCACTACAGAGCTTCGCAGGTAAAATAGCGCAGATCCCTTAACCCAGCATACTACACGTCTCTATCTTACTGCGCAGCCGCAACGTGCAATGGAGCATATCGTCACACGTGTTGACTCAACCAATGTTTATTATCACACCTTGTGTCAATAGGGTTACAGGTTGAATTTCCAGAGTTTGTCAGGTGTAACACACGTGCAGATATCTCATTGTTTTTTTTCTATTGACATCTCGGCTAAGGTATCAATTTAAGCGATATAGGCAAGGCAACTAGTACAAGGCTGCTTTTAGACTACTTTCTTATTTGTAACGTTAGCCTATATTTATCAATCCAGTTTAATATTGAGAATTAAGTTTTGGAGATTCATTTTATTCCTGATTATTCAAACATGTTAACAGAAGTTAAAAATTACTTTAACGACATACACTATTGTTATTATTATTGTTGTTGCTGCTGGAAGTTGTTGCTGCTGGAAGTTGCCTTCCTCGAATGATCAGGATTTGGAAAATCAGAAAAGATTGTTAATTTGTTCTCTTCTGCAAGTCACCCATGCTGTCGTGTCTACACATCTGTCGCCCTCTAACGGCGGAAAACTCCGCATAGGCTACTGTCTAAAATGCAATGTTTGGGAATGTGTAACAGCGGTATCGGTTCATGAACGGACCACACAGACTACGTCGACTCTTGGAGCAGACCAATTAGTAGGCCTACATATGAAGATATGGAATTTCTTAGTATGTATGTATTTTTGCAGCTGGCGCAGTCAGGCTTTACAATCTGTTTCCTTACGCAGAGTGCCAACCGAGATTATTCACGAACACATTCGGCTACTTTATATGAATGCGTTCCGATCACTGATTTCTGGGAACGGCCTCGACCTTCTGGCCAGCGGCGTTTGAGAGACCAAACGGCCGGACAATCTGCCATAACACATGGATGTACTAATTAAGGCCGCGACTGTATGGGTTTCTAATATATTTATGGGTAGAAAAAAACAACGAGAAAGATATAAGTATTGTTTTATAGGCTAACATAAATATACATCTTCCCTATGTCGTCCTGCATTTCTAGTGAAATGCAATGCGATATGAACAACCGTGATATTGCTTTGTATGTTCGAGAAGGTTTGGCGCTCCTCTAATTTTATTTATGCTCGTTCCATCTCCTACCTGAATGAACGGCCCAGACCGTGTAGCAGGGTAGCATCCACTTATGCATTTAGTAATTTAAAGCTTGAAACTAGGTCCGTCGTGGGGCGCACTGTATATATTAAACGACCCATAGATGCGCTCAGAATCAGATGTGGACTGGACACACAACGGGTGGGCAGGCTGGTGAAATGGAAGCGATAACAAGCGAGGACTTTCCAAAACATAGACCGATCAATATACACTTGCAGTGAGGATTTGTAGCTGTAGGGCAACTTATCCCTTGGTATGCATACACATGCACTGGTAATTCGCGCGCAGAGCATATAATGATGCAGAGGCATATGGTCATACTACCGCGGTTCAAAACAAATAAGGACATTTAACAAGAAACAACTGAATTCACGATTGCTCATTACACTTCCGGGTTTTTTGTTTTTGCTTGGGTAGTTACATATTTGCACAGACCTACAAGTCTGTATCATGGCATGTGTAAGTACAACCATCTATGGTTTTATTATGCCCCCCCCTGCCAATTCCCATATGGAAACTGTGGACTGGACAATACACATACAGTGCTGCTCGAAAGTTTGTGAACCCTTTAGAATTTTCTGTATATCTGCATAAATTCGATCTAAAATGTGATCACATCTTCATCTAAGTCCTAAAACTTGATAAAGTGAACCCAGCTCAACAAAAAACACAAACAAAATAATTATTTTATTACTATCCAACATTAAATGCTTTGTTGGCAAAAGTATGTGAACCCTTGGATCATATGTATTTTTAAAGTATCATATTTAATATTTGGTCACATATCCTTTGCATGCTGTTACTTCCTGAAGTCTGTGACCCATCAATATCAAAAGACTCAATATCTTATGTTCAGGTACTGTTACAAGCGATACTATAACCTCTTTGCATTTGAATGGATCTCTATGGGAATTGGGGGGTGAGACTAGATTCAGCTGTAAATTACACTGGTACAGTATGGAACACATGACTGGTTAAATGGCTGTAAGTCATCCAGGGTCTAAGGTATCAAACAAGCCCCAAACCATCACTCTGCGGCCAGATATGGAGTAGATGTGGATGAATCACTGCAAGGGTTATTTCTCCTGACTCATTTCCCTATAGAACTCTATAGGGGGGGGTGTCAGGAGAAGAAACCCTTAAAGTGAGATCAATTCAAATGCATATAGGTTATAGTATCGCTTGTAACAGTACCTGAAAATAAGATATTGAGAGTCTTTTGATATTGATGGGTCACAGACTTCAGGAAGTAACAGCAGTAACAGGAAGTAACAGCATGCAAAGTATATGCGACCAAATATTAAATCAAAATGATACTTTAAAAATACGTATGATCCAAGGGTTCACATACTTTTGCCAACAAAGCATTTAATGTTGGATCATTTTGCTCAATAAATAAATTATAAAAGAACAATGTTTTTTGTTGAGCTGGGTTCACTTTATCAAGTTTTAGGACTTAGATGAAGATGTGATCACATTTTAGATCAAATTTATGCAGATATACAAAAAATTATAAAGGGTTCAAAAACATTTGAGCAGCACTGTATAAAAAAAAGAGAGGTTTTTGTAGGATTAGCGCAATATTATGGTTCCTTAATTGTGTTTACTTTCACACAGAGATTATGCGTCATCATGAATCATGCA
Organism: Ilyophis sp. 1 JC-2022; assembly: GCA_022702515.1. NCBI lineage: Eukaryota > Metazoa > Chordata > Actinopteri > Anguilliformes > Synaphobranchidae > Ilyophis > Ilyophis sp. 1 JC-2022. The sequence continues at coordinate 25,411,614 of CM040400.1, forward strand.
AACCGCAGTCATACTGAATTGCTGTTTGGTAGACCGTGCTGTTGAACATCACGAGGTGTGACTTCACCGCTCAGCGTCAACTTCAGAATGTGAAAATTGCCCAAAGACAGACCCCCTAAGACTAACAAGTTGGTTTTGTACAATTGAACGTTAACAGTTGTACAATATAATTCTAATAATTGCATATGCTCAGGATATACTGAGAATCGTGGATCTGGTGTGATTCACTTTAGCTTGTTGAATATAGCTTAAGCTTTTAAACCTTTTACCAAGGAATTCTGCTAATTGCATTTTTATGTAAAATCAAAACAGCCACTATACTACCTGCCGTTACCAGGGACGGACTGTACATCCAATTGAATAAGTTTGCAAGATTGGTTGCATTCCCTTTTTGTTTGAATATGAAGTGGTGACACTCATTTCATCTTGGATTTAACCTCAACCCAGTTTAACGCTAAATTGCAAACCATATGGGAAAGGCAATTCGGAGGCAATAAAAATACACAAATTATGCATGGATTCCCTTTATTCATTTATTTATTCACTTATTTTTGACTGTAATAGTTATTGCATTCTGGTTAATTCACATTTAAAAAGCAGACACCATCCAGTTGCACTGAAATTGATGATATTCATTTTTTACAATAACCATTAGTCCTGTGAACTGGAAAATCCAATCAAACCATTACATTTTTTTTTTTACTTTATCTGTTTTTTGTCTTTTTATTGTAATTACAAAAGGAAAATATATAATAATAATAAAAAGGAGAAAAAAATCGGAAATATTACGATTGGCAAGCGATCACAACACAGCACAAGTTGGCCTACCTATTTACGGCAAGAAATTAAAGGTACAAAAAAGAACAAAACAATCAAAAATGATTTTTTTTTTTTTTTTTTAAATGACAAAAAAACAAGAAAGAAATTGGCACCTATTAGTTTGATACAATAAGCAACAGAGGACAAGGCAGAGAAGGATTTCTAAAGACTAAAATCAGAGACAGAAGGCGTTTCCCCCCCCCCCCCCCATCTTTCTTCTTTCGTTTAAAAAAAAAAAAAAAAAAAACTGCACAACTGGAAGCAGGACGATAAAAAATACTGAACGTGGAGAATACCTTTTCCTCTCCTTCCTCTTGTCTTTTTCTTTTTTCCTTTTTCCTTTTTAATACCTCCCATTAATATTCCTTTCCCACTGCTTGTAATAGCTGCGCCCGGTGGCCCAGTTGTTAGAGTTTTACATGTGAGGAGAAAATGACACTTTGATTGGCTCTGATGCTGAAATGGTCCTCTCCCGCTGAGGGCCGTCGGTGGCGGGCAGAACCCGGGAGCCCTGCCGGGCCGGCTCTCACTGAGCGTGCTGACTCAACGTGTGGTTCTGGAAGGGAAGAGAGGAGAATGCATGAGGAGAGAAATAATAAGCTACGTGCCCACACCCCCCCCACCCCCTTCTTACCCAACCCCCACCCCGCCCAATGTATGTCCATCCATCTCTGAGCAACCATCTCCATCAACACAGACTAGCTGCTATAATCATATGTGCAACACATTCAAAAAGGCTGGAATATAGAATGTACAAGCAAACACTCATGATTCACACACAATACGTATGCACACAAAAAACACTCAATCTCTCTCTCTCACACACACACCTTATCTTACAACGATCAGTTATTTGCCAAACAAACACTATTATTCAAGGTGACTTGTATGTGCTGAATTTGAAATCCTGCATGCTTAATTTTTTTTAAACAGATATTGAGGCTTACACAACCAAGTGCACATATAGGCTACACATATAGCCTACATGCATATACATGTGCACATATAATTATAATCATCATAAGAACTTGAGCACACTCAAATGTGTAGACATAGCCTAAAACAGATTTTATTTTAAATCACCCTTCATCAGTTTAAAGGTATTTAAAACGGAATTCTTCACTTTTTCGATTAAGCCCGAGACTATTTTTTAATTAATTATAAGAGAACAATAAAAGAGGAAGAAAAAAAAGTGAACACGTCCTGCACACGACACATTGCGGTGGTGAAGTGGACTCAGCGCGCGCCATTGCTGCGAGCAAACGGCCCCTTGCAGGACAGACCGGGTTAAACTAAAAAAAAAAAACTGCAATGGCGCACCAGATACCGAGCCCCACTGGAGCGTACGTTCCCGCGGTTTCTCTTCGCGCGTTTCGTCGCCGTCTCCCCAGACCATAAACCGAATTCCCATAGTAAGGACCGCAATCATCCGCTCCTTCTTTTTAAAAGCCGCTTCGCCAGATTAATCTCTCTAAGAGAGAAAGAGAGAGAGGGAAAGATAGGCTGCGTTTTGTGCACCAATAAAAAAAAAAAAAAACTGCGAGGGATTAAACATGCTTTTCCGTCGATAAATATTTATTCTCTCATCCTTATCTTAGTGCACATATTTGCACATGATTGTTGGCAGACGGCAGTGGTATTCTGGCAGCCAGGGCCAGCAGTGGCTGGTTTTAGTGCCCAGACTGACTGCAGCCTTTCAGCGCAAACCCCCCTCCGCCCCCACCCCCCGCGCAGATGTGAGCGGAGACACGCATGAAGAGCGCTCTCCAGCGAGGAGCCGCTCTCTGGGAGCCGCTGACCCCATTATGAGAGCAATCCGCTTCTTCTGACGCAATCTGCGGTTCCGCCCTCCACCAGCAGAGGGCAGGCTTGGCTCTTCCTCCTCATGCGATAGTCGATGCAGACACGCGCCATCATAACATTTCAATTTACCTATGGCGCACAAGACATATAGAATATGTGCACTCTCACATTACCAGGAACACACATTTAGCCGACATCTGTGCTTGTGTGTGAGTGCGCATGTATGTATGTATGTATGTGTGTGTTTCTGCCATGGTTTGGTTGGCGCTATACCTATTTTATGTAGACAAACGAGAGGTGGATGGATGGACGCGCACGCACACACACACACACACACTGGTTCTCAGTCAGCTCTCTTCATTTGAGAGCGTTGTCGGGGCAGCAGTATTGATCAAGCCACAGGCGATCGATAGCGTGAATGGTATGTGTCTCTGAATCTGATAATGACTCGCGGTGTGACTCCAGGCCTATGCAGCTGTAATTGATATATTCTCCAGGACCAGGGCGAGGTCTGTGTTTTAAACAGCTGTGAGGACCGTTAACCACATTGTCACCACCCGCTAAATTTCTTAAATATCTCTCTCTCTCACACCACATCACCATCACCGAATTGGACACACAATGCCACCTTCCGCTATATTATTACATTAGACAGACAGCACCACCTCACACTACATCACAGACACAGACAACCACCTCCTAATATATGACAGGAACACCACCTTCCATAATTCCTCCTCCTCTAATTCACACACGTCCCCATCTCCCACTACAACATACAGTTTATACACACACACACACACACACACACACACACACACACTAAATCAGACGCGCAAATACCACTGCCACCAATTCACACACAAACGTCACCACCTCCCATGACAACATTCCACTCCCACTGCATCACAAATACATTACAGCCCGACATCACAAATGCATGATGATCCTCGTGAACACCCCCTTTACCCTTCATCGCATATGCAACACTCTGTCCGACATCATAAACGCGACCTTAAATGCGTCACTATGCCCCATTACCTTAGACACACCTAACCATAACCCTTACCACAAATACTATACACCTCATCGTGCAATGAAAACAAACCCCAAACTACCCCGCAACACTCAACGCACATCGGAAATACACCGGCAGCTCACACTACATCAGAAATGCACACCTTCACACTGTGACACAAATACATCACCACCCACTGAGTCACACACCGTACCATAACAATGATGTCTTTTTTTAATTTGACGTTTTATTTTCATTATGAAAGGAAATCAAATAGGTGTACAGAACTCTCAGTAGTCTCTCTCTCTCTCTCTCTTTCTCTCTCTACCTCCCTCCCTCCCTCCGCCTGCTCAGGGCATGGCAGAGGGAGGCAGTGCGTTGGGTAGAACAGCCGCTCTGTGCTCAGTCAATATCAACGCTGTCATTGTTTTCCTAAACTGGTTATAAAAAAAGAGCCTAAATCCTGCGGAGCTGTGGACTCCTGGGAAATATGGCCCAGTCGCATTACCGATGCAGAGACTGCGAGCCAGCCGCAAACACAGGGGAAAGACTGAGGGGGGGGGGGGCGGGGGGAGTGTTGGATGAAGGAAAATCAAATCTCCCTTTCCAACCACAGCCCTTTGCATGTATTGCTTGTAGCGTGTGAGGAACCAGGGAGGGGGGCGGAAGGAAGGGTAGAGGGGGGGGGAGGCACCATCGTGTCACTTTCAATCACACGTGTGTTCGCGGTGAGCCCCGTACTCCTGCCTCTCTGTCGCCCCCTGGGGACCTCACGCCATCAGTGCGGTTTTACGTGCCTGTCACCCCTCTCCTGAAACAAACAGGAGGTAGTGAGCCCCCACCCACCTCCACCATCCCCCTACACAGGGGTGCTGGAACTGCCTTGGCTGTGAGGTCACCCCACCCACCCCCAACCCCACCCCTCCATGTTTGCCATGATTATTTAGTTTTTTCTTTGTTTTCTGGGTGATGGATTCTTTGAAGCTGCACCTGCTTGTCTCTGTGTGACCTCAAAGGAGGCTGGGGGGGGGGGGGGGGGGCAGACACACACACACACGCACGCATGCATGCACGCAAGCACGCACTCACACACACGCATAAACTGGACTGCCATCAACAGGCCTGCCACCATAGATTGACCTTAGCACTCTTAAGAAAGTGCTGGGCTGTGTCCGAATCAGCACTCTTCCATACTATTGAGTATGCTTGTTGAGTAGACTGGATGAGAATGTAGTTAAGTAAGCACAATTTTCTTGAAATGTAGTGTACCTAAAAACCCCCGGATGATGCACGTACTTCCAGGGTTTCGCTGAGTATATTCGGGAGCATGCATTTCAAGAAGTATGCGAACATTTTGGTCGCATAAATATGAAGTGCAGCTTCCTTTTAAAAATGAGGCGCGGCTTCGCTGACGTTTTCCTTCAATAACAACAAAAACAACACGCGACATGGTCGCACACGGGTGGGACGTCTTACGACTCTTTCACAGTAAGGTTGGAAAATAGTATGGAGGATATTTCTTTTGCATACTGCACGTCACATACTAAACAGTACGGACACAGCTGCTAGTACACAGTACACATGGGACAGGAGGACGCAGTAGATAGGGCTCTGATTCTGACGCAGTCCTGCTTTGGAGCAAAACGAGGAAATCGTGGCAGGAGGCCCCGCCCCCGGCCCTAATGCCCGCCCCGCTCCCTCCGCTCTTTTTAAACACAAAATGAAAAATCACCTTCGCCGCCTGGTGCACTTTAGCGTGGCTTATTTTTAGACCGTTGACAGTCTTCCAAGGGCTGGTGTCTAACAGATGGGCTGTCTTAAAGCTTCATATGTTCCATAGTTTCTACCTCAGAGAGACAGGAAACTCGCTTGGGAGCGCGCTACAAATAAATGCCCCCCTGCCCTGCCCCCGTATTCCCTCCTCTCTGCTTCCCCCCGCACGCCCCCGCTCTCTGGCACTGTCCTGCTTGAATAAGCCCCCCCGACTCGGACTGTGGCTGTTCTGAACGGAAATGTAGAGGTCTTCCCTGTCCTTCTGTGGGTCCTGGAGTCACACACACACATACACACACAGACATACACTCATGCATGCACACACAGGAACAAACACACACACACAGAAAAACAGATGGAGAAACTCATACTCAAGCATGCCGTAAAACACACATGTACGTATACATGTATTCAACTGCAAGAAATGTTCACAAAGTTTTCAGTTTCGAATTATAATAGAATATAGAATGTGGTTGACAAAGATACAGATGGGAGATAGACAACATTTCTATGCATTCAATTGAAACATTGGTTGCTGTTGCTATGGTGCAACTTTAACTTCATGTGGTAAGGGAGCCTAAGATACAATGTAGCAAGTGAGCAATGTCTTGGCACAATATTCCATCAAAGTAGCCTGATTTTTGTAATTTACTATCTATTGTATATGGAGTTATTCTAGCGTAAGCTACTTCACCTTTATGATTTAGCTGGCTGGCTAAGTGTATGTGAGGTTTCTTAAAACCATCAGACAGCAAGCAATTGTAACCAAACTACCCTTTATAGTCACTGCAAAAAATATTCATGGAAATCAGTGAACTATTGCTTTCTACCGAAGACCAGACAATTTATGTTAACGCCCATCAGATTTAAAGTAAGAAGTCATACAACTAAACGAGAGTCATTAAAAGTCATCGCAATTGAAGGACACTCAATTTTTGCTTTGTCACCAATAAATAGATAGATATATTGCAACCTATAATGTGGTAAATGCATTTTTGTAATGCTGGAAAAGACTTCAACACGATGGGTGCTTTCGTTAGGCTTCAAGAAAACAAAAACATTCTATTGTCGTGGGATACATTTTCTACACTGCTCTCCGCTGTCAATATATGACTTAAAAAAATTAAATTAAATTTAAAAAGTTTACTGACCCTTCTTTGCCATCTCCCTGCCAGACACAACCGTCTTTTTTGTCACGCTGTGATTTATTCTGTGCCAGGGCCAGGATCTGTTCAGGAGCCTGAAAAATGCACCCTTGGACCCCACATTGTGCTATTGTTGCATGGCACTTGGAAGGTTATACTGAATACATTGTTGCAGGCCAGTATTTGGTATAGAAGCTGTTGGGAGTCTCATATTTTCCCCACAGTGTGCCTGTTGTATGGTGAGGAGTCCGTTGCTGGGCCGTGTCAGGAGCCCCATCTCTATAGGTTCTCTCACACCTGTACTTTCACCTGTGTAACTCCCTCACTCCACTCCCAGGGAGTGTTTGATTGACACCAGAGCTGCTCAGAGGAAGGGCGGGACTTCCTCAGCAGAGGAATGACTGCCAAATGAACCATCTCTGTTATGGTTGCCTTTAAGACATCTGTCTTAATCTCCATTACCTGTTCATCACAGCATTACACCACTGCACCTTTAACATAGCTGCTGGATCAATGCTGTCATTTCAGCCCAATGACACATTAGCTGAAGCCCCGCCTCTAATGAATATAGTACATTTGTTGTTTATTGATTGACGTTTTTCCTCCTGCCCACTTTGTTTTCAATAATTAATTTCTGGTGATTTATGTAGCTGTCCTGCCTGACAAGGCATCTTTAAAATATCCTCATGCCCCGCTGTGATCTGCATTGCTGACAACTGCACCACACTCCTGCTCTGACCACTGCACCACACTGCTGCTCTGATCACTGCACCACACTGCTGCTCTGACAACTGCACCACACTGCTGCTCTGATAACTGCACCACACTGCTGCTCTGATAACTGCACCACACTGCTGCTCTGACCACTGCACCACACTGCTGCTTTGATCACTGCACCACACTGCTGCTCTGACCACTGCACCACACTGCTGCTCTGACCACTGTTCCACACTGCTGCTCTGACCACTGCACCACACTGCTGCACCACACTGCTGCTCTGACAACTGCACCACACTGCTGCTTTGACAACTGCACCACACTGCTGCTCTGACCACTGCACCACACTGCTGCTCTGACCACTGCACCACACTGCTGCTCTGACCACTGCACCACACTGCTGCTCTGATAACTGTACCACACTGCTGCTCTGATAACTGTACCACATTGCTGCTCTGATAACTGTACCACACTGCTGCTCTTACCACTGTACCACACTGCTGCTCTGGCCACTGTTTCACACTGCTGCTCTGATAACTGTACCACACTGCTACTCTGACCACTGTACCACACTGCTGCTCTGACCACTGTACCACACTGCTGCTCTGACCATTGTACCACACTGCTGCTCTGACCACTGCTCCACACTGCTGCTCTGACCACTGTACCACACTGTTGCTCTGACCACTGTACCACACTGCTGCTCTAACCACTACCCCACACTGCAGTTCCAACCAGTACTCCACACTGCTGCTCTGACCACTGATCCACACTGCTGCTCTGATAACTGTACCACACTGCTGCTCTGACCACTGCTCCACACTGCTGCTCCGACCGCTGTACCACACTGCTGCTCTGACCACTGATGACCTCCAAATTGCTATGGTGCAGTATCTGGTGCAGTCCCCTGGCCAATAAGCTGTGGGGGGTGGAGTTACCTGCCGAGAGAGCCCCCCAGGTCCCAGCTCTAATAACACAGACTGTCACTGTGAGCACTGGTGCTTCTGGGACAGGCAGAGAGAGGGCCACAGGGGCGACTAAATCTAATCCAGCACAGACTGGATCTCCATAAACACTTCCCACACGCACACACACACACACACACACTCTCGCTCGTTCGCTCACTCACACTAAGCCCTACCACTACACATACGCACACACACACACACACACACTCTCTCTTGCTCTTTTGCTCACTCACACTAAGCCCTACCACAACACACACGCACACACACTCTCTTTCTTTCTCTCACTCACATGAAGCCCTAACATTACACACACACACACACACACACACTCTTTCACTCACTCACTTACACTAAGCCATACCACTATATATACACACACACACACAAAACGGCCGTCCGCAAAACAACAGTCCATCGTTTTCCTCCTTTTCAGTTTGTCTGACTGGAATACGTCAGCCTGCATGCTGTACATACACAGGGCTCTTTCTGTCATGAGATTGCAGCGCACTCTAATATTCAACACCTTCAGAGGGGAGAAAGAGAGGCAAAATGTGAAAACAACAAACAAACAATCCAAAGTGCTCCCCTCCAGACACACACACAACCCACATACACACTCACACACACACACACACACGCACTCACACACAGACGCACGCACACACACGCACACTCACGCACACTCACAGATGCACACAAACGCACATACGCACACTCACAAACTGCTGCCTGTAGTTAAATATTTACAAGTGGTAATGGCAATGGTGTACACGCACGGAGTGACGGGGAGCCGGGTGGAGTGGGGTTTAGCGCGCCCCCTAGAGGACACAATTAAAACCAGCAGAGTGTAAAGAGCAGCCGGGCCGTGAGGAAAGGACAGAGGACCGCACGGAGGGGTTTGGTGTTGGGATGTGTGTGGAGGGGAGGGAGGGGGCGGCAGTGGCGACTGGGGAAAAACCAAACAACACGGAAACAAGGCGAGTCTCTGTGAAGTTTAAACCAAAGGAATGGAGCCAAGGCAGGCAGGGCCGCTGTAGCGCCAATCAGGAGGAAAACATCACTTATTTACCAGCTGCCGGCTGCAGTATTTATGGGTCACGGGGGAGGAGGAGAGAGGATGAGAGGAGAGGGAGAACGGTGAGGAGGGTATGAGGAGAGGGGAAAGGGAGAGAAGGAGGGATGATGCGGAGGAGTAAGCAAGAGGAATGAGTAAGAAGGAGAAAGAAAAAGGACAAGACCTCGCTGCGGAACCGAACGCCTCACATATTGTGCGTGTTTGTGTGCGAGCGTGGGCATGTGTGAATGGGGCCAAGTCTCTCCTCTCATCTAGACACAGGACAAACACAATCTGAGTCACAGGGAGAATGAGAGACAGGATGCAGTCTGAACCACGCACACGCATGCATACACGGCGCACGCACACACGCACGCACACACAGAGGGAGGACACAGTCTGGCCCACACAGAGAGATATGCCAGTAGTGAGTAGCGGTCGTAATTGTCGAAGTAGCCCTGCTTGTATAAAAGCACAATTACCAGCTCTTGACCTCCAGGCCCAAGCCTGTTCATCTCTCTCACTTAGAAACCCTCCTCCCAAGCTGGAGTGGGGCCAGTGGGAGGGGAGAGAGGGGGAGGCAGAGAACCACAGAACACCACAGAAGAAGAGCAGAGACTCCGCACGAGGATGGGCCGGCGTGGCCGGTCGGTGTTTGTGTGTGTCCGCGGCTCGGCCCCAGGGCGGGGTAGACAGTGACCGACAGGGTCCAGCGCGCTTCCTGCTGGTAAATGGACCGGCCGGCCATATGCGCGAAGCCTCCGGCCTTATATCTCTGTCACGCCGGCGCGGGGAGAGGGTGGGAGGGGGGGCGAGGTTGGTGGGCGGCGGGGGCACTCCGAGGCTGGCCGGGAGATGTAGGTCACCGCCCGTAATGACACCATGGATCTTCTCTCGGCCTCTTCCGCGTCCCTAAAGAACTTGGCGGGAGGGGGATCGCGGAGGTAGGCTGGGTGGACGCGGATGCCACCCGTGCCGCCCGCCCCTGGCCGTTCCCTGCCCGCTGCCGAAAGATGGAGATGATGCATGCTCCCAGGGCTGGAGGACGGCCTACATGCCTGACCCCGGCTGGTGCCAGGCCGGACCCACTCCAGGATGAGTTATACCGCCTGAGTTATATGGTGTGTCCTCCATCCGTCAGGCCCGTAACGACGCGGCCGGGCCAGAACCCTGCTGGGGGTGTGAGGGGAGGGGCTCTGCGCTGCGAACCAATGTGTGAGCTGCAGGACTCATGATGTGTGTGTGTGTGAGGAAGGGAGAGAGGGAGGGGAGAAAGACGGTTGAGAGAGAGAAAGGGAGAGGGAGAGAGAAAGAGAGGCATGTACGTATGTGCTTTTCGGGTTTCTGGCGGACAATCAGTCGTTTCCAACCGTTCTTAAACATGGCACATGGCGGCAGCAAGTCAGAACAACAGGGAACTTTGTGACTTTGTCCGACTAAAACTTTGTTCATAGAAGAACTTTGTGCTCCGTCGTTCTCGTCACGATATGATACAGTGTCAAATTGATTGGCTGCAGTCACTCCTCAAAAACACACGCGCCAGTGGTATTGTGAATCCTACACTACTAGAGACAGTTTGGTTGGTGGCAACAGGTCACGGCTCAACAATATCAGGAGACTGAACAATCGGGAGCAGAAAACGTTGATCAAATTCGGTGGCCGTGGCTTTTCCACTGACATGCTATGCACACGCTAAACGATAAATGGTCAGGCAGTGCACAGGTTAAACAATAAACGGGCAGAGCACTCATGGTGAATGATAGAAAGAAGGGTTTGTTTTTATCAAATCAAGCCTATTTTATTCAAATCATCCTTTTCATCTACTAAAGTTTTATAATTTAGCTGCAAATTCACTTGCACTTTTATTAACTAAATTTTTATCATGTATTTTTTGTTAATTCCACCCCTCACTGTACGTATTTCATTTCAAGAAAATACACACCTGTCTCATAATTACACCCGTCTCAGAACTACACACCTGCCTCATAACTACACCAGTGTCAGGCCTACACACCTACTTCATAACTGCACCTGTCTCAGAACTGCAAACCTGCGTCATAACTACAAACCTGCGTCATAACTACACCAGTGTCAGGCCTACACACCTGTCTCGGAATAACACACCAGCCTGAGTACTACACACCTCAAAGGTGCTCATCTGTCAAAACTCAAAAGGCTGTTTGTTAATCGCTACATAAACTATGCTCACAGTAAGTTTGACCCCCCAGACACTGAGTAACTGGAGTAATTAGAGTGGATTCCTGAGCATGTGAGCAGGGCGCAGGGGCATGGGGGGCGTGTCCAGCGGCCCCTGCAGGGGGTCTGATTGATTAACGGTGCAGCGGAGTCTGTCACTGCGCCAAATCATTACTGACGCTGAGCACGGTCCACTCTTCTACCCTAGGAGCCACTCCTGTCTGCACTTTGCTAGCACTTGGTTTCCCTTAAATTACAGCTACCCGATACACCCTTTAATAAGAGATTAACCTGAGTGTATGTGTGTGTGTGTGTGTGTGTGTGATGGTGTCCGTTTGTGTGAAGGAATATATTCAGTTGTGCATGTGAGAAAGAGGAAAAGAAAGATCTTAGAGATGGAAAGATTGCATACGTGTGTGAGACACTGTGTCAGTGTGTGTGTGTGTGTGTGTGCATACGTGTGTTCGTGTGTCAGTGTGAGTGCATGAGTGTGCGTACCTGTAAAGAGTAGGAGATAGATAGATGAGGTAATCTCAGGAAGGAGTCCTGCTCACACACTGTTATAGCACATGCCGCTCTGACAGGAACAATGCAAGAAGACAAAAAGCTCTGCTCCCATTGGGCAACAATTCTATCATGCCACGCACCCATAGGTTACCCCTGTGCCGTGCTGTGTCAGGCCCCAGACACGCTCACAATGGGGCAGTTCTGGGCCTTGAAGTCTAGTACAATATTTACAGATGAGATCAGACTCTAAGATACAGGTTGTCTAGCCCCAATGCATCTTTGGAACAACAGATTATTTGAGTTAACAGCAAGACTAATTCCAAAGGCCTTAATTGAATCTTTGCTGTTTTTCAAGACAAGGTTAGTTGACAAAGATTACATAAATTGAAGATCACCGAAGACTGCATAAAATGTGCCCCCTAGTGCAGCTTTCCACATAGAAACCTACACCCAATGATCGTGGACCATGTTACAAACCTTCAGGCAATACAATGCAAAATTAAGTCTGTAGAAATATAGTATATACTAAAATGTCCTTTGGTTGACAACGTCACTTCCTGCTGTTCTGGGTGGGAGAGAGGAAGTTGATACTGACCTGGAGCTCCGTCTGGAAGAAGAATTTCTGAGGACACTGGGAGCAGTCATAGATCTTATCCTCCTGCCCATGGACAGCAAAGATGTGCTGCTGCAGCTTATTGGCTTGGACAAAGACTGGGGGATAGAAAGGAGGATGAGTCAGTTCACTCATTGGCTAAGAAAAAACTGAGAGGAGGGGGAGTGTTTATTGGTTAAGACTGGAATTGAGAGTCAGGAGTTTTGTATGTCAAAATAAAATTCAAATAGTCATTGGAATATGAAGAGAGAGAGAGAGAGAGACAGAGAGAGAGAGAGAGACAGACAAACTATTCCCCACAGGCCTTGTGATATTTATCAATAAATCATCTTTCTCTTTCTCCATTTTAATTATGTCCTTTTTGTTTTAGTAAACCAAAGTTTTTTTGCTCTATGGAAAGTATGAATTATTAACCCTCCCCAGGACCATGGATCTCACTTATTCATGACCACCCTGGAATAGAGTTAAAATTTTAAAGAGTGTCTCTCTACTGGGGGGGTTTCTTCATAACACACAACCCTGCTGAACTACTGAGGGGAGAGAAGGGGTACCACAGGGGGACAGATGCCCCAGTGAGATGGGCAGGTAGAGCAGAATCCCTCCTTTTGGGAAATTGCAGCTGCAGTGCTTGCGGCTGCTGACAAAGCCACTTTATTTGATTTATTTTTAAAAGAAGAAAAAACCATGAGTCACATGTCTCAATGTGCCATGTAAACTGAACAAGGAAATAACTTGCTTTACCCACGGGGGCCTGTAGAGGGAGCTCCGCCTCTGAGAGGCTGACATGAGCACCCCCCCCCCCCCCACACACATACCCACCCCCCCCACCAGCCCCAAACTCTGGAGCCAAGTGGAACTGCTGTGCTAAATCGGGGATGTGATTGTTTCCTGATTTCTCCTGATGAATCAGGAAATAAAGATTTTTCAGACCTTAAATGCCTTGACCAGAGGCAGAGGACTGGGTATGGCGCAAGCACACACACGAGAGCTTTTTCACTATTTGACAGCTGATAACGGAAGGGAATGTTAGGCAGTAAAGCCACATACTCACGGCCCGAGAGACATACAGGGCCAGGAAAAATATCAGGAACAATCAAATCCTTGTATTGGCAACACTGCCTCAACTCTCAAAGAAATGGTATATTACTGCAATTACTTTTTCGGAAAATATGAAATGTATAACATAGAAAATATAATACCAGAAAGAATATTTTGAATATTTGCAGATATATTATGAAGTGTTGCAATATCTTGAGTATATTTTGTTGCAATATATTATAGTATATTTCTTTTACATAAGAGAGCAATGACCATACAAACAAAGTTACTGTAGGTCGTCCCCTCAAACATGTCTTTCAGGGGTAAACATATAGACTGATTAAATCTGAGGAATGGACTGTTTTACCATTCTATCTGTGTACATTGCAGGCATTTTCGCAGACACTCTTATCCAGAGCGACTTACACAACTTCTTATTAAATTTATCCATTTATATATACTGAAGCAAGTCAGGTGAAGTACCTTGCTCAAGAGTACAACGGCAGTGTCCTACCTGGGAATCGAACAAAACCCTGGACTTGTAACCGAAAGGTTCCTTAACCATTATACTACACTGCTGCCCTTACACAACGCGTACATTACACAAGGAAAATATATTGCCATATATTTAAAAATATGCTTTAATACATTGAATATATGGCAGCACTTCAATAATATTTTCCAACACATTCCAATATATAATATCTTTTAGGTTAGAATACATTCTGTTGGTTATTTTCTAACATATCCCCAGTGGCAATAACTGGAATGTTTCGCAATATAATCTTCCTGCATTTTAAGTCAAAATTTCATATTTAACAAATAAGTGCTGTTTCCTGATGCCATTGGCACATGTAGTAAAATGCTGGCAATATTATCAGAACAGCCTTCCATGATTTTAAAAATAACAACTGATGAATGGCAATATATTGGCCCTCTATATATAGAAAAATATATTTTTATTGTACACGGGGTTCCTGAGGTCTGTAGCACAAATGACTACATTAGCATAAATCCAATTTTTATTTCCTTTTGTGTGTCAGTCTCTGCTCAAAATATCAATTTACACACATCACACATTTATTGACCAACACTTATTGGATTGGTGGGTTGTCAAACACGCATATAGGTTTTTGTGCTATTGTGTGCAGTCACTTATGGGTAATCTCATAATGAAAGAAGAAAATCTGTGTATCCATGGAATGTTTTCAACCCTGGCTGTCAAACACGAACAAAATATATATATATTTTCTCATTAAAATGGATTTTATTGGCATGACCACACATCTGCATAGTATTGCCAAAGTGATTGCAGCAGCTAAAACTAGCAGCAGATAGGGTGCTTGGACTTTTATATTGTACAATTAAAACTATATACAGTGCAGACGGAAAGTCTTCAGACCCTTTCAAGTTTTCCACATTTTGTTATATTTCAGACTCATCTTAAAATGGATTCAATTGATTTATTTTCTCATCAATCTACACTCAATAACCCATAATGACAAAGTGAAAACATGTTTTTAGAAATTTTTGCAAATGTATTAAAAATCAAAAACTGAATTTTTTCATTTACATAAGTATTCATACCCTTTGCTTTACCGTATTTTTAAAGTATCATATTTCATATTTGGTTGCATGTCCTTTGCATGCTGTTACTTCCTGAAGTCTGTGACCCATCAACATCAAAAGACTCTCGATATCTTACTTTAAAGGTTGTTTCTCCTGACTTTTTTCCCCATAGAATTCTATAGGAAAATGAGTCAGGATAAATAACCCTTGCAGTGATCCATCCACATCTACTCCATATCTGGCAGCAGAGTGATGGTTTGGGGCTCGTTTGATAGGTCAGACCCTCGATAACTTAGCCATTTAGCCAGCCATGTGTTCCATACTGTACCAGTGTAATTTACAGCCGAATCTAGTCTCATCCCCCAATTCCCATAGAGATCCATTCAAATGCAGAGAGGTTATTGTATCGCTTGTAACAATACCTGAAAATAAGATATCGAGAGTCTTTTCATGTTGATGGGTCACAGACTTCAGGAAGTAAAAGCATGCAAAGAATATGCGACTTAAAAATACGATAAAGCAAAGGGTATGAATACTTACGTAAATGAAAAATTTCAGTTTTAGATTTTTAATACATTTGCAAAAATTTCTAAAAACATGTTTTCACCTTGTCATTATGGGTTATTGAGTGCAGATTGATGAGAAATTTTATTTATTGAATCCATTTTAAGATGAGTCTGAAACATAACAAAATGTGGAAAACTTGAAAGGGTCTGAAAACTTTCCATATGCACTGTACGTATGCTTGTCAGTGTGCATGTAGTGTGTTGTACAGTATATGTACATTACGCATTCATACAAGTCGGCTTGCCTTGGCATTTGCTTGTGTATGTTTGTACGTGTGCGCATATACGTATGTATCAGTGAGTGTTTAATTGTTGTCATGGTTGTATATTCACATGCACCCAGAGCGTGTGTAATGCGCATGCGTGCTTCGAGACCCTGTGTGTCGCCTCCTTGACCGCCCTCGACCCCGCGCCCCTCCCCCCCCCTCCGCCCCCTCACCTGTGAAGCAGACGGGACACTTGAAGGTCCCGCCCATGCCCTCGAAGCTGTGCTCGATCAGGTGACACAGGAGCTTGGCCGGAGAGTCGAACATCTGGTTACACAGCTTGCACTCATGATTGATGCCTTCCTCTGCAAAAAAAAAGAAGAAAAAAAGTTCACATGATAAACCCTGTTATCCACGTGGAGGACTAGAGGCACGCAGAAAGAAAAACACACACACAAACGAATAATACATGAGCCAATGAAAGCCGACGCTTCTGCTTAGCACCAAGAAGAATTCAGCGAGGCACATTTCTATGCAAAGTAGGTTTCAATACAGTACAGACTGAATTTCAGCACAGCCGCAATTATATTACAGTGCAGCTCCTAGTTTATTTCAACACAGCGCTGAGTGCATTTTGCTACTGCGCGTACTGAAATTCAACAGCACAGAATTCAGTTCATTTCAGTAAGCCGCAATGCGTGTCAATACAACACAGAGCAGCTTCAGTACAGCGCTGAATGTTTCAATACAACACAGAGCAGCTTCAACATAGCGCTGACTGTTTCAATACAACACAGAGCAGCTTCAACATAGCGCTGACTGTTTCAATACAGCACGGAGCAGCTTCAGCATAGCGCTGACTGTTTCAATACAGCACAGAGCAGCTTCAGTACAGCGCTGACTGTTTCAATACAACACAGAGCAGCTTCAACATAGCGCTGACTGTTTCAATACAGCACAGAGCAGCTTCAGTACAGCGCTGACTGTTTCAATACAGCACAGAGCAGCTTCAGTACAGCGCTGACTGTTTCAATACAGCACAGAGCAGCTTCAGTACAGCGCTGACTGTTTCAATACAGCACAGAGCAGCTTCAGCATAGCACTGACTGTTTCAATACAACACAGAGCTGCTTCAGCATAGCACTGACTGTTTCAATACAACACAGAGCTGCTTCAGCATAGCACTGACTGTTTCAATATAGCACAGAGCAGCTTCAGCATAGCACTGACTGTTTCAATACAGCACAGAGCTGCTTCAGCATTGCACTGATTGTTTCAATATAGCACAGAGCTGCTTCAGCATTGCACTGATTGTTTCAATATAGCACAGAGCTGCTTCAGCATAGCACTGACTGTTTCAATACAGCACAGAACAGCTTCAGCATAGCACTGACTGTTTCAATATAGCACAGAGCAGCTTCAGCATAGCACTGACTGTTTCAATACAGCACAGAGCTGCTTCAGCATTGCACTGATTGTTTCAATACAGCACAGAGCAGCTTCAGCATAGCACTGACTGTTTCAATACAGCACAGAGCTGCTTCAGCATAGCACTGATTGTTTCAATACAGCACAGAGCTGCTTCAGCATTGCACTGATTGTTTCAATACAGCACAGAGCAGCTTCAGCATAGCACTGACTGTTTCAATACAGCACAGAGCTGCTTCAGCATTGCACTGATTGTTTCAATACAGCACAGAGCAGCTTCAGCATAGCACTGACTGTTTCAATACAGCACAGAGCTGCTTCAGCATTGCACTGATTGTTTCAATACAGCACAGAGCTGCTTCAGCATTGCACTGATTGTTTCAATACAGCACAGAGCAGCTTCAGCATAGCACTGACTGTTTCAATACAGCACAGAACAGATTCAGCATAGCACTGACTGTTTCAATACAGCACAGAGCTGCTTCAGCATTGCACTGATTGTTTCAATACAGCACAGAGCAGCTTCAGCATAGCACTGACTGTTTCAATACAGCACAGAGCTGCTTCAGCATTGCACTGATTGTTTCAATACAGCACAGAGCAGCTTCAGCATAGCACTGACTGTTTCAATACAGCACAGAGCTGCTTCAGCATTGCACTGATTGTTTCAATACAGCACAGAGCTGCTTCAGCATTGCACTGATTGTTTCAATACAGCACAGAGCTGCTTCAGCATTGCACTGATTGTTTCAATACAGCACAGTGCAGCTTCAGCATAGCACTGACTGTTTCAATATAGCACAGAGCAGCTTCAGCATAGCACTGACTGTTTCAATATAGCACAGAGCTGCTTCAGCATAGCGCTCACTGTTTCAATATAGCACAGAGCTGCTTCAGCATAGCACTGACTGTTTCAATATAGCACAGAGCAGCTTCAGCATAGCACTGACTGTTTCAATACAGCACAGAGCTGCTTCAGCATTGCACTGATTGTTTCAATACAGCACAGAGCTGCTTCAGCATTGCACTGATTGTTTCAATACAGCACAGAGCAGCTTCAGCATAGCACTGACTGTTTCAATACAGCACAGAGCTGCTTCAGCATTGCACTGACTGTTTCAATACAGCACAGAGCTGCTTCAGCATTGCACTGATTGTTTCAATACAGCACAGAGCAGCTTCAGCATAGCACTGACTGTTTCAATACAGCACAGAGCTGCTTCAGCATTGCACTGATTGTTTCAATACAGCACAGAGCTGCTTCAGCATAGCACTGACTGTTTCAATACAGCACAGAGCAGCTTCAGCATAGCACTGACTGTTTCAATACAGCACAGAGCTGCTTCAGCATAGCACTGACTGTTTCAATATAGCACAGAGCTGCTTCAGCATAGCACTGACTGTTTCAATACAGCACAGAGCTGCTTCAGCATAGCACTGACTGTTTCAATATAGCACAGAGCTGCTTCAGCATAGCACTGACTGTTTCAATACAGCACAGAGCAGCTTCAGCATAGCACTGATTGTTTCAATACAGCACAGAGCAGCTTCAGCATAGCACTGACTGTTTCAATACAGCACAGAGCAGCTTCAGCATAGCACTGACTGTTTCAATATAGCACAGAGCTGCTTCAGCATAGCACTGACTGTTTCAATATAGCACAGAGCTGCTTCAGCATAGCACTGACTGTTTCAATACAGCACAGAGCAGCTTCAGCATAGCACTGACTGTTTCAATATAGCACAGAGCTGCTTCAGCATAGCACTGACTGTTTCAATATAGCACAGAGCAGCTTCAGCATAGCACTGATTGTTTCAATATAGCACAGAGCAGCTTCAGCATAGCACTGACTGTTTCAATACAGCACAGAGCAGCTTCAGCATAGCACTGACTGTTTCAATATAGCACAGAGCAGCTTCAGCATAGCACTGACTGTTTCAATACAGCACAGAGCTGCTTCAGCATAGCACTGATTGTTTCAATACAGCACAGAGCAGCTTCAGCATAGCGCTGATTGTTTCAATACAGCACAGAGCTGCTTCAGCATAGCACTGACTGTTTCAATATAGCACTGACTGTTTCAATATAGCACAGAGCAGCTTCAGCATAGCACTGACTGTTTCAATATAGCACAGAGCAGCTTCAGCATAGCACTGACTGTTTCAATACAGCACAGAGCAGCTTCAGCATAGCGCTGATTGTTTCAATACAGCACAGAGCTGCTTCAGCATAGCACTGATTGTTTCAATACAGCACAGAGCTGCTTCAGCATAGCACTGACTGTTTCAATATAGCACAGAGCAGCTTCAGCATAGCACTGACTGTTTCAATATAGCACAGAGCAGCTTCAGCATAGCACTGATTGTTTCAATATAGCACAGAGCAGCTTCAGCATAGCACTGACTGTTTCAATAAAGCACAGAGCAGCTTCAGCATAGCACTGATTGTTTCAATATAGCACAGAGCAGCTTCAGCATAGCACTGACTGTTTCAATATAGCACAGAGCAGCTTCAGCATAGCACTGACTGTTTCAATACAGCACAGAGCAGCTTCAGCATAGCACTGACTGTTTCAATATAGCACAGAGCAGCTTCAGCATAGCACTGATTGTTTCAATATAGCACAGAGCAGCTTCAGCATAGCGCTGATTGTTTCAATACAGCACAGAGCAGCTTCAGCATAGCACTGACTGTTTCAATATAGCACAGAGCAGCTTCAGCATAGCGCTGATTGTTTCAATACAGCACAGAGCAGCTTCAGCATAGCACTGACTGTTTCAATATAGCACAGAGCTGCTTCAGCATTGCACTGATTGTTTCAATATAGCACAGAGCAGCTTCAGCATAGCGCTGATTGTTTCAATACAGCACAGAGCCGCTTCAGCATAGCACTGATTGTTTCAATACAGCACAGAGCTGCTTCAGCATAGCACTGACTGTTTCAATATAGCACAGAGCAGCTTCAGCATAGCACTGACTGTTTCAATATAGCACAGAGCTGCTTCAGCATAGCACTGACTGTTTCAATATAGCACAGAGCAGCTTCAGCATAGCACTGACTGTTTCAATATAGCACAGAGCAGCTTCAGCATAGCACTGACTGTTTCAATACAGCACAGAGCAGCTTCAGCATAGCGCTGATTGTTTCAATACAGCACAGAGCAGCTTCAGCACACTAACGGGTACTACAGCACAGCATGGATAGAGCATATCATGAGTAAGCATATGTAGTGCGTCCTCCCATATACGCACGGTGCACTGCAAGCAAACACAACACTATTTTCAACCCCTCTCTCCTGGTCAGTTAAAAAAATAACACAAATGGAAAAAAACATCCAGACTAGAACACATCTGCTGTGCAAAACGCAAGGACCAGAGGGGGGCTTGGCTTGTCCCTGGCCAGTCTAAAACAGGCCGGGTCGCCGGGCTGTCGGAGTCTGTTCCCTCTTCGGTACAGATCCGGCTCCACCCGGACTCTCCGCCTCGGGCCCAGCGCCACTCCTCTCCTGGCCGGTAATTGCCTTATACCCTCCCCCCAGGGGCCCTGGCTATCTGCCCTCCCCGATCGGACACTCTATTTTAAGCCCCCGCAAATGACATCACCGCACCCCCCCCTAGCGGGACAGATGAAAGGTGGGCGGCGGGTCCTGGCGGGACGGCCCCGCCTCACGCTTATCGTCCGCTCCGCACACTGAGTTTCGTTGGGGGGTTAATAAAGTCTTCAATCAAACGTTCTCAAAATCCCCCAATGCCTTGTCAGATGCAGCCCTGCCCACACCTGACACGTACGCCACCACACCCCTGCCCCCCCCCCCCCCAACACACACACGCACACACATAGAAACACACACACCAAACACAAGGACACACTAATCCTTGTCTGTACTGAAGGAAGGGGGGGGGGGGGGGCGATCTCAGGGTATCAAATAGGAACAGGAGAACTTGAAGTGGGGGGGGGGGGGTTGAAGAGTTAAGAGATTAAGAGACAGGGTATGAGATCGGGAGGGGGGGTAGGTCAAAACCAGGGTGGTGTGTGGGACCAAGGTATATGGATGGGTATGAAAAGAATGAATAGAGAAGAGAATAGTCTAAAAAGGTTATGTGGGTAAGGGGATGGTATTTGGGACAGAATACAGTGTTAGGGTATATAAAATGGGGTGCTCAAACACACCAGTTTTGTGTGCCACTTTGCAGCGATATCCCGACGCTGCTCCACAATCAACATTGTGCAGACTCAGATGGAAAAGGCAAAAACAATGGCGGGTCACCCTCTCTACAGCACACACTCTCAGTTCCTGTATGTGAACAGCGGTGAGCGGCCCGCCAGTAACGTGACCGCTTCAACCGCTGCATGAAAAGAGCGCTTTCTGGAAGATATATCCGACCAGTTAAATTTCAGCGAAATTTGCCGCGTGCCGGTTGTGAGGGGTAGTTTCCCCGCGTCGAAACTTATATATTTCTAGAAACTTCTGCGCACTCCCTGACCACGTCTATGATCGGGATTTCTGGATATTCCCGATTAGGAGAAGTGGACGGCCATGTCTGGTAATTTACGGTAGGTTTCTGCACAAGACCACCTCCATTTCTGACGGCAGATACGCGTCCGCAAATGGCCAGATAGTCTGTTTTTCGTATTTGTGCGCTGTAATGTCCGCCCCGTAAACGCAGCTTTTCATGCAGTGAATATTGGCCCCTTCTCAGAGGGAAGTTTGTGAATGTATTTTTTGGCTAGAATTACTGCATTCAACTTAGTCGTCCTTTCACCGGGTTTAAGGGCGGCAGTGTAGTGTAATGGGTTAAGGACTGACTTGTGTGTAAAAAAAAGGTTGTAGGTTCGATTTCCCAGGGTAGGACTGCTGTTGTACCCTTGAACAAGGTACTTAACCTGAACTGCTTAGTATATATATCCAGCTGTATGAATGGATAAATGTAATAAGATGTAGAAGTTGTGCAAGTCGCTCTGGATAAGAGCGTCTGCTAAATGCCTATAATGTAATGTAATGCGATTGGTCAGAAGATTGTGGACACGTCCCAAAGAGTGAGTGGGTTTACGGCTCTGAACCGCACTCCTTTCTCCAGGCTTGTAGTAGAGAGGTACGTGAGGCTACCCTACAGTCTACTCCTACAATGTCGCCATCAGAGCATACCATCACAAAATAAAGACCTCACTGACAGAGACAGGCATCGCACTCAATCAAAGCTCCCGTTCACTCCCATCCCGATTCACCTGGCTACTGTGAAGGACGTTCTACCGAACCTCATTTACATACTGATTAACAAATTTGCATATCGATTAGCGCGATTAGTATGGCCTCAACCGTTTCACTGATAACGGATTGCACAATGTGTACAGGCTGATAACAGACCGCAGACTAAGGATATTGAGTGCTCCTTTTGTGTTCGTCTGCGTGTTCAAAGGGGAAATTCAGAGCTTGTCCGCGGGGTTTGACACAAAAAAAAAAACTTTGAGTTGAAAAAACTGGGGCTCCATTCAGATTCTAGGGCTTGGACACTGGACAGAAAAAGCACTTTTATTAATTTTCAGTATTCCTTGAGCGGGTTTTTTCCATGAGACCTTTTTGGCTTAAAGACATGGGTTGTGCAGATCCATTGTCATGCCCATTTAATCATCGCCGCTTATGATCATAAAGTATAACTGCTATGCAGTTACAATTCTGCAGTTATGCTTTACGATCATGAAGTCTAACCGCTATGCCGTTGCGGTCGCTTCCTCTCAGCGATACACAATTAAATGCGAGCTCGCGTGTCTGTTTATCTTAATGATTTACCGTTGCTAAATGCGTTACTTCCTGTTCTGCTTCCATGCCCTTGTTCCTGCAGCTCTCGTGATGTGCTATTCATTTATCAGGCCTTGATGGCCCAATAAGCGCTTCTATATAAAAGCGAAAGAATGACGACAACTACTTCATCTGCTACTAACACTACTAGTACTGCACATAGAACTCCTCCAAATGAGGAAAAAACACAATCATCATGGTAACACTTAACTTACGGTGGCTGAGAAGTGCAAAACACAACGACATTTCACAAAACAACGACATTTCACAAAACACAACGACATTTCACAAAACACAACGACATTTCACAAAACACAACGACATTTCACAAAACACAACGACATTTCACAAAACACAACGACATTTCACAAAACACAACGACATTTCACAAAACGGAAAGGGTAGGACAACACTTCTTGTTTGTGATTGGACAGAACCCAAGCCCCTCAATGTAATTTTCTTTCACAAAACGGAAAGGGTAGGACAACACTTCTTGTTTGTGATTGGACAGAACCCAAGCCCCTCAGCGAAATTACGAATCCTACTATGGCCATGCCAAGACCCGCCCTCCTCTGTCTCTGATTGGCTGGTCGTTCTGTGCGCTCTACCCACCCAACCCTCTGTTTGAGTTTAAGGTGACTCTCTTCGCTGGAGCGCATTGCAGTAACTTATTTTCCGAAATTGCATGCAAATTCAGGTAGCCTAACTAACGTTACAGCATAAAACGTGTACTGACATCCATTAGCCTAAAATAAGTTTACGTTTTTAATACCACCAATGTTGATAATAGTTCTAGGCTATGTGTCTCATTGCACATTCTAGTGCTAGCTAGAAAATCAGCTGGCTGATCACTCGGAGGGGAATTCAAGTTAAATAAGCATACGTTTAAAAAAAAAAAAAATACCGCCCGTGTTGATAACAATTATCCTATGTGTCTCATTGAAAAGTAATTAGTCACATAGGATGTTACAGTGTGCTGGAATAGTTATTGTACATAAAGGGACCAAATATGGTCACACTTTATTGCTGTTCCATTATCGGGTTTAACCGTCTTCTATCTGCCTGTGAACAAACTCACTTAGGCCTACATGCACACAAGGCATAAGAAAACATGCCCAGGGAAAACTTGTATGACCTTGCATGTCATAAAACCAAGAATAAAACCCTCAGCGTTGCAGGAAAGTGAACAGACTTATGAGATCAGGTTTTGTATAGATTTGTGAAAATGAACATTGTGACTAATGACTTTTCAATGACACAAAGAACTGTTATCAACACTGCGAAACACTGGTGGTATTTACTAAAAAACGTAACGTATTCATTTATTTTATTAAACTTGATTTCCCCTCAGTGATCAGCTAGCACTAGTTAGAACAGTAGAAACGAGCTAGATTGTGCTAGAATAGTAGAATATATAAGAACTGTTATCAACATTGGTGGTATTTATTAAAAACATACGCTTATGGATGTCAGTACGTTTTATCCTGTAACGTTTACCTCCCTGAATTTCGAGAACAGGGCAATCGAGCGCGTTCTTATGTCTTGTTTCCACTTGCACATTCGACCCGTTCCAGAGCCAACCCAACCCAAATGCGAGACGTACAGCGCGGCTCAAATTGCTTTTCCATTAATCCGAGCTGGTTCTCCGCCAGAGATTCGTTATGTATCGGTGCTATGTAACGCGACACAGCTGTTCCAAAGTACCTTGCTAATGTTAGCTATTATAACATGGCGAACTACGAGTTGCGTTTGTTTGTGTTGGTGTTGTGGAATATGTTGCTTCAAAAGCAACAACGTATCTGTCAGCGCAGACATATGTTATCACAAAAAGCCTCCCTCCCAGTCGTTATTTATGTGGATTGATCTTCGCTAAACACATTCAATTGTTTAAACCAGCAGAGTCCGCGATCGTTGGATCGGTTCAAAATAGGCATAGAAAATAGTTTCGTACTGGATCGGATTCTTTTTTTCAATTAACATTTATTTATTCTCGTTTCTGAGCGATGAATTCAGCTGCTGCTGAACCGACTCGTCTGCCCAAATCATTAAAAGGGCCTGGACTTCCTCGAAACCCCACGGGTTGTTTATTTTTTCCATTTTGTTGTTGTTGTTGTTATTAAACAGCCGACAAAGTGAGTAAGCGCGTCTTCTTCGGCTACGTTGCTGTGGTGAATCACCATAGCAACGCACTGGCGGCTCCATTATATTCGAGCCAGCACCAGAGGACAAATCGGGCCGTTTTTGGAGTGGGTCTCGTTGGCGCGGCTCGAATTTGAACTAATGGAAATGCTCAGAAGTCGAGCCAGCGCGGCTCTGGAACAGGTCGAATGTGCAAGTGGAAACAAGACATTAGACTGAAGAAGATGAGGTGGGTAGAGCGCACAGAACGACCAGCCAATCAGAGACAGAGGAGGGCGGGTCTTGGCATGGCCATAGTAGGATTCGTAATTTCGCTGAGGGGCTTGGGTTCTGTCCAATCACAAACAAGAAGTGTTGTCCTACCCTTCCCGTTTTGTGAAAGAAAATTACATTGAGGGGCTTGGGTTCTGTCCAATCACAAACAAGAAGTGTTGTCCTACCCTTTCCGTTTTGTGAAATGTCGTTGTGTTTTGTGAAATGTCGTTGTGTTTTGTGAAATGTCGTTGTGTTTTGTGAAATGTCGTTGTGTTTTGTGAAATGTCGTTGTGTTTTGTGAAATGTCGTTGTGTTTTGTGAAATGTCGTTGTGTTTTGTGAAATGTCGTTGTTTTGTGAAATGTCGTTGTGTTTTGTGAAATGTCGTTGTGTTTTGTGAAATGTCGTTGTGTTTTGTGAAATGTCGTTGTGTTTTGTGAAATGTCGTTGTGTTTTGCACTTCTCAGCCACCGTATTAACTAGATACCACGCAACCTATATAACACAGTTATAAGCATGACAAAACACCGGTTTTAACCTGTCATAATAGTGTACTACAGCTCAGGGCAGACGTTACAAGCAAACATATTGCATTGAACATGTAAAATCGGCTGCATATATTATGACACTGTTTAGCGTGACCTGTAACCATACTGCCCTGACTGGTTATTACAGGTGTTATAACATGCTTACGGCAGCGTTATACAGGCGACCGTCACTGGCATGATAAAGAGTACCGCCATAAAGGCGTTCTCCCTCACTTTCCAAATATGACAATCCAAGTACAGAGAGGAGAGCATTTATGTGTTTGAGGTCATGTGTTCTCCCTCTTCCTATGTGAAAGCATTCTTTTTACTACGATAAAGGCTGTTTTGTGACATGACAGGAGTGACATGGCCTTCTCTTGCTCTTTGTCTCTTTCTCTCGTGGCAGTCCGGAGGCCCTGGCCTTGTCGAACACAAAGCAGGCCTGGTTGGATTTGAGTGTCTCACCGAAATTATAGGATCCGGTAACGACCGTTCTGCCCTCTCTTGTCCGGGTGAGCATTTGATCTCTGGCAGCCTTCGAGGATCGTACCTCCTGCCGCGTGGGCGTGGGGTGAGGGTAGGGCGGTGTCAGACGGGAGGGGGGAAGAAGGAGGGAGGGGTAAGAGTCCGAAAGCTGGAGGTGAAATCTGGGCCCAAACTTTTAACCCATCTCACAGTAAAATCTGCACGCTATTACATCGACCGGAGATACTGTGTGCGTTTGTCTGTGTGTGTATGTGCGTGAGAGAGAAAAAGCGAGACAGAGTGTGTATAATGTATATCTTGCTTGATGGAAATACATATGTATACATGCTCCTCTGACTGCCTCTCAACAAGACCCCTAATCTGCAATTTTAAAATGCTACACTCATTATGCTACGATGCTACCCTCAATGCATACAACATTAATACTGCATCACTACCGGCTGCTTGCCAATGCGCAAGCAGGTTTTGTCATTCTCGCTGTGACTAGTGCACGCGCAGATTGACTAATTGAGCAGAAAGAGAGTAAGAGGTGAGAGGTCAGAGGTCAGCTGGGTGTCGACACACAAGCAGATGGATGCACAGGCACGACTGCGATTATGCCCAGCCGAAGGGAGGCAGCCAGACTTTCTAGAAATAAAAATAAAAAATTTAAAAAGCGCACGATGACACAAGCGTGCACAAACAATGTCTTCCACGTCTCCTCTCTTAACCTCCCCCGCAGGCCAAAAAGAATCAAGCCACTGTTTCAGTGAAAAAGGTTGGACGGGTCGCGATCGGAGAAAAGATTATCGGGCGTCCGTTAGGTATTCGGCGTGAAAAGAAGAAAACATCGGAAGCGTTTCGCCACCTCCAAAGGTATGCGCCATCTTAACTGAGAAACGACGTGAGGCGGCGACACGTACCCCGAGTGAGCGATGAGGACGTTCCAGGACACTAACGGAGGAAGGGGGGGAAAGAGGGAGGGAGAAAGAAAGAGGGTAGGAGGAGAGAGAGAGCAGAGGGAGAGAAAAAACAAGAGCGAGACAGGGAGAAAGAAAGGAGGGAGGGAGGAAGGAAAGAGGAGCACGGGCACAGCGCATTTATGATTCTGATCCGTTGTTCCGGGCTGAGTGGTGAGCAGAGCCGTATTTTTTGCACAGACGCCGGTGCAGGGGAGGGCGCGCTTCCAGCTAATTGACCAGGGAAAAGACCAGGTGGCGCCCCCCTGCTTTGTGGACGCCCCCCCCCCCGCCTTCGTCACAGGTCTCAGGGGAAGCGTCCTGTCTGCAGGGAAGCGTACCCCCCACCCCCCCAACCCCTGCGGCGTGCGCAGGCACACAAATGAGCTCTTCTGGCAGGAGCAGGAACAGGGACCCCCCCAAGGGGGTCGCCCCTCGCTCGGCTCGCCAAATCGCCAAACCCCATCCCCCCCACCCTGCACCCCCATCCCCCGGGTCACCCCTGTGGCCGGGGGTTGGGATTGATGGCACGGACACGGGCAGCCGTCCCGGGGAGGGGGGAGGGGCGGATGGGGCTAGGGTGGAGGGGTGGGGGGGGTTTCGGGCAAGAGGGGATGGTGGTGGGCTCCTTTGGGGGCTAGCTCAAGGTGTGTTGCCATGGAAACGTGGCGGGAGAGTGAGAGAGGAAGCTTGGAGTGCCGAGCTTGACCCAAGCTGGGGGGTGGGGTGAGCTCTGTGGGCCTAAACCTGAGCAAGCGCACGCACGTACATACACAGGTCCTCATAAACCTGGATATGCACACACACGCACACACACATACACACACAAGCACACATACACATACACACGCACGCACACATGGCACACACACTTGTGTTCCCTCTCTCTCTCCCCCTCTGTCTTGGCTGTGTCTGTGATTCACACATTTCCTATTATCTGCAGTAAATATTTCCGGAGAGTGCGCGGGCCTGCCAGTGAGATGGAGACTCCAGCTCCAGATTATTTTTGGCAAAAGCCGACGGCATATGGGGCCGACCAGCTTGGAATCTCCTATCAGATTACATAACAGTGGGACGCTGGATCCTTCTACGCCATAGAAACCGACCTTCACGAAAACAAACACGCTCTCCTTCCAAAGCACACTCCCCTCTCCCCTCCATCTTTCCCGAAGCGCGCTCCCCTCTCCCCTCCATCCCCACGCTTCCTCCCCTTCAGGACGGAAACCGGAGCGCCCGTCTATTGACCGTTTTCCCCGCTACGGTGACCACGCGACGACTCTGGTTTCTGCTGCTAATCAGACAGTGCTGTGCGGTTCTGCGCGTTGACTAGTTTGCGCTTTGCCGTCCGACTGTTGTCCTCGCTGATGTTGTTTGTCACTTTGTTTCTTTCGCCGTGCTTTGCGGCGTGATCCGCGCGTTGTGTGTGCTGCGCTTTCCGCTGTTTCCTGCGTCGTTTCGTCCGTGACGGTTACTGCGTAACCCACTGTGATGCTTTCTGTGTTGTGTTGTTTTTGCATTGTCCATTTCCTAGGTGTGGCCCACTGTTGTCTGTGCTGCATTTTGCGGGGTTTGTTGGGCTGCGCTTCCCCGTTTCCCACCAGCCTCGGCGGGCGGCATCAGTGGCGAGCCGCGCTGCAACGTCCGCTGGGTCAACGACAGCATCGTCCTTTGATCGGGCTGGCGCAGCTCATCCAGCTGAGCCGGCACCCCTTTGCATTGCATTGCAGAGATGGGAGGCGTAACAGACGCCATCATTACCCACAGTGCACTGCGGGAGCAGCTGCTGCAGGCTACTGGGGCCCTGTGTCCTTCCCCTGGTCACACAGCCATCCCCTCCTCCACCAATGAGAGACGAATTCTGGCCCCCTATCCCCACTGTTCTCACACTGAGAGTCCCACCCTCGCTCTCTCTCTCTCTTTCTCTCTCCAAAACAGTGCCAGAGTACTACTGACCACCAGCACACACTGCGAAAAAAACATTCTGAAGAGTGAAAAATATTGAACTGTGTGTGTGCACGCATGTGTGTGAGTGAGTGTGTGTCTGTCCTTTGTAAATGCGCTGCTGTTGTTCCTTACAGTAAACTACCCAGGGGTTGAAAATGTAAATTCACTGTTGGATAACTCAGAAAAGGCCATAAACATGAAAAATGTTAATATTTATGTAAAAAAATGAGAAGCCCTAACAAATAATTTAAAATGCACTAAAAAATTCAACAAGGTAACCATCACCGCATTTCTCTGGGAAGGCTACAAAACCATACCTGGCTATGGCATCCAAGGCTAGGAGACACGTGACAACTTGATCCCACGCACACATTCACACATGCGTGCACACACTTCAAAATGGACCGCTTTCCGTATCTTCTAGGCAAAGATATTTGCGTTTTCAATGTTAATTTAACATTCACAAGTGCACATGAGGGAATAGTTCTAATCAGCACACCAATAAACCCGCAAATGACATGTCTTTATAAGCTTGTTAAGAGCAAATCTCTCCCTGAGCATCCATTCAATTCAAGTGTCAGTGTAGTTCTCCTCCTTCTTCCCTCTTCCTTTCTTCTCCCCCATCCCCTCCAGTCTTCCTCCCTCACTCTCCTCTCTCTCTCTCTCAATTCATTAAGGCTCTCTCTCTCTGTAACACACACACGCACACACTCAGTCCATCTCCCTCTCTCTCTTTGAAGCTTGCCGTGTGTCCCAGTCCTTTCAAAATATTTGGTTTGCATCGTAGTGTAAATTCCCTGGCAAAAAGCGCAAGCGCTAATGTGTACCATCGCAGAAAACAAACCGGTGCAAACTAACAGCACGAGTGAATAATTGAGTCGTTTTATTTTTTATGATTTCAAACAGGTACAAGCTGATTTCCAGGCCATAAATGTCTGAACCAGAGGCAGACAACGTGGTGATGTCATAAGCACACAGGACTGGAGCTCTGGCACTCTCGACGGCTCACAGCAGGAGGGAAGGTTCAGCAATAAAATCAAACACTAGTGGAAAAACCCAGGGAGATTTAAGGCCTGAAAAATCAGTACTGTATGACGAATCAGAAAAAAGAAATCATTGAATGAGCACATGTATTCACAGACCCTACACTCCCCAAACTTTGAGCCAGGGTGCAGATTGCACACGGACCGAGAGCGAGAAAGAAAAACTATGAGAGCGAAATGAAGTGAGGCATCTGGCTGCAGGCTGCAGGAGAGCGGGGCTTGATGTCAAACCCCATACTCTTTGACATCCTACCTCCCAGTCCAATCCAGAGCTTGGAATGGCGGAATCGTTTTTAAGCAATTCTACATGTCGATGGGCGGGGCTTCACATCCAGCCCCGCCTATCGACATTCAACCCCGCCCATCCGGTATCAAGTCAGATGTACTTGGAAATGAAGGGCAGAAAACGGGAGATGTTTGCACCACTGCAGCTCTCCAGCCAGCAGAAGAGACAGGTAGGAAGGCTGGACAATGGCTTCCTGTCACCACAGGAACTGTACCGGCACACTTTTAACTGGAGAGAACCGGTGAACTTAAATGATCATTTGAGTTCCTGAATTACACTGCCACACACAACTAATCCGAACACCTTAACAATCGTGCCCCAATGCAGAAAGACACCGGTCTCAGCATGAAAATCCTGCCTTAAACACCTTAATGATTCTGCCCCAACGTGGAAAGAATTTTGCCCCTAACATTCCAAATGCGTGCCACACACTTAACTATTAATTCCCCTAACGTTCCAAACACGTGCTCCAACACTGAGGGAATCTGGCCCCAACACACAGTATTTTGCCCGTAACCTTTCGAACGCCACAACAAATGAACATGACCTCCCATGACCTCAGACACCCAGCGCAATGACCCATTTCTAACACATCATCCCTCCCATATGCTGCCATTTACTTGCTCTTTAGATCCTACGCTTGAATGTGGATTTGTTTCTGTATTTTAGTCATGTACTGTTGATCGTCACAATATATCCTGCTTGGACAGTCCTCTGGAAGAGACAAAAGACAGAATTGGATAACAAAGTCAAATTTAATCTAACATATTTGCCGCAAATATCTGGAGTGTCTTGTCCTGACATTATACTCACTCAGCCTTTTCCCAACACTGGAACCATCCTACCCCACACTTCCACACACCTGCCCCGATGCCCGAAGGTGAAGGTGAGTTCAGCTCGACTCACTGCCCGGTTCCAAAACTTTTAATGGGCCCAAGCACACGTAGACACAGGCAGCAGATTGTTAATTGAGGCGGAGACAGTAATTGCCTCCTCTAAGTGGTCAGCTAACCCAATACCGGGCTGGGTTTGGGGAAGCGGGCCAGGATGGCGGCAGGTCTTATTGCATTTGGAGCACGGTGTTCAGCACCACACCTGGCCCCTCTCTGACCCCAAACAGGGGCCTGGTACACCTGCCCTGGAGCTGCCGCAGTGCCTCACTGGTGTGGCATCCAACCAAGACTCAGTGAGTGAGTATAGCAGTATGGGATAGCAGTGATTATAGCTATGACCACTGAAGAGGGGAGAACTCACACAAACATAATGCACCAACCCACACACACACACACACACACACACACACACAGATTGACATACAGAGCACATCA
This sequence comes from Ilyophis sp. 1 JC-2022, assembly GCA_022702515.1. Lineage (NCBI taxonomy): Eukaryota > Metazoa > Chordata > Actinopteri > Anguilliformes > Synaphobranchidae > Ilyophis > Ilyophis sp. 1 JC-2022. Next base: position 25,443,778 of record CM040400.1, read on the forward strand.
ACATATATACACCCATGCTGAGTGCACCACCAGCACACACACACACACACTGCAACAACAATCACATACTGAGTATGTATGTGTGTGTTGTTGCAATGTGTGTGTACTGTATACTATGTATTTGATGTATGTTCATATTAGTGAACTGTGTTTTTTTCTGTTCGTCTGTGTGTGTGTGTGCTTCCTTGTGTTTGTCTATCTGTGTGTGTGTGTGTGTGTATGGTACATGGCTAATCCAGGGCCCCTGGGTGCGTCTGCGACTTCTCACGGTAGATCTCCCAAATTTGGGCTAAAGGCAATCTCCATGACCCATTCCACAACAATAGCTTATTGTCAGCTTGTCCTGTGGGACCACAGCTTCCTGGGACCACAGCTTCCTGTTTGTCAGCTGAGGGAGTAATAACCATGAAAACAACAGCAGCGACAGACACAGCAAAAAACACACACAGTGTCCCTGTCCACAATACCACACACACACACAAACAGACACAGACAGACACACACAGACATACACACACACAAACGAGCACTGTCCCTATTCCTGTCAAAAAAGAACACGCACTAATACACAAAGCACCGCACACGAACACACGAGCACACATAGACGGACACATGCACACAAACACACACACACACACACACTCCCTGTCAGTAGATACAGGTGAGTGTGCTCAGGCCTCTCTCTGTCTCTCAGTGCCGCTTTATTAGGACAGCCGCGCCTCTCTGGTCGACAGCCTGTAAAATATCTGGCAGCAGAGAGGGAGAAAAAACCTCAGCAAATATGAGGAAGCAGCAGGACACTAATAATGCATCTCCAGCTGTTCAAGTTAACCTGCAAATGTGTCCATCTGTACCTCAGAGAGAGAGGGGGGAGAAAGAGAGAGAGAGAGAGAGAGACAGAGAGAGAGAGAGAGAGAGAGAGAGAGAGAGAGAGGATGGGAGAGAGGGCATGTGAGAGGATGGGAGCGAGAGAAAGAAGGTAGAGACAGAGAGAGAGAGGGAGTGAGGGAGAGGGAGAGAGAGACAGAGAGAGGGAGTGAGGGAGAGGGAGAGAGAGAGAGAGAGAGAGAGGATGGGAGATGGGGAAAGAGGAAGGGAGAGAGGGCATGTGAGAGGATGGGAGCGAGAGAAAGAAAGTAGAGAGACAGAGAGAGAGAGGGAGTGAGGAGAGAGAGAGAGACAGAGGATGGGAGATGGGGAAAGAGGAAGGGAGAGAGGGCATATGAGAGGGAATGAGAGCAAGAAGGTCGAGAGACGGAAAAAGAGAGATAGACAGAGAGGTAGAGAGAGAGAGGGAGGTAGAGAGAGAGAGAGGGTGGGTGAGGGAAACGAGAGGTTAGAACGAGAGAGCAGACGGCAGGAGGGGAATGACGAAAAGGGGGAGAGAGGGAGGCGGAGAGAGATGGAGAGAGCACCCAGAGGAGAGCGAGAGAGGTCCCGGCCAAACGGCAGCTCGGTGCCCGCGGTCCGAGCCGCAGGAGTGACCTTGCTGCGACTCGGCCCGCTCAGGCCCCTGCCCCGTGCCAGACGGCGCCCTGCCGCCAGAACCTTCCGCTCCGAGCTGGACCCGACCGAACCGAAAGCGGGCCAGGTCACGAGATCCGCAGCCCCAATACCCCGCGGCACATCAGCGGAAAAACCTCTGCAGCCTGCATCGCCCTTGCCTCCGCTCGCAGAGCAGCGCACGCGCCCGCGTGCCGCTGTTCGAACTCTCCCGCATCACCGAGACAAACGCTCGTCTGAATGTCACCTCAAAGTCACCCGAACTGACTTTGCCAAAAATGCCCCTCCCTCCCCCTCTTTCTGTCCCTCTATCTCTTCCACTCTCACTCTCTCTCTATATGGCTCTCTCCCCCTCTCCCTCTTTGTAAGAGTATTTTAGGTCTACAGGTGTCTGAATACAATCCCAGCACTTGAGTATGAAGCAATTGTATTCAGTAGCGAATTTAATATGCTTGCAAACAAAAGCAGGCAACCTTAAAAAAACTTGGAAAACAACAACATTATTATAGTTATTATTCTTAAAATATAATATATTTTATGCCTGGCACTGCGGTGGTGCAGTGGACAAAGGCGTAGACTTTTTGTCTCTGCGGTTGCGCCCAGAAGATCAGGGGTTCTATCCCCGGGCCTGCTATTGCTGGACCTGAGGCTTTGATCAAAGCCATCCACAAGAAACGGAGCATATTAAAGACAAGGCGTGGCTATGCCGAGATGAAAACCTCGGCGTGGGCTCATTTACGGTCCAAACCTCTGCTATTACACATAGAGGTAAAAAATAAGGAAACTGCATTAAAATGGCCTCCCGTCATGCGTTTGCTTCGGCCGCGCAGGCCAAACGGCTTTAGCGGAGTTCGGGGGGACAAACGAAGCCATTCTTCTCTCCCAGAAACGCAAATAGGTTTTCCGCAGAAGACATCGCAGAGGGAAGGGGCGAATTAGGAAATGATCACAGCGTGGGAAACGCTTTCCGGCGAAGCCGCGAGGCGTTTATGACGGACCGCCACCGAGCGAGTCCGTTCGCGAAGAGGAAATGATTCGCGGAGCAATAAATGAGTCGAGGTGTGGAGAGGGAGAGGGGGAGGGGGGGGGAGAAGAGAAACGATCAACGTGAAATCCGCGTTCGACAAGGTGTCTGTGAGCACCGGGAGCAGGAACAAAAAATAAATAACGTTGATATTCAACAATAAAGCCGTGAATAATGCCGGCTCCGCAGGCAGGCCGCCTTTTACAATCCTCCGCCTCCGTCCCGTGCATGCGCTCAGCTTCCATATATCAGAAGAGTCCAGTTAGATGGGAACATTGTCGGGAACGATGCCTCTCCTAGGGTGAAACTTCCTGTGCTAGGAAAAAGACCTCCGCCACAGCCTCGGTCAAGCCCGGAGCCCAGCATGGCTCGCTGTGCCCCGGGCCCAGTTCCCAGCATGCATTTCTGTGATCTGAGTCACAACCGTATCATTGCAAAAAAAACTGAGAGGACGAATGGGGGCGAGGTTGAGGGGGGGGGGGGGAGGGGGGGTGAGAAGAGAGAGGTGGGAAAGCGAGAACTACAGCAAAGCAAAAGGATAGGGGGGTGAGGGAAAGAGAGAAGACACCCCGGCAGAAATGGATTCTCAGGGTTGGTTAAACGGTGACTCAACAATGTCCAACGGTGAGATGCCGCGAAATGGCCAACATCAACAAGGGACACTCCCACCGTGTGGCTCGAGGGTCGCCAGGTAAAAAAAGCGCCTCGATACAAGCGTTACTCGTCATCAATGACTCATGCTAAAAAAAAAAAAAAAGTTTTATGTTTTACCCCACGGACCAGAGCTATGCATAATCAACACCTTTCACCGCAATGTATTTGTGAATTGTGTCTCTCCAAAACAGGAATAAATCAAAGGCAAAGGTTTCTTCCTCCATTTTAAACAAGCAAGAATATGCACAAACCTGGCCACCTCATTTTTTATTTATAGACGGTGGCAAAGCAACATCTATAGAGTTTTTGAACGCGCAGTAGGTGAAACCCAGGCGGATGAAATGTGGGCTGCCATTTTGCATTGTTTCAGAATATCGGGCGAGAGAGGAGATGAAGCTCACAGAATCCCCACCACCCCAGCCCCATTTTGGGAACACTCCAACCGAGCCCCCCCCCCCCCCCCTGAGTACACCCCCCCCAACCTAATCCCACTGAGACTCGAACATCGGTGGCCACCTGCTGTTTTTTAGCACGTAGCAAGCGCAGAGCGAGCTCGAACCTCGAGTCCCCCACAGCAGTCTTCTCCCTGGCGTGTCACAAGCTAAAAAACACGTCATAAATAAATAAAAACACAAATAAATAAAGGTCATTAATTATTAGGTGGGCAGAATGAGGACCACCACACTGTTTAAACCGTCATGCCGCATCTAAAATACCAGGCTTGGCCTTACTCCCAGCCGAAGCCTACGCTGTACGCGCCAAATATAAAATAAAAAAACGCTTCTCGCCGAACGGCTCCAGCGCGCCGCGGACTACCTCAACCTCAGTCAGCTCACCCGCCTCCCGCTTCCTCCCAAAAACGGCAGCATGAGAACCACGTGGAGAGGTCGACTCAAACGCATGGCGGCCGGACGGTGAGCCGCGATGTAAAAACCGCGCAAATATTAATATCATTGTGTCAGGGATTTGAGTTATTAAACATGACAAAACGTTATTGGGGCTGCGGAAAAGAGCTGCCCTGGGGGGGACCCCACCAAACAGGATTTCAAAAACCGCAGTCAGAAATCAATATTAATGCACACCGGTTTTCCCCCAACAAAGAAAACATATCAGCGCGCCGTTCGAGAGGGCGGGCTCTTTCTCTCTTTCTTTTTCCCCCCAGCTTAAATCCGATGATTTGTTTTTTCTTTTCTTTTTCTTCCTACGAAAAAAGGAGGAGCCGTTTATCCCCCCGAAGCGTGTTCATCTGTCCCGTCTAAATGGCCTTCATTCAAAGCGCGTCTTATGCCGTCAGGGCTAATGCGCGGTGACACAAACGCGCTCCGTCACGGGGGCGCGTGGGAGACGGGAGGGGGACGGACGGCCCTTTCTTCCGCTCCTCCTTCCTCCCTCTCTCTCCTCCTCCCCCCTTTTTTATATCACCTCCCCCCCTCCTCGCTGAGGGTCTGGAGGGGCAAAGGCGCCGAAGGGGATTTTCCGTATACATTTTTAGCCGAAAAAATGTAAAAACTTGGATGAGACTTGTGCTGAACTGCTTGGCGTTTTTATGGCTCTTGTCAGCTGCGTGCCTCATCCCATTAAGTGTGAGTGCAAGGATAGCTGGGAAAAGCCCTGCAGAGAGGACACAATAAAGACGCTTCAGAGTATGACTGCTGATCTAGGATCAAGTTATCTCTGTCCGTACCCTAACCACATCCATTACGAGCCAAGAGGCGAAACTGATCCTAGGTCAGTACTCCCACTCAGATATGACTTATGAACACAGGCCCAGCTCAGTGTTGTGAGATGCCACGGAACCCACTCACAGGTTCCTCTCCTCACGGCCCTTAAAACTACATTGTTAGAACTCAGGCTTAGCAGAGGAGCCAGGACCTTTGACCTCTAACCTTTCACAACACCTCGCCAAAATTTTTAGATATGACAAGATACACAACTGGCGTATTTTGGAAGACTTTTGATTTTGTCTGTCTGATAATGACCCGTTTAGCAAACTGTTTTGTAAAAACTCCATTGACCTCCAGTCATTCAATGAGCGCCTGTTGTCTGTCTAATAAGTTCCAAATGCGGACGTTCCAGCCCTGAAGTTGGACCTCTTGCTCCGTCTACCCTCTTTGACCTCGCCTCCAACTAAACAGCTTCCTTTCAAACTGGTTAAAATCAGGGCCTCTGGCTATGAAAGTGATCTTAAAGACCAGAAGGTCGTGAGTGATCTCCGGAAATTTTGATGCAGTTGAATTGCTGCACCTGATTCACTTGCGCACATACATACACACACACACACACGCGCGCGCGCGAGCACACACAAACGCACGCACGCACACACACAAGATGGATGAGTGTTGCCAGGCAAGCGTTTTTCCCTCTCGTTCCATTTAATTTTCATACCAATGGATGGGTGATCAGCGTGGCTCGGTAAGCAACACACGTCAGTATCGTTTGTTCTTTGTCCCCTCCCTCCCTCTATCTCTCTTTCTCTCATCATAATAACATCTGTTTACATCTATGGAAACACCTTTCCAAAACATTTTTTAAAATAGTGTGACCGCATCTGGGCACAGACTGAATGCCCTAATCCAGATGTGGATCCACAGGCTCGGTGGTCTGAAGCACACCTGGACAGCAGCACATACAAAAGGAGGGAGAAAACACACACACACACACACACACACACACACACACACACACACACACACACACACAACCCCACAAGCCCACAGTGCAGGCAACAGTGTACGGCAGGAAATGCCTCTACGGTTCCTACTAGCGTCCTTCCCTGAAGCCGCGATACGAGCGCGTGGACAGATACGACCGCGCTGGCATGTTCTCGAAGGCGCAGGCACATGCGTGTAAAGGTAGCGCACCGCTGCGGGGCGTGTCCGGGTGATGCAGTTTTTGCGATGAACAGGGGAGCTGCCACACTTGACACCGCTGCATCCACAACCCCCAGCAGCTAAAAGCTTAATCCCCCATGATGCACTGGGGCACTTCCAGAACCACTGAGACCCACACTGGCGCTTAGGGCTCACACACATACGGACATCCAGATGCTGAGGGTAATTAACTTCCCTCTGTGTACGTGTGTGTGTACCTGTGTGTGTGTGTGTGTGTGTGTGTGTGTGTGTGTGTGTGTGTGTGTGTGTGTGTGTGTGTGTGTGTGTGTGTGTGTGTCCCTCTGGCTTCTCACTTTCCAGTTCTGTAAAATAATAAAAGCATTCTTTCTTCATTTTACTCCAACACTGGATGCATATTACTGAAGATGAGCCCTGTTCACACGTGCACACACACTTGCGTGAACTCACTCTCTCACACACACACAGACACACACTATTAGATCTGCTCATACCTGTTCTGGTATTCATTGTTATACTGTGTGTGTGTGGTTTGCGTCATTCAGGGGGGTATCTGAGGTTTCCTCAGCTATATCATAGTGACGTAAAGTGATTAATTGGTGAAGTCCAATCACCTGCTCTCTGTTGAAGGTCCTAATCAGTCACTAATAATAAAAACTGTATCACTTATAAGCCTGTGACAAATCAGTAGAGCTGGGTTAGGACCATCCCTCTATATCCGAACCTTCTTTAATTCTCCTTTCTCTCTGTCTCCTGCTCTTTCTCAATCCATCTTCCTTCATCTTTCTCTTACTCCATCTCCTAGTTCCTCTCCCTGTCCCATCCTCTGATGCTCCATCTCTCTGTCCTTCTCTCACTCCTCCCTTATTCTCACTTCCTCTCTCCTTTCTCCGTCTCTCTCTCTCAGTGATGTTCGTATGTATAAAGGAGAGTATGCGCTCCTGTGATAGCTCTGCTGTGCTTGTTTAATTGCGACAGCACCCTCACGAGCCAGCGGGACGTGGGGGCGCGTCAACACCTCAGCGGAGTGTTCAAGGGTAACCAGCGGGGGTGCAGCAGTCCCCCCTCCCCCCCAAACGCCCCTCCCAATCCTCCCCCCCCCCCCCTCCCCCTCCCCTCCCCGATACTCCTGAACCAGCCGCCCAGAGAGAGCCCATCAAATCCTCACCCCTCATCTTCCATTAATCAACTGCCAACATCAAACAGCAGCACTCTGTGCCTCCTGCAGGCTGCCTGTGTGTGTGGTGTGTGCACGCGTATGTGTGTGTACGCGAGTGTGTGTTTGTGGTGTGTGTGTGTGTGCACGCAAGTGTGTGTTTGTGTTTGTGTGTGTGTGCGTGTGTGCATGTGAGTGTGTGTGTGCATGTGAGTGTGTACGTGAATGTGTGTGTGCGTGTTGTGTGTGTGTGTGTTGTGTGTGTGTGCACGCGTGTTTGTGCGCGTGTGTATGCGTGTGTGTGTGTGTGTGTGTACGCGTGTGTGTGTGTGTTTCTGTGTGTGTGTGCGTGTTTTTGTGCGCGTGTGATTATATGACTGCTGGATCAGTAAAACCCCCGTCATAAAGAAGTCTGAATTTTGGCATCGCCGATGCACCTGCTCCTCTGCAGTAAAAAACGCCCACCAACAGGGGGAGACAGTGAGCTCCACAAACGAGGGGCCCCCCTGCCCAGACCTGCTTGAAAATGCCCCTGCCGCCTCAGACCCCCACCCACAGCCATGCACCGGACAGAGGGGCCTCACAAACACCGGTCGCCATGGCAACCGCCCGGCAGGGGTGGCACATTAGTGCCGGACTGTGCTCTGGAACTGCGGAGAGGTGAGAGGGGCTCTGTTTGATCTCCATCGTCCCGCCAACATGGGGGCGTCCGTTTCCCCCCTGGGAGGGGGTGGGTCGGCCACCTCTTTTGCCCCCACCGCCGCACCCTGGCGGGCTCGGCTGGGTGCCAGGGGCCCGTCCCTTTGCCCTCCTTTGACCTGAACCAGGAAGAGGATCCGGGGGCCGGGGCATGGGGAGCGCCTGTCTGCCTGTACCCAGGCTTCAGACCCATTTAAAGCAGCTCCTCCTCTGGAGGTCAGAACTGCAGTTTCCTTCTTCCTTTCAACCTTGCCTATTCCTGCTCTTCAACCTTGCTTATTCCTGTGTCTCGACCTTGCTTATTCTGCGCCTGTGCCTCAACCTTGCTTATTCCGGTGTCTCGACCTTGCTTATTCTGCGCCTGTGCCTCAACCTTGCTTATTCCTGTGCCTCGACCTTGCTTATTCTTGCTCTTCAATCCTGCCTAGTCCTGCTCCTCAACCTTGCCTAGTCCTGCTCCTCAACCTTGCCTAGTCCTGCTCCTCAACCTTGCCTTGTCCTGCTCCTCAACCTTGCCTAGTCATGCTCCTCAACCTTGCCTAGTCCTGCTCCTCAACCTTGCCTAGTCCTGCTCCTCAACCTTGCTTATACCGGCTCCTCAACCTTGCCTATACCTGCTCCTCAATCGTGCCTAGTCCTGCTCCTCAACCTTGCTTATTGCTGCTCCTCAACCTTGCTTATTGCTGCTCCTCAACCTTGCTTATTGCTGCTCCTCAACCTTGCTTATTCCTGTGGCTGCTTCTGTTTTACTCCCGAGCAGTGTACGGTCTTGTGTTTCAGCTACGCGCGCACACACACATACATGCTCACACGAGCATGGATGCTCGGTTCCGAAGCCCCCAGTCCGTGTGTCGACAACAGAACAGCATTTCACCCCCTCCTACCACCCTCCTCCTCCCACCCCCCGGGGACCATCCAGTGTCTGCACGGTCCTCGGGGAAGCGGCGTCTCCATGGCGACACGCCCCCGCAGTCTGGGGGCCCGCCCACCGAGGTGCCAGCTGTGCGCCGCGGAGCGGGTGGGCTGACAGCGCCAGTCACACCGGGAGAACGAGGGATCGGTGAGAGGAATCAGAGGAGGAGCGCAACATCAGCGCCGACATCCTTTCAGTAACACAGAGATCATTACCGAGACCCTCAAACAATCCTGTAACAGATTCAGTACTGACACCCTCAAGCAAGCTTGTAAGATTCAGTACTGACACCCTCAAGTGGGCTTGTGATAAGTCAGTACTGAAACCCTCAAGCAACCCTGTGATAGTCAGTACTGACAGCTAGTGCGAAAGGGTCAACAGGTAGAAGGGAAATCCTCTGTACTCACAGTAATACAGGTGTTGGAGGAAGTACTGACATCCACTGTGACACTGGTGATTTTCAACACTGACATACTCTCAGTAATCTTAGTTGGTTCTAGAAGTGACAAACTCAGTCACCCTGAAAGTGTCACAGTGCTGGCAATCTCTCAGAGACTTCCATTAAATATGGTCGTAACTGTGTTCCAAGATGACATCACTGACCAAAATGGAGCATGTGACTCCACCCCCTGCTTCAAAAGAGGAATTTTCAAACAGGTGTGAAAGCTACACGTCTCTTTAAATACAGCTATTTGTCTGTATTCAGGCCTGTTAGTCAGTTAGAAAGCTTCCCACAGTTCCTCGTTTCCCCAGCACACCCTTGCCGTCTCAGTCTCACACACACACATACTCTCTCCTAACATGAAAATTGTCACATGACCAAACGCCAGGAGTTTTCTTCTTAATGACAAGACAACTAACTTTTCTCTCTCTCCATTTATTATGCGCAGGATGTGCGGTGGGCGATTAGACAGAGGATAAGCGCACCATCAGCGCCAGCGCTCCACTCGCTCGCCCCATCTCCCCAGCTGCACACCATTAGAGTAGGTATGAATTAATAAAGCAGGGAGAGAGAGAGAGAGAGCAGCCCACACACACACATAAGAGAACGGGGCGCATCTCAGAACCCGGGACGCTGCCGCGGCTCGACCCGAACCGTGACCCGCTAACAAGCTGCCTCGCCCCGAGGACGGGGGGCACTGCCGCCAGTGAGAGGCGTGCGCCCAACTGATCCCTCAGTCGCCACAGGGACAGACGGGCAGACGGACACGCGGTCTAGGCCTATGGGCCGATGTTCGGAGGACTGAATTGCGCAATGGGAGGCTGCAGGTTTGAATCCTAGGCTGGGCGGGGACAAATACCTGTCTGTGTGTCGTCTTAATATACAGGCAGAATCACACAAGGTAGTATTTTTGAGATTTGTAAAGAAATAAGCAGATAGCTGCAGACTGAATGCTCCCTAACATGTTTAATGATACACCCGCATTACAACTTGATGAAGATCTTTCCACGTCAAAACGTGGAAACTACTCGTCTTGATTTGGGAGCATTTGAAAGTGTACAAGTATCAATTTGTCCTCACCAGTCTCCTCCATATGTCCTGGCAGCTCTATAAAGTAGTACTGTATGTGCATGCATGTCCGTCTCTTTCCATTGTTGCAGGGCTTGCCACCTGTGTCACACGCTGGGTGGGTGCAGACAGAAAAGTACGCTCTTTAGTGGGTACGCACAGCGACATGCCATGCCGAGTTAGTGCGTACGGACAGGGCGCGTTAGAGCACGCTCACACGCACAAATGAGGGTGTCTGAGTAGCGCCGGGAGGACGCTGGGGGGAGGCCATGTTGTCTTTCCCCGCAGAGGAAAGAGGTGGGAGGTGGTGGCGGAGGGAGAGGGCTCCTGGGGAGAGGCGGCGGTAATGGCAACCAGACACCCGGCTCCCAGCCTGCCAGTGGACAGGAAGTGCCAGCACCGCCCGTAACATGATCCCTGCCTACAGCTGTCCAAACACACCAGAGAAAGAGAGAGAGAGGGAGAGAGAGCAAGAGAGAGAGGGAGAAGGAGAGAGGAAGAGTATGAGAGAGAAAAAAAGAGGGAAAGATAAATAGAGAGGGAGGGAGGGAGGGAAAGAAAGAGAGGGAGAGAGAGAGAAGGAGAGAGGGAGAGATGAAGAGTATGAGAGAAAAAGAAAAATGGAGAGAGAGTACTAGAGAGGGAGGGAGAGAGGGGATGCAGAAAAAGGGTGAAGAGTGATGAAGAGAAGGAAACAGAGGGAAAGAGAAAGAGAGGGAGGAGGTAAAAGGTAGGAAGAGTGAGCAAGAGAGAGAGAGAAAGACACAGAGAGAGAGAGAGAGAAAGTGAGAGCAGAAGAAGGAGAGAGAGAGAGGGAGGGAGGGGAGGAGCGGTGGAGAAAGGGGAGCGGGATGTCCCCCTGGGGTACGGGGCAGGCTGGCGTGCCCCACAGCGAGGGGCACATTCTTTCAGCTTCTCTCTGCGCTTCCCTCCCCCACCTCCCTCTCTCCCTCTCCTCCCCTGGCGCTCGCACGCCCCGCCCCCTGTATCCATGCCAAAGTCAGCACCAAGGAGCTGGGCAAAACCAGGATGGCATCCGGGGCTGGAGCTAGCGGGGGCGCCGGACTGGATCATCAGTGCGTGCCTGCGTAAGAGTGTGGGCATGTGTGCATTTGTGTTTACCTGTGTGCGCTTGGAGTTACGTGCACCAGATATGCAAACACTTTCATACACACATACACACACTGTGGATAAGGGCAAGGGGGTGGAGCTAGGACTGGGTGGGGCAGAGCCAAGGTGGGGCTAGTCACTCCCATTCAACAGACCCCCAACACTGCCTACCCAAAAAGCCTTCACCCCTCTCATGATGGTTGCCTTGGTTATTCCGAGCACGACCTGGCGTAGATTTAGAGTGCTCCGTGCTCATTTGTATGTTCACATCAGAAATGTATGTGGCCCTCTGACTCCTGCCCTGCCGTGGGGGAATGCTAAGAGTTCACAGCAAAGACTCACCAAAAACTACAAACATGGCTTCCTTTCAGCTCAACAATCAGGTAATGGCACGGTGACGGGCAGGTGTCAATTTACAAAGCTGCCCACCGTCTGCCATAGAAAGTGGGAAAAACAAAGCCGCACAGTGCACCGCGTCCATTGCGAGCTTGGAGAAAACAACAGTGACGTCACGCTAACGGTAGCATGACGGGAAAGACGCAACGGCTTTTGTCGAGACTCCCTGCCACACCACCCCTCATTATGCCCCCCTCCCCCCTCCATCTGAGAGCACTCCCCACAACCAGCATAGAGAAAAGGACATTCAAATGAAAAGAGCGACAAGAAAAAAGAAATAAATCCTTCTTTAAGGATTCTTTAAGGATAAATCTTTATCCCCGGCCCCCTCTCTCCCTCCATAAAAAATAAGCCTGGGGAAGACCCCCTCTGCTGGGGGAGAAAGGGAGGAAGGGGGGGTGGGGGGTTCTGTGGAAAAAGACTCAGGGGAAGTCCTGTCTAAGCCTCCCACACACCTCCAACCACTGCTTATTGTCCCATCTCTTCTCCAGAGAGAGAGGGATTTGCACACAGGAAGGCAGGAGAGGGGGGAAAGAGGGAGGAGAAAAAGAGAGGAAAAACAACACAAAGAAAGGAAAAAAACCTAGATGAGGGGAGCAGCCATTAACAGAGAGGAGGAGGAGAGAGCGATGACAGAGGGGAGCGCAATTAATGCTGGCCACTGCTACTTTAGCGCAGCGCTAACGCTCGACCTCTGTCGAGATCACAAAATTCACTCCCAAAAGGTAACCGTGGAGACGAGTCAAGCGATAAAAGCGGCCGGTCATCTCATCCTGAGCTTTATGCTAATGACATTTGCGTTTATATTTAGGCATTTTAGCAAAAACGCTCATCCAGAGTGACATTTAAGCGAAGCAATTCAGGTTAAGCGTCTTGCTCCAAGGTACGGCGCCAGTGCCTCACCTGGCAATTGCACCTGCGGCCTCAGAGTTGCAAGGCCGGTTCCCTGACATTACCCCACACAGCCAAGCTGTGGTCCTCCAAACCCGGGAATGAAAGCAGGAGAGCGAGGTCCGACCGGAGGGCCCGGACCAGCGAGCCGGATTCCAGGACACAGTTTTCCCCTCTCCGCCCTGTTCCAATCAGCCAGCCCAGCAGTGGGGCTGGAAGAAGGGGGGGGGGGGGGGGGGGGGGGGGGTGGTTCACACCAACCAACAGCGAACCGTCCACTTACCCCTCCCCAGACCCCCACCACCCAGCTGGATGGAGCCTTCCACCACAAATCAAAAGACTCTCTTGTCAGCCCATTCGATTGGTGTGGCCGTCCCGCAGGGTGGCGTGCAGAGAAGGGGGTGGGGGTTGGGGTGTGGGGGTGTGTGGGGTGGGGGGGGGGGGGGGCAAGCGCGCATGGTGGAGCGGGGCGGGAGGGGGACAAGGAGACCCGGCAGGACTGGACCGATTCATCCAGGGACAACACACTGCTCGCTGCCAGCACCGGCCCGCTTTCAAGTGAATCTGATCTTGGGAAAGGGAATGGAAACACACACACACATATGCACTCATGTACAAACACACACACACACACGCTTAAATACATACATTAAAAAAACATCCACACACACACACACACACACGCTTAAATACATACATTAAAAAAACATCCACATACAAACACACACACCCACACATTTGTGTACACATACACACACATGCTTAAATACATGCATTAAAATAACATCCGCACGCATGCACGCACGCACGCACACATACACAAATCAAATGTCCTACATGGAGATAAAGACACAACCAGCCTGGCACCGCTCCCTCTCCGTCTCCGTGCCCCCCACAAGGAGGAGAGCTATTTTTCCCACAATGCCCTGCTTCTAAGCACAGTTCCCCACCACGCAGAGAGACCCACGTGTGCGCCATCTCCGATTCATTATAGCTCGCTCGCGCACGCATGAAGGGTCCAGATCAATTATCTGATGGCCATTTGCAATGCGGTCTGCTTATAAGGCTCCCCTAAAGCCTCGCTAACAACATGGACGGACGCAGTTCTTTGAAAATACTCTATTTTTCATTTCCCCCTGTGTCTTTACTGGATGGGGATATGCGTGTGACTGTCCTTGGAGGCTACAGAGTCTGTGTATTGTGTGTGTGTGTGTGTGTGTGATGCTAAAACAATAGAGCTTGTAGAAATGGGATACTACCCAGGAATTTCGCGCTGTTCCACTCTGTAGATAAACACCTCCTCTATATTACTCACACTACAGACACGCTACTCATGTGCAACATATACACACGCTTCCGTCATGCACCCAACACCCAACGCCCTCCCCACCCACCCCACCACCAGGTGTCAGGTAAGAGAGCCACTGGCTGACAGTTTTGGGCGAGTGATTGGTGAGTTGCTCGCATCGAGTATTGTATTACGCTTGATACGATTAGCATTATGTCATATTATATTGAGTTCTTGGCAGTTTTAGCATCGACTTTGAGTGCCCAGAACCCCCCTCTCTCTCTCTCTCTCTCGCTCTCAATCTCATTCCCCTCTTCCCTCCCTCTGTTACTCTCCTCTCCTCCGCCCCCTTGCCAGCGTGGAGAGGGGGTCTCCGGGCCGCTGCGGCCCGCCGGTCCTCCCAAGACTGCTGGGAAATGTGGGCTGGGTGACAGCTGCACAGGCCCCTCCCCGCCCGGCCCGGCGGGGGGCTCCGATGTTCCTCATTCGGGGGACGGGAGCTGCTTTTAATCTACCAGCGGGGCTCCGCAGCTGCTGTAAATTATCCGAGCACGGGACTCGGGCTCCGACTTAACCCTTCCGCCGCCGCCCCTTCCCCTCCCGTCGCCGTTTCACCCTCCCGCTCTCTCCTCCTCCAATTCCTTTTCTTTCCTGCCCTCTCTCTCTCCCTCCCCATTTCACTCTCCCTCCCTCCCCTTGCATGCCTTCCATTTCCCTTTCTCCGCCTCTCTGCCTTTCACCTTCCGCTCCTCTCTCCCATCTCTTCCCCTCTCCCTCCTTCTCTCCCTGGTTGTGGTGAGCCCGTTCTCAGCAGCAGACTCGTATCCCTGCACCGCTCATGCCTACACAGTAACCTTGGACTTCAGTTGTCTTTTTAATTTTTTTTTACAATGCTTTATCCTCTGTGCATCATCATAAATGGATCAGTGCGCAAACGCGGGCCCCCTGGTGGAGCCCAACGCGGCCCCGCCCGGCCTCTGGGCCACGGCCCTCCCTCGAACCCGCGGCCAGGACAGGCCCCGCTGACGACGGCACCGCACCACCCCTCATTAACCACCAGGGTCAATTCGCCAACTAACAAGGTCAGGATTCTGAGGGAATGTGGTGAGAACATGAGGGAGGGAGGGAGAGACAGACAAAGAGGGAGGGAGAGAGAGATAGAGAGGGAGGGAGGGAGAGATAGACAGAGAGGGAGGGAGGGAGAGACAGAGAGGGAGGGAGAGATAGACAGAGAGAGAGGGAGGGAGAGAGACAGAGAGAGAGAGGGAGGGAGAGAGACAGAGAGAGAGACAGAGAGAGATGTAGCCCTCTGTCAAGCTGAGGAAAAAGAACTGTGCAGAGTACTATAGTTTTAATTTTAATCTCTGTTTATCTTATATACATAATGCACAGTCACAATAGTATACACTAACAAATGTTTTCACATTCACATGAACATGCAAAGACTAACCCTTTATATTGAGGCTAGAAAAAAATGTGTTTTGCCAGTGTTTGTACTAAGCATACACAGTATGTACATTCTGTAGTCTATTCCTTACTGTCAATACACATTTTCAGGACACTTGGAGGTTATTGAGGTTATATGAGGTCATTGACCCTGCCAGTGTTGACTGTTCACTCCTGATGCTGTACCACTTTGTTAGCTCTGGATAAGAATGTCTTCAAAATACGAAATTAAAAAAATGGTAATTGTAAATTGCTGTCGTTTTTCCTAAAACATAACTTGGAATGAAATTGAGGGTTTTAAAATTGAGAGAAAGGGAGAATGGAAAGTGGAAGAGAGGGATGGAAGGAGGAGAGAGGAAAAAGAGAGGGAGGGTGATCATAAGCGTGGGAGTGGGACAGGGTGCAGAAAGCAGTGACCCGGGCTTAAAGTCTATCTTAGCAGAACTCAGAGAGAAATGGCAAGGCGGTCACATCCCAGACAGTGCCGCCATGCTGGCTGTCCGTTCCACTCACACTCCACCATAGGGGCACCATGACACTGTGGTTAAGAATGACTAGCCTGCAAAGCTGTGCTCAAATATCCACCTGTGCACGTACACACATACACACACTTACACACACAGTCACACATCCACAGACATGCGCGTGTACAGGAGCGTACATGAGCATACTCACACTCACGTACGTACACAGTTGCAGAGACATGCAAACACTGTATGCACACACACTCACAAGCAAACACACACACACACACGCACGCATTCATGCACACGCCGCAGAGAGAGCTGGCGATCCAATGCTGCGCGACGCGGGCTCTACCCCACCACATCGCTCCCAGCCTCAAACTCAATTAGCAAATTAGTTCCACATGACTGGGCAATAAACAACGATCAGGGAGCAGATAAACATGCGCTCGACACTCCATTAATATTCACCTTTGTTTTGCTTTGGGTACTGACTCTTTTCCCTTCACTCAGGAAAACCCGACTCTCCGCGGCATCGCAGACCGGAGACAAACGTTTTCTCCTGTCGTTCTGTAATTCGCTCTTTTCCGGGGAATTTGTTGTTGCGTTTCTCCGCCTGGGAAAGAAACCATTTAAACCCAAGAGAGCCCGCTCCTACGACCCACATTAAGCACGTAAATGAGGCGTTATGGCCCCTGCGCAAAAGCAGGCTCTAATAGGCCGACCACCGGCAGCCCAAAAACGAGCCCCGTCGAAGGAGGAGAGGAGTGAGACCGAGAGGGAGGGAGAGATGGAGGGAAGGCCGGCGGCGTTAGAGCAGAGAACAACGGGGTAAAACTTTAAAATTATGCGCTGTGAAAATTGTTCGGCAGAAAGTCAAGATACGTCACAGTCTGGTCTCTTTCCTTTTTCCACACTCTCTCACACATGTGCGCGCGCACGCGCACACACACACACACACACACACACACACACACACGCATGCTGTGGATGGGGTATTTTGACATGGTCTCTGGAAATGAACAGTCTGTGATAACGGTGGTTGGAGCACTTAAGCTCACATAATTAGCGGGAGCTCAGCAGTGACAGAAGATCCGCGTTTATCTGCTGTTTCGGAAAGCAGCAGGAGAGGGATTAACAACAGAGACAAACCGCTCCACCACAAACCAGGCTTTTATACTAACACACGTCCGAGTAAAAAATACACGCACGCCGTATATGACCACACACGCAGGCACACACACAGCACAAACATGCTAGCACATACAACCGCTACATGCTTACACATTAGCTCTTTCACAAACACACACCATGTAGCCTACAAATTGAGCACACAGAGGCTACAAATTCACACGCTGTACTAATAAAAAGTGGAAAAAAACTTTTGTGTGAGAACCACAGCTTCAAATGCCTTTGACCTCTGTACAGAAAGTCCACCTTTCCTGAGGAGAAATGGTTTGTGGGGGCAGAGTTCAGGGAACTGCGGGTGAACTCCACAGTGTAGGCCGAAGAGCAGGGGCCTTGAGTGAGCCATGAGGCCCGAGTAAGCGAACGGGCCCTGAGTGAGACGCAGGGCCTGGGGCTAGCCTGCAGCACCGGCCCCCGATATGCTTGCTTCTCTCTGGGGCACAGCTCTGCTCCTCCACTCCTCCACACTGGCCCTGCGGCAGGGTGCAGGGCTCCAGTCGTACCCCTGGGGCCCAGAGCACAGAAGCACCAGGAAAAGAGAGCAGAGTCTGTACTGAGTGTACACACACTCCCACACCCTTTGTGTGTGTGTGTGTGTGTGTGTGTGTGTGTGTGTGTGTGTGTGTGTGTGTACTGTTTGGTGAAGCGTGTATATGTGTGTGAGAGGGGGGCCTTTATCAAATCCAATGCCAAATATAACAACTAATTCTCTTTCAGTGCAACCCCCCCCACCCCCACCTCAATCGAGCCATGGATATCCACTCTCATCTGTACTCTTGCCAACAGAGTAACCCCCCCCCCCCGACACACACACACACACACACACACACACACACACACACACACACACATACTCCTCCCTCAATTCTAGTGAGACCGAATAAACAAGGCAAAACAATCTAAAAGAGAGAAAAGGGTTCTCCCAGTTGTGCGCTCCGTCAGCGGAGGATGGAGCTCAGGCTGGATGATGAGGGGATGGAAGGGGCAGGGAGAGAGGGGGGAGCAGAGAGGGGAGGCTGACGGGCAGTTTCAGGAGCTATAACAGAGGGACGAGGGGGTTCCAACATCGCCCCGCTCGCCTCCACGGACCTCGGCCTCTCCTAGTCATCTTTGTGCTGCAATGCATCGTGGGATTCGTCTCTCTCACACAGACTGAAGATGCTCCTACTTGCACATTCTCAACTCTCGGCGTCCGCATGCGCACTCTCGCACTGACATGTACAAGTACTCGCACACAGACGCGTGCATTTGTGCACATACACACACACACTTATACAGAAATAGACACTATGCTTGAGAAAGGATTAGGGGAAGAAGTTCTTCTCCTCTCAGAAGTGGGCCGAGAGCAGTCTATGACTAATTAACTGCACATAACTGTAATGCGACCGGCACAGAGTTATTGGCAAGGTTTTGTCCTCCCTGTAAACAGCAGGAAATGAACATTCTTATTGCACCGAAGTGGACCGATTGGCTGAGGTTCCTTTTAAAATCTGTTGGACGGAAGCATTTCTCTCCTCACAGTAACACTTTTCTTCAATAATTATTTTTCATTCGCGGATACGTATAAGCTCTTAAAACCTCACGATCAAAAAATTCAAACAAAAACACTTCAAAAACCGAATCGTGTGTCGGGAAAAAGTACATCTAAAAAAATAAAAAACAACACAATTGCACAAGTTTCACCTGACGCTGCGTGAATGAAAATCATGGCTCCATCCTCAGTCTCCGCCCCCTACTTCCCCCCCTCACTCTGGACCCTGTGAGCCAAGGGCTTAATTAGCAGGTAAACTTTGTTACCGTCACATTAGCGGAGGAGTAGGCAGAAAAAAAGAGAGGGGGTGTGGGGGGGGGGCGGGGAATGGAAACGATTAGCGGTTTTAGCGCCTCATCCATAGGCCGGTGATGGAGAAACATGAGGTGGCGACATGTCGAAGCTCAGCCGCTAATGGGTGAGCTAACATTACACCTTCCTACCCCAGCCGCCCTGAGGACGAACCATCAGTTCAAATCTTACTGAACTTCTTTTTTATTTTTTTTAATTTTTTTTTACCATTGCTGCAAAACTGTCATAAAGACATCTTATTATAGCCAGTACTGGACAAAAAAAAGGATGAAAACACCTGTGGCGTTTTAACAACATGGCGGTTAATCCCCCTCAGGCCACACCCCACAATGACTCCCTGTGGCTGGGCACTAATTAAAGGTGTCTGAGATGGACAGGTCATGAACTCCCCCTCTCTCCCAACACTTCAACACCAGTCTACCTCTCCCCACCTGTGAACCCCCCCCCCCCTCACTCACTCCACCCTACTGATGGAGGTGCTGACACACCAGGTGGAGGCTCGTGTGGAATGTTTTACGATGAGCTGCTCTATCTGCCTCAGAGCGTGGTAAGGTCTGATTAGAGATAGCAGTAAGATGATGAAAATACTACTGCTGTGCTGATAAAGCACCGCTATCTTGAATTGACTGGAACTCACTTCATGTCAGTTACAATGGCTTCTGTGCCGTGTCTTTTTTAGGTGACAAAAGCAAAAAGAGGTCACACGGTCCCAACACAGCTCCCAAACAGGGGTTGGCCTGCATCGATCCATTCCAAGTGTCGTCACAGTGAGACAGTGTGTTAGTCAATACATAGAGACTGTAGCTTCAACTATGGCTGAAAACGGGAAATGTTGCAACAGAATAGGAAAGGGCTGTGTGCTCTCATATCAGGAGAGTAGTGTGGCGATCGCTGGGGGGGGGGGGTTGTACACGCGTGGAAAATGACATTCGCTGCCATCGAATGTAACTTGTATTTGAAAAGAAATACGCCTGCTTGCTGATTAATTGCTAAATCCTCAATTGAGAGAAAAAAAAATGCCAGTTTTGCCTGACTGACCAGGGAATCTTAGAGTAAAGATCATCTGAGGCTATTTTGTTTTTATATTACTTTCATTGTTTGTTTGTCTTTTGTCTTTCATCCTCTATTTCTATTATCTTTTTTATATAATGTCAGAAATTGTTATCGTTTTAATCATAAAATGAATAAAGCACAAACACAAAACACTAAGATGATCTTAACTCTAAGATGCTTTTGGGAAACGGGGCCCTGGTTGCTACCTTTATGGACCAAGATTAAGAATAAACTCAGCCAAACATAATTTTTTTTTGTTGGTAACAGACCATCGCTCATTGAGGAACGAGTCCTGCTTGTGCGTCACCTCTCATCTGAACCTTTACATTTCACTGTTTCACCCGCCGTTCCTGTGTCTGTCTGTCTGTCCGTCTGTCCGTCTGTCCATCCGTCTCTTGGATTAATTTAAGAATAAAGATTCACACAAGCTGCATAGATCAACACACACACACACACACACACACACACTAATGCACACACGCGTGCACAAATACACACTCACGCACACATGCACACACTTACCAAGGTGGAAAGAAATTGAACTGTTAACGAGTATGTTTGTCAGAGAACAAAAAACAGCTGAAAGAATATTGAACAGTGTCCCCTGATGTCTCCATTTTAGCCTCGACACACACACTGGGGGTCCGTCAGAAGACAGGGTCGGCGCGTAAGTCCAGTTTTTCCGAAACGGACCGGGACTCCACGCAACACCATTTCCCACGCTGCTCTGCTGCGGTGCCACGTTGTTGCCGGGGCGCTGGGACGCGCTGCCTGGTTTTTATCAGACCAGGGGCCGGCCCTGACTAACGAGCAGCGTGCACAGACGGGGTATTGATCCGAGCTGGGGTGGGGTGGGAGGGGGTTGCGGGGGCTATGACTGGTTATCCTGCCGCACGGCAAGAGAAAAGGCCCGAGGGCAGGACGGCCCGCGCCTTCAATAAAAAACTCTCAGCCCCCCCCGTCTCGTCTGCATAAAGGTCCCTGAGAGGGGAGCGCTTCAACACCGCCAACATACAAAACTACCGCTTCCTCTTATCTATTATTCTAGCCATCAGAAAGAGGGGGGGACGGAGGGAGGGGGAGAGAGGAGCAGAAACTGAAAGAGAGAGGGTAGAGAGAGAGAGAGAAAGAGAGAGACAGGAAGAGGGACAAGTAGGAAGGCCATTTTGCCACAACATTGTTTGTTGGCTTGTTTTTTTTGTGTAAAATTTTATTTTATTTTACAAAAAAATACATTATCCTTTTACTGACAATGGGCAGCACCATTGCTGCTTTTAAATCAAAAACAGTGCTGCTTTTACTGGAAAACCAGTCATTTTACAGTCACGTCAATGAGGCACATTTGCAATTGCATTTGAACTTGAGCTGGACTTGAATGGATCATAGCCAAAGAGGAAAGGTTACTAGGAAAAGGGCAGAGAGTGGGGGAGATGGCAAAGAGGCAGCTGGTCCCCTGTGGAGCTTCAGAAAATCTGTGTTAGTGAGGGGAATGGAGACTGTTTGGACCCATGTAAAAAAAACCCTGACCAGCACCCTCAATCAATCGTCCGCCAATCATTGTTGCCCTCGCCCGCCAGAGCTTACATCAGTAATCTCGGACTCCAGGCCCAGAAGACTGCGCACTGAAAACTCTCCTTCCCACCGCGAGTTGCATTTGAAACCCCTGGTTTACGTCATTCACATACATCGCTTCCTCACTTCCTGTCCATGTTCGGCACCCTCCCGCCCCTTATTTGAGCTGGCCAATCCCGCCCCCCCTGTCCAGCATGGCACAACCCCCTTCCCTTGCTCACCAACTCCGTACCGGAGGTGTCAGATTAATTACAGCTGGAGTGTGCTTAACACCTGGGCTAATGTCAGGCCTACGGAGGGGACTGTGCTCTCCCTCTCTCCTCTCTATTGAAGCTGGGACCTGTGCTAAAATCAGAACAGTGACGTGTGGCGAACAGCACGTCAGAGAGGCGGGTGGGGAGGAGTGAGAGAGAAACTTTCAGTGTATTTGCGAGGGAACGCATGCTACAATGGCTTCGCAGTACGGTTACGCTGGATACTCTGTAAAATGCCGAGAGGTGATTGGACAGAGGCACGGTGCTCCACAGAACTGTCCAATGCGATTAGTCAGAGGTACTGTGCCCTGCGGAGCTGTGAAAGGTGATTGGACGGAGGTGCAGTGTTCTGCAGAGCCCTGAGGCGTCACAATGTTTAGTAACAGAGCCTTTACTATGTCATAAGAGGCAACTGAATGGAGCAGCAGGGCCCTACTAAACCATAAGACATGATTGGTTACAGAAAAGATGCATAGTTGAACCAGGAAAAGTAATTGGCTGCAGAAATAATGTCCCGCTAAAACCAAGAAAGCTGATTGGCTGGAGGAACAGTACCCTGTTGAATTGTGAGAGCTGATTGGCCTGATGGAGTGATCCCACACCCTCAGGCCTAATCAGCGTTAGGAACTTGGGGGTGGGCGGGCGCGGGGGTAGCTGCAGGTACAGGGAGTCGGAGAAAGTGTGTGGGGTTCCTGCATTATGTTTTGTGTAATTAAAACAGCATTAGGCTATTTATTTCCCCTCCCTGCGCGGCTCTGATTGGGCATGAGGGACTGCAGGACTCGCAGTGCGGAGAGAGAGCACAATTACACGCCATCAGCAGCCGGCATTAACTCGCTAATAGGAACACGGCAATAAAACTTTATTATTATGGCGGAAGATCATTGCGAGGCTTAAACTAACATTTATAACACTTAGCGCAGATTAGACAAGGCGGAAAGCGTGCGTGCGAGAGAGAGAGAGAGAGAGAGATGGAGAAAGAGAGAAGAGAGACTGCCATTAGCCATCTTTGGAGCTCCCAGTGCTTTGACACAACCATCCACTTCTTCACCCTGTGGCCAAACCCTGATTACATCTGACACAGTGGCCTCACATTACAGTACGTCCATATACTACAGGAGGGAATGACAGACAGATACTAATAAAAAATAAAAAAAACACATTGTGTATGTACATAATGTTGTGTATTTGCGTACTTATGGACAATATACTTGTTATTCTTGTCATTATCACCGTTTTCACGATATGCCTACTCTATTCTATGTTATTGCTATGGAAGTAATTTTGTCATACCAGTCAAGCTTGATTCAAATTTGAAATGGAATATTAGAGAGGGAGGAAGTGAGAAAAAGGGAGGGAGAGAGTGAGAGAGAGGGAGGGAGAGAATGAGAGAGAGGGAGTGAGGGAGGGTGGGAGTGAGAGAGACGGCGGGTAGCACGCGTCGGGCTTGCTCCTCTGAACGCCGGGCAGTACAGAGCAGACTCTGCTCTTTATCCATTCTTATCACGCCGGGGGATAAATTATTCATCGCCCATAGAGACGCGCGCCTCAAATGTGTAATGAGAAGGACACGCATTAATACAAAATATTGCTGTTGGGAAACTATCGATCCGAGAGCCATTTGTCCAAAGTTTAGCCCAGAAAGGAAGTCTGTCAGCGTGTTTTAATGTTACTGACGGACGTACGGCCACATCGCCCACTCCCTCCCCCTCAAATATTCCGCCTCGCTCTCCCCCCCGGATTAGGGGATTTGTATTTCCCGGAAGGTCAAGCACAAAAACAGAGAGAGAGAAAAAGAGAGAGAGAGCGAGAGATGCAGCCTTTTCCATAAACCAGTACATATAGCCAACTGCCACATTACTCTTTCGAGTAACCACCTCAGAAGGAAGCAGTGACTAGAAGGGGCTTGGCTGACCTTGTATAACTGCAAAAGAGCTTGTATAACTGATGGAACAGAGGCTGCGTGAGCCGCATAATGGGCGGAGCTACAACGAGCTGTCAATCAGTGACTTGTCCTCACAAATAAAAGCTTTGCTTTCCACAGCACAATGATGAGTGCAAATCAGTGAGTCGCAGACACAGGTCAGGGCTCTCTGCTGTCAGGGCTGCCATGCAGGCGGCGCTCATTCACACTGATCCTCAGAGCCGTCAGTCACAGGCTGTGTCCAAATCAGAGCCCTATCTACTGCGTCCTGTGTACTAACAAACTGTGCACCGTTTACTGTATACTGTTCTGTACATGACATGCATTATGCAAAACAATACCCTCCATACTATTTTCCAACCATACTGTGTCCCACCCTTACCATGTCGAGTGTTGTTTTTGTTGTTGTTGAAGAAAAATGTCAGCGAATCGGCGCCTCGTTTTAAAGCGTGTCATATGTATGGGACCAAAATGTTTGTTTACATCCTGGAAAGTATGCTCCCGAATATATTCAGGGAAACCCCTGGAAATAAGTGTATCATCCGGGGATTTTTTTGTACACTACATTTAGGAACATTTTTGCCTACCTTCCCATCCAGTATACTCAACAAGCATACTCAATAGTATGGAAGGGCGCGGATTCAGATGCAGCCAGATGTGATATCAGTGCTGAGTGCAAAAGGAGCCCAACCAGCTCATCAGCTCAGACCACATTTCCCGTATGAAGCACCGGAAAAAATCCTTATCTAATAAACTGCAACGCCAACAGGCATATGGCACTTACGTGGACTCAGACACATGTCTACACAGGCAACCATGTACAAACACATGCGTGCACACATACAAAATCATGCACATGTGAATGTGTGACATAGATGCATGAATGCAGTCACACACACACACACACACACACAGACACACCAGTGGCGGCTGCTCGGAGGAAGCAAGGGGAAATGTTTTTTTTTTTCTTCTCATTACATAATTTAAATTGTGTCACTGTAAACAGCACTTTATGCGGTCATTTTGGTTTTGCAATATTTGGCAAAATAGCACCGATCAACTTAAAATCCCCTCTTGTTAAGCTTGCATCCAAGTCGGCCAGAGGAAGCCAGCTTCCCATTGACAAAGTTTTAGAAGAATGGATTTTTTTCTGGTTCTGATTACGATGAACATTTAGCCATAATAACCAATGATTCACTTCCCAAGTTTACACACCTTAAAGGCAACCAATCATTTATTTTGATGAATACTAAGTCTATCACATAATGTGCTCTGTAAGCACTGTTCATACCTAATGAGTTAAGGCATCCTATTTCAGCATTGCCGATCTCAAGACTTTATTTGTCACCTTATTCAGGAAGATACCCGATTGATGTGTATTGGTCAGATTAGATATTTTTTTTTTGATTAGTCAACTTAACTGCTAGCTTCACTTACTAGCTAGCTAACTGGGGGTAATACCAGTCCATTTCCTTCCCTTTAAACTAAGAATGTAACCTATACTGGCTAGCTGGCTCATGAACTTGCTAGTTCATGTAAGCTTCTCTAGTAGCCTATGTATAGTTGCTTAGCTAGCTAGCAACAATACCAAACTAATTTACTTGTAGGCTATGCAGCTAGTGATGGAGGTTAAGTTTGTTAACGACCTAGTAACTGTTCCAGAAGCAGGCAGCCTATGCTAGTTAGCTAGCTAGATTATATGGTCTAGGCCTACTTGTGTTTTGGTTCAGAGAGGTTATGCAGAAACACCTGCAATTCAGCAATTCACATAACAGCAGCTTGCTTTTGCCACCTTCGCCAGTTATGTAGATGGTGAAATTGAATCTCTCATGAGATCCATCACCAAAAAGCCTTTGAGACTGTACCTTTCCCTTAATGCAGTGTTTCTCAACCCTGGTCCTGGAGGGTTGCAGGGTCCCCTGGTTTTTGTTGTTACTCGGTACTTAATTGATCAATTAAAGCAGCCGATAACACAGTTAATTCACCATACCTGGTTTCATGGGTCTGATTTGGTTGCCGAACAACAAAAACCAGCATACCCTGTGGGCCTCCAGGACCAGGGTTGAGAAACAGTGCCTTCATGTAATATCACCTGAAATCAACAGAAAGCCTTATTATTTTTTTAGTAGGCTAAACTAAATGCAGGCATTCCAGTCTTTCTGGAACCTTCCAGGGACTCAAGTCAATATCCTATGTTGTGTTGGATGAATTGCATTGTTGTCGTTGTTGCTATCATTATTGAGGTCTCAAATGTCTGGCAAGCTACGAGCACTTGGTAACACTTTACATTATGTTGCAGCTATGCCCGTGTCGTTAAAATTAGACTATTTTGGTAACAAAAGGTTATTAGAGGAGTACAAGAGGAGTAACTCCACGGAGGTAACATGGAACAACAGTTAGCGGTGTTCTTAATTACACGTGTGAAACAAGGCCAGCTCTGTATAATGATAACTAACGTGTAACAGGGCTGGCCTCATTTCACAAGTGTAATTAAGAATACCGCTAAATGTTACCTATGTTGGAGTTACTCGGTAATATCATCGTATCACCAAATGAGTTACAATTTAATTACACAGATATAGGTGAAACTTAATTCAAAGTGTTACAGAAACTTTAAAGGCTAAATAATATTTATACATAGCCCTCATGCGTACTTCTTGGAGTAGGAGTAAATAACGAGGAGTATAGGAGTAACTCCTGCTCACTTAGCTATTTCCACACTGAGAAACTACACACAACCCCAGACTTGCAGGTACGTCTGTTGGACATAGTGAAGAATTAGACTGCATTAGATCTGTCATTTTTACAGAGCTTGCAAAAGGCAAGAAAAGTCAAAACAGCACGTCAGAGAAAATACACGAGTAAGTCTGCTGGGCAGAGTGTGAATTGAGCACGTAATACAAAGAGGCGCTCGTCTCCAAGTGGAAAAGCATGAAATGGCAAAATAGGGCATTTCTGAAATGTCTGATCGATTTGGCTTTTCGGTGGCCTGTAAATAGCACATATTCTGACAATAAGGGCTAATTATAATTTATTAATTATAGACTGTTGCCTAATAATTGCCCCCCTCTCAGTTTTACAACCCGACAGCTGGCACGGACACACACGCACAAATGCACGTGAACACGGTAAGCGATTAGCTGAGACGCTCTGCAGTTCATTGTCTGGGGTCTGGAGAGGTTCACATGCAGCATCTAGTCTCCTTCAACCACTCCCACCCCAATAAGCACCTCCCCTCCACTCAACCCCCCCACCCCACCCCACCCCACCCTCACCCTCGACACCGCCCATATCCCCCCATCTCTGCTGCATGCCAGAGCAGCAATAATAAATGAAGATATTCCTGGCTGGGAGAGCGCTGGGGAAATCATAGAGCTACCTGTACTGAGCGTTCAGGGCGGTGGGGGGTGGGGGCAAGCGGGTCTGGCCCCATGCTGGGAGACCAGCTGTCGGGGGGAGCAGGGAGCTGGGGGCGGGTGGGGGGCTGGTCACTTGGGGCCCGGGTACGACAGGAAGTCTCCCCGAAGCTCGCACTCCGCAGGCCCGCTCTTCCAGTAACAGAGCTGCACAAACGGCACTTAGCGATTCGCCATTCTTCGCCTCAGCCCTGGGCTCTGACCAATCCGCTCGCTCCTCTTCTTTTTTTCGACTGTGCGCGAAGCCGCGTGAAAGCTGCGCAGTTGGAGTTGCGCGGTCTGGCGAAGCCGTCATTTGTGTCCGCGCAGCCGGGGAGCAGGAACGCGGCGACGGATCTGGATGTAAGAAGCCGAATGTATCAGAAAGACACTAATGACCCCTAACCCACTGACACTGATGCACTCTACTCCGGCCCGCAGACAGTCTGGCAATTACAACCCCAAATTGCTCCTGCTTAAAACAACAGCACGATTACAGCCTTACAACCTGGCATCTGGGAAATAAGAGAGACAAGCAGCTAAGACCAGAAGCTTGCTTTCTCTCACTAACTGGAATTATAGCCGAGATAAATAAAGACAAAGGGAAAATCAGATATTATTTAATCGTGCTGACCTGCACTGCACCCTATCGGACACGCATGGATGCACACACGCACGCACAAACCGCGCTCAAGTCGGGCCAACTTTGTTCAACCACTTTTAACTGAACAACCGCATAAAACTGCAACAGAAAAAGAAAGACTTTTTTCCAGACAGAAAAAATGGTGAAATTATTATTTTTTGCCTTGACGGTG